>CM052541.1:5282819-5294939 GCA_028533065.1 Trachops cirrhosus | reverse complement strand
CCATCATCCACAGCCTCCAGCCACCACAGAGCCCAGATTCCTGAATCCATGCCGGTGTCCCAGAGAATTCCATCACCCTCTGAAGCTCTTCTAGGGCGTAGCTTCAGAGATAAAATGTGTTCAAGGACTGCAGTGTTACCATTCTTCTTCCAGAATGTCATCCACTTCTTCTCCCCTTTCAAATCCCAGATGTCAACTGGGTGGCATTTCAGAGGTAACTGACTGCCACCTCTAGACTTACACTGTCTATGTACATTCAGTAGAATGACTTCCCCTCTAGATTCAGACAGCGTCAGCCTCACTCTCCAGCGCAGGGCAGAGAGGTCATAGACAGGTGTGATCCACTGGACCATCACCTGAGAGGTGGCCACGTCACTGCCCACCTCCTTGTGTGGCCTACATTCCCCCAGCCCTGCCCATTGCTCATTCTTCCACATTCAACACTAAAGTTGAAAATCCTTGAGGTCAAGGATATTGTTTGAATCTTCTTTAATGGATGTTGGGCATTGAGTATGAACTCAACATTTTATGTTCAACAAGAGAATGAATGAATATTGTGTCGCTTAAGAAAACATTACTTGCCATTTCTTGAGCTAACATTAGCATATAATAAATGATTGTTCCTGAGGAATATATTATTTCACAAAACAGAAGCTGTCACCAAAATATATTAGAGGCACTTGTTGGGAAACAGGAAGTTGTCATGTGATACTGATAGTGACACTGAAATTTCCAGAAGAAAATGCGCTCTGTCAGCAAGAGAAGTTCTGGGAAACACAGAGGACCCACAGAGGCAGTTATGGGTCCTGGGATCTGCCAGTGTTGGGAGCTTCTGTTCTCCTTCAAGGAGGCACCAAATACAGAGGCAACTGCAGCTTGTTACGGAAAAGTATTTGACTCATAAATGAGAGTAGAACCTAGTGTTAGGAAGTTTCAATACACTTTGAGAGTAATAACCTTTTTCTTTCTTTTTTTAAATTATTTTATTGTTGCTCGATTACAGTTGTCTGCATTTTCCCCCCACTATTCCCCCCACCCCAACCACACTTACCTCCCTCCTTTGCTTCCACCCTCCTACTTGGTTTGGTCCATGTGTCCTTTTTAGTAGTTCCTGAAAACCCTTCCCCCCATTAACCCCTCCCACCTCCCCTCTGGTTACTGTCAGATTGTTCTTGATTTCAATGTCTCTGGTTATATATTGCTTGTTTTTCTCTTTTGTTGAATAACCTTGATTTAAAAAATATCTAGGTTTTAGGTGAAGATGACCCTGTGACTTTATTATGAAATGTTTTTATGTATTGCATAAATATGTTTGCTTTTACAAACTTGACACCCTTATAATATCTGAATCTAGATAAACCTCATCTATGCAATCTACTTTGAAACCCCCTTATCATCTCTGTCTCAAATTGTTTGCTATTGAAAGAAGACTTTGCATACAACATTTGCATACATTTTCAAGGTAACAACTCTAAACACACATGCAAAAAAGGACACTTAATTAAAATTATCCAACTGAGAAACCATAAAATAACATATTTTATATGTAAAATCAGTTATGTGGTGAGAACTTAAGAAAGTTATGTAATTATTACCTTTTTTCTCCTTCCATATATTCTTGGAGGATTATAGAGAAATCCTTCCTGAAAAATAAAAATATCCAAGGATATGGTCAGCCTTGTTCCTTTGTGTGGGAGTCTGGCATTTCTAAATCCTCCCAAATATTTCTAACTTATGTCCCACTGTTTGCTCGAAGCTCAGGTGTCTAAATGACATGCCATCTACCTCTTCTCACCTGTTCTTCCTCTAGAATTCATCCATGGAACCCAGAAAATCCTCTTTAGAACCGTTTTCCTTGCTCTTGTGCCTCTTCCTAAGTTATCAGAGATTTTCCTTCACAATCTCTGTGACACCTCTCACCCCTTCTCCATTCCCACCAGTGCCACTCACACTTGCATCCTCATATCAAGACTGTTTATTCAACTGACACACACATGTCTCACACCTACAGGGTGTCTGTCACACACTCTAGACAATGTTGAACACATAATCATGGACAAACCCTAGAAGGGTCTAGAAAAACAAAAGGAATGCATAGAAGGATAAGAATCAAACAGTGTGAGAAGGACCTCAATAGTGAGTTCAGGGGGCCCAGGGGAGGGGTGGCCAGGGCGGGCCAGTCAGGGACCATTCAGACAGCAGTGACATGGGAGCTGAGCCTTGCAGGGTGACTATAGGTTTCTTGGGCTGAAAGACACTGAAGTCATTTCAAGGCCCCACATTGTCTGAGATACTGTTATGTCATGTCACACCTCAGGAGACTCCCTGGTTCTGCACTATGTTTTGAGTTTAAACTTCTTAGTCTGGCATCAATTCCCTACAAAAAAACCCGAATTGGTGAATTATGCCATACCCCACACAATCCACCTACCTCATCCCACAGGGTCACATTTACTGTAGTTCTGGTTTTTGCACCACTCTATCCCTCAATTCCTTCGGCCCACTTATTTGACTGTGGTCCTTCTACTTTCTTTCAGTGCTGAAAGTTGTCTGCAAGCCCCTGGGTCAGAATGACCTTTCCTTCCTCCAAGCCCTTGCATCCACCCTGACAGAGACCCTTTGACAAATGGATGGGTTCCCTTGTATAGAGATAAGAGTGTAGGGAGCCTGCCCCTGGGAAAAGGATAAAGTCAGAGGTTTGGAGCTATAAATATAACTCAGCATGTATTTGTGAATGAAAAGTGACATTATCTTATGGTGCAACCAGGAAAACTCCATCACAGCCTCCTGTCACTAGAATACCTCCATCAGCCATCCTAGGGCTCTCCCACCGCAGTACAAACTCCTCCTCCAGGCCTTCCAGCTTGCACGGCCTCCTTTGATTTCAAACTCTCTGGGGGTGAACCAATTTCCATCCTCGCTCTGTATGCACTTCATGACTCCTGTAAGACCAGGGTAAGTTGACCTTGGGCCTTCTGTCCCCACAGCTCAGACATAGGCCTCTCAATACAATGGATCTGGAGTCACCCCACTGGGGCTCAAGACCAGTAGAGCAGGAGTGTCTGGCCTCCCCTCTCAGACATCAGAATCCCCAAACACAGCCTGTAAGTCCCCTCCAAGGAGATTACCTGTTTTGTACACACATTTCTTTGACCTTTTGCAAAAAAAGAAATAATCATTACCATCAAAATCAACATTATAAAAGTATTCCAAAATCATCTAAAAGGAATCCTCCAAGAATCCTCTCTCTCTGAACAATGAGAAGATTTAAATGTTATATTGAATCCTGGAGACAGAGAACAGGCCAGACTCTGCGGTGGCTCAGGGGCAGCGTGCGGGCAGAGCTCCAGGTTGGACTGAGATGGCAGGTGGGGACGCTGCTGCTCAGAGCGGCGCCGAGGCCGCACCGGTGCCCTCCCTCACAGCACGCTCCGTCCGGTTTAGCGGCCTCACTGAGCAGTGACTCTTTTCTGTATTCCTGAATTCATGGACAGTCAGTAGGAAAAATAATTGTGAAATGGAGCCAGTGGAAAATTGAAGTTATATATAAAAGATAACCCTATGCTAAACATTATTAGTCATTAAAGAAATGCAAATCAAAACCACAATGAGATCTCTTCACAACCACTGGCATGGCCATCATTAAAATATCAGACAATTGCAAGTGTTGGCCAGGAGAGAGCAACTGGAGCCCTCACGCATTGTTCGTGGCAATATAACACAGTGCACCCGCTGTGAAAAACATTTTGGCGTTTTATCAGAAGTTAAACATAAACTTACCACATGAACAAGCAATTTCTCTCCTGGGTATACATCCAATAGAATTAAAAACATGTGTTCACACAAAAATTTTCACACAAATGCTCAAAAGAGCATGATTTGTAATCCCAAGAGTGGAAATATCACAAACTGATGAAGGGATAAACAAAATGCAGTATATGCACACCATAGACCGTTATATTATTTGATAATGAAGAGTAGTGAAGTACTAATACATGCTACTACATGGATGAACCTTGAAAACATCATGCAAAGGGAAAGAACCAGTCACAAAACAGCTCACACTATGTGATTCCATTTATGTAAAATACCTAGAACAGGCTTGGTTGCTTCAGATTGGGCGGTGGGTGAGGTGGTAGTTGGCACTGACTGCTGAGAGAATGGGACAAGGAATGTTCTAAAATTAGATTGTCAATCCACAGTCCTGTGAACATACAAACAAAACTCAACAATGAATCATGCACTCTAAGTGGTGACTTGTATGATTTGAGTTATATCTCAGGAAAGCTGTCTAAATACTATACATCAGTTATGTAAATTAATTCCTTACAGCTCTACCATGAGGCATATTTTAATCATCATCACTTTTTTAATGAGGAATTTCAGAAGTACCCCTTTTACTCAGATGAATCAGTCACTCTTGGCACAGCTGAGGCTGGGACTCAGGATTTCTAATTCTAAGTTCTGTGATCTTCTCACCACGTCTAACACCCCGTGCTCGTAACAGTGACCCAGAAAGGAGGAGATAGGAAGGTGAAGGCTGAGGGCCTCTTCCCAGTTATTTCTGATTCACTTCTCGATTTGGTTCTTTGGGCATTTCCATGGGTACTTCCATGTGGTAGTGAGCATCTAGTATGTACATTGTCTTAAAGTATGAAAATATCATCTTGAGGTTCCCTGGCTCCATCTCTCAAGTGAAAATACCACCTCAAGTCCTTGAATGATGTGTAATTCACATGGGTAGTGCTGGACTTCTTGTCATTCCTTCACACAAGAGCTGCAAATTAGACCATGAAACCCACCTTGTTTCAATTTCCTCTTATATAACATCCCTTTCATATGTCTACAGGTCACAGGTAGTATTGCAGAGCGAAAATCCACACTTTCATCTATGTGCTTTCTTGACCCTGAAACAGAAGATTTCTTCAATGTGTACCATTTCACAGTTGCACATGTACCGCTCCCCCCATGTTGAGTTTGTTCCTATAAAGTCATAGGGGTGCTTAGGAAACTTTATTCCACAAACGTCCAGAGTTTCAGAGCCTTTCTTTCGTTGGAATTTTTGATACTTAATGACAGAATGTCTACCTTCATTACACCTCTCAAACCCCCCACAACCAGCATGCTTCAGCAGGGACACCAGGCATCAGTACAACTGACTTAGCTCCCCACGCAGTCAGCCCCTGATTCCTGTGGGACGGTGACACATGCAGCTGCCACCCTGGTAGAAGGGAGCTCCGTAGCTGGGCTATTTCCCTGCACTTAGGTCGCTGGAGACAAAGTCTGAGACTGTACCTACCTCTTCCCGTGTGAGCTCTGACTCAGGAGCAGAGGGGACAGTGATGGGGTGACCTGGTGGAGATGGTGTCTGTCTCCTGTTTGTGTTCACTGCTTTGCCTCATTTCTCCCCCACATCAGCCTTCTCCAAAGCTGAAAGGGGAGCTCAGAAAGCTCCAGAACATCTGCAAATTGCATTTTTGGTGGGTGGAGCTAGCTACCTGATTCCACTAAAGAGTGAAATGACTTCAAAATGAACTAACTCAAGAATGATGTGTACCTGTGCCTGCCCTCTCAGCCATGTTTCAGAGCCATGGTGGGAGGAGAGGGCTGTCAGTACTAGGAGGGCCCAAGAAGGATGGTTGGCCTAATTCTCTCTCCTACTTTACAGGTGAGGAAACTGAGGCAAAAGTGGTTAAGTGACTGACACAAGCCCAGAGAGTCAGGAGAGGGAAAGTCTTCTGACCACCACTCAGGGTCACAGAATAATCACCTGAATCACTTGTGGGCTTATGTCCCATATATACCCTTTATATGGCAGCAATCAAGGCCCAACGTGAAAGTCATCAGTTCCGTGGAGACAGCAGCACCACAGGGCACCCTGGACCCTGGGGTCTGGTTTGGATTTGACACCAAGTGAACGGTTTGTCAGATTATCTTCCTTCTCCCCTGACACATTTTGAAAACAGACTAAGTCGTGTGCTTTTCTCAACAGTCAATAAAGCTACATGAAGCAATTAGGAAAAAGGATGTATTACTAAAAACACAGACTAGAGCACAAGAAATTAGATGAATAATTATTGAAAATGTATTCCCTTACCTTTATTGCTTCTTGACAGGACCCTCTTCCTTAGGGTTCTGTCAGTACTATTTAAGTGGATTCTACATCTGCCTCTCTTTTTCCCTGACAAAAATGAGAAAATATAATCACAATTGCAGTCATGCCTGTTTTTTTTCACAGATATTAGTGTTTTTCTAAATTTCCATTGAAATGTAACTTCATCAAAGCCTGACTAAAGCATAAAGAACAATATATAATCCCTAGTCTTTAAACTACCAAGAATTAATCTTAGGCTCACCATCTATTTTATTTTTCATAACCCTGAAATATTAAACAAACAATTAAAGTCAGCAGTTTACTTATATCCCAAGCAGCCATGTAATATGTGTTTAACAGATGCCAATCATATAGCTACTAGTTTACTTATTGATAGTCTTTCCAAAAAATACATGAGATCAAGATGATGATTACTCCCATTACAGAAACTAAAGTGTTCTGAGAAAATTGAGGCAAAACTACCAAAAAAGTAAAGACATTTAAGGATTCTTTTTGGTGGAGAGATAGGAAAAAAATAGAAATTCTGTGCATTAAGAAAAACCCTGTGGGGGGCTTGCAGGCGAGAAGCACATTACACACTTTACCTTAATAAATATATTTGTACATTTGTACAGAAAATGATGTGAAAGTGAAGTAAATATGACCAAGGGCTTTGTCCACCTTGGTTTGAACAGATACTACAATCAGAGAATCTACCAGAAGATGACTAACCAGGAGAAATGGGCAGAATTGAGTCTTACAAACCTTAGTTTCAAGCTGTAACTAAGGATTGGCTTGATAGACATTGCAGCAGAGAATGTTCCTCTATTTGTAAGTTAATTGGAGATGACTACGCATCTCAAGGTTTGCTATCACTCAAATGTGTCATTTTTATGAAAAATAGAAACATTTATTGAAGATACAAGAAACATTGTACATAGGACAATGATACCTCAGTCCCCTTCAAAGTAGGGACCTTGAGACCTCACACAGTTCTCTCAATCACTATCAGCTGCCCCGTCATATTTTTCTGAATCTCAATGATGATCTGAAATCTCTTCCCATTCAAAGATGATTTTAGTTTTGCATAAAGTTAGAAGTGACAGGGCACCAAATTTGGGCTATAGAGGGGCTGGGTCACCTGGGTGACTTGATGTTTCACCAAGAAACTGCACGAGACGTGACGCATCAGCAGGCATGTTGTCATGATGAAGCTGCCAGTCACTACTTGCCTATAGCTGTGGCCTTCTGAATCATCTGAATAGTTTCCATGGAGGACTGTTCAAGCTTCACACAAAATTTGATGCAGATTCGTTGCTCTACTCACTCAGTCATTTGGAATACAACAGCCACACAGTACACATGCTCACTCAATGGCATCTACCACCCCCACTGACTAGTACAGTGAAGTGTTCATTGTTCTTGTGTGTGCATCCCAGTCCACTCTCCTTGGCTGCCAGGTTATATCAATGTCATGCAAACCATTCTCATTATAGTAACAATGGCTGGACTTTTTCTGGACAGACTAATATGTACATATTTGATAAGACACTCAAGTTCTATCACTTCTTTAGCAATAGAGCATCTATAGTACATGATGATATTTTATTTGTTTGTTTTTGTAGTCCTTACTCAGGATCAAAATACTGCACAGCTCCATAGGTCACCAATTACATTATAGTTTACAAGTTTAAGTGATCAAGACATTGTTATCTTTAGAGTCAACAGTCACAGGGTAAAAGATTTTACCAAAAAAAGTCCAACAAAGACTCCCAGTTATAAATGGGTTTTTTTTCATCCCATACCCATGAGGACCACACTGCAGAAACGAATTTACTGAACTACCGAGGTGTCACGTGTAGTCGTTGTTGATCTCTTTCCTGAACTGGGAGTGCACTGATGCTACCTGCTGTTCGGTAAGGGCCTTGTCACAGGTCGTGTAGGTCAGTCTATAACAGAGACTGGCCTGTTCAGCCTGGGGATGCTGAAAATGACTAAGGACTTGTATGGATGCGATAGTGACCCGGGCCACTGCTCGAGTCACAGTGTGAAACTCTAGTTCATTTAATCCTTTCTTCTCATCTAAGCCAAAACGAATAACATCATGCACATTGCTTGGAGGATATAGGGAATAGCTTTTAAAGGGCTCTCTTATTCCAGGGACAAAATTCTTCAGGAAACATTTATCAAAGATCCTCCAGTCAGAGAAGCCCCAGACAAGCATGACTAAGAGGTCCAAATTTTTAGACGCAAACACAACACGCTGGTCCTCCTGTACAATGCTTGGAACAGATGCGGTAACAGACCCAATAATCAGATCCTTGGCACAATCTGAGCCAAAATTGTGAGACTTCGCATTAATCGTATAGTCTTTCCCATTTGGTTGAAAATGAATTCTACTGGACTTCCCAGTTTATAGCCCTCCAGCAATGTCCGAGTCAGAACACCATGTAGAATGCCCTTCAGGTGGTCCAGTAGTGACTGAAGACAGCCATCCTTCAGATTTTGATTAAACCCAAGGATAAATCGTTTTGTGAAATGCTGGCATTGTGAAAGGTGAGACATGCACTTCTGAAAGACAGGTCCAGTCTCACTGTTTCAGAAAGAAGAATTCTTTAAATCACTACTAAAATTAACAAGATGTCAGCGGTCTGACTACAAATATATATCCACAACTAACTTGATCATATATATCCTCCTAGGCTTTTCTCTTTGCATATGTTAGTATTTAAATAATACTTTTTATTACAAAAGTTGAATGTGTTTACTATTATTTAATATGCACACATATACCTACAAAACACAAATAAAAATATAAATATCACCAATGACCACATACAACCACTGCATATATATTTATGGATGAACCACCATTAATTTTTCTATATATCCATATCTATAGCACTGTATACAGAGAGATAGGTAAATATGTGTAAGCAAACATTTACTTATACAAAAACATATTTGCACAAATATATATATGTCTATATGTATATATTTCTACCACATGTACACATGCAGTCTGCTTTGTTGATGTGCGTTATTTGGAACATCTTCCTTAATTAATCAATAAGAGTTCTTGGCCCAGTGAAGAAGCCATGGACTGAGGACGGCAGCGTCTCCCTATTAGCCTGGATCATTCAGCTCTGGACGATTTTGCGTGTGAGACATAAACCGTTTTGTTGAAGCCACTGCACTTTCAGGCCGCTCTGTTACAGCGTCTTAGCCTATACTCCACCTGACACAGCAGCGGGGAAACCCGCAGGGCCCACAGGTGCCTGCAGGCCCCAAGGGCACAAGAAGCAGTGCCGTCCTGAACTCTGAAGGTGTGACTGCTTCACTTTGCCTGCTTACCTCTTTGATGTATGTTTCCCTGCCGTTTCCTTCTATACATTGTCCAGGCATGCCCTTTCTTTTTTCCTTTGGGAAAGAAGAGAATAAAGTTAATTATTCAATGTATAAAGGACCCACGGACAAAGTCAAAGGGGAGAAGGACTGAGGGTGGGAGACGCAGGTGGGTGGTGTGGGGGAAAAGTGGTAGAGAAAAAATGGAGACAATGGTACTTGAACAACAATAAAAATAAATAAATAAAATTAATTATTCGGAGTCATAATTCTCAAAGCCCAATAGGTCAGTAGCGTTCAAGTGTTTTTTTCAGAGCCTGATCCACAAAAACAGGTAAAATTCTTAACTACCAGTGTAGCAGCATGAGGTTGATCATACAGTCATATTTTGCTATGTGTGCACTTGAAAGACTATAGGAAATGACATTTCTTTGAAAATTTTTTGTAAAACACATGTAAGCATGTGTTTATTTCTGGACTCTCTATGCTGTTCCATTGATCTATGTGCCTGTTTTGGTGCCAGTACCATATTATCTTGATTGTGATAGCTTTGTAGTACAGTTTGAAGTCAAGGCACATTATACGTCCAACTGCATTTTCTTCTTTCTCAAGATTGCTTTGGCTATCCAAGGTCCTTTTGGTTTCATAAATTTTAGTATGATTCATTCTCGTTGTATGAGATATGCCATGAGCATTTTGATAAGGATTGCACTGAATCAGTAGGTTGCTTGGGTGGAAATAAACCCAAAATTTCATGGTCAATTAAATTATGACAAAGGAGACAAAAATATACAACTGAAAAAAAAATATCCTCAGTAAAGGGTGACAGGAAAACTGTATGGATACATGAAGGGGCCATTCTCTGTGACATTTCCACATGCCTCAGAGTAGCTCTTCAAGGCCTTTATTCCTTCCTGGAGACTGCGGGGGAGAGGTTATTTCCATGACTTTTCCAAATTCTACAATTCACCCATATCTTCATTCATTTTCTCCATCTTCACAGCCACCAATTTTGTGTTTTTCTGCATTTCCCAAAGCCACTTCCCCCTCTCTCCACAGCCAGAAACTGTTCTCCAGTTTTTAATGCCAATTGATTATATCAGTGGCACACAGCTGTCTAAAATAAACTCCCCTTTCCAGATCCTTAGCTTCATTATATCTGTAGAATCCCTTTTGCCACTGGAGAAAATGCAGTACAGGTTCTGGTGATTAAGATATGGCCATTTGTTGTGGGGCCATCATATTATTTTCACTTATTATTATAATAATGAAACCCAGGTATTAATAACCTCATTTTAACATCAAAAAACAAGTAAAATTTATGTACTCTTACTTCTTTTCCTCTTGTGTTTTCCCAAAGTAGAGCTGTTTCCAAGATCCGCATTATCTAGAAAAAGAGGTAGATGTAAGGAAACAGAAATTAATAGCTAAAAGTTACCAATTCTAGGATGATTCCTATTACAAAAGGAGTGAGTTTAGCTGTTTATCATTATTCTCTTTTTCTGAAGAAACTAAAAATCTCCTGAATTAAGAAGTAGGAGTCCAGGGTGAGCACTGGGTATTCCTCTTTTTTTTTTTTTTTTGTTTCACTCAATGGAACTTAAAAAAAAAACCTCCTAAATGCCTACTTATTTCAAGTTACTCACAGATAGGAATAGGTGCCCAATCCTGTCTAGGTCTTAAAATTTTTGTGAGAATTAAATAGCATCTTATGGCAAAAACTTATAAGAAAATGCTACATAAATTCAACACATGCAGAGTATATCCATCAAAAATTAGTGCTGGGTTAAGAATAATTGATTGGAAGTCTCCCCTACTGACAATTAAGTAGCATGATCAGTTGTCTTTAAAGTCTTTGTAAGGTTGTGAAAAAGTGACACTATTGTCGTACTAGGAGAAGTACCAGTACATCTTGTTTTCTTGGGTTCCATAGATTTTAGGTGTGACAGCAATGGAAATAACTGATAAAATTAAGATGTCATTACTAATGTAGTAATGCAGCAAACAAGATGTTGCCATTTTAAGTTGTATTTCTACAACATCCATATATAATCCACAGTACTCATCCTGTTGAACATGACTTTATAATTATCTCTTAACACCCTGCTCTTCCTTAAAGGGTCAGGTCAAGAAAAGGCAGAGGACAGAATAATAAGATGGACTGGACCTCCTGTCACACTCCACCTGGGGTCCTGGGTAACTATGGACCTGCCCTCATGCCATGACCCTCATGCAGCATCTTACCTTGACTCTTTCCACTGCTTGGCTCCAGACTGCCTGGCACATCTTTTGAGAAGCACATAACACAGGAACACTTCTCACTTCCATGTGCTGGTGGCTCTGATTCTGGGCAAAATCATAATTTATGAAAACTCTTATCATATGCCCCAGTGACCCTATTTTTGGTAGCCTTGTGGATTTTGTTTTGCTACTTCTTCCTCTGAAATATAATATTAATCCTCTCTATATCTGAGTCTTCCTTTAATTCTCCTTTTTTTCCCCTTCTTTTGTCTTTTCCCTTTATCTTAACTCTGTTTCTTTAAGACATGCTCACCTTGTTCATCACAGAATAGTAGGCTAGAGGTAAGCTCTTCAGATTCTCCTTCTCCACCCATTTGGGGAGCTTCTAGTTCACCAGTAACTAAAGAGAAACAAGAAACTTACTGTCCACAGACCCTGAG
>CM052541.1:5271333-5282719 GCA_028533065.1 Trachops cirrhosus | reverse complement strand
CCCATTCTGTGCACCCAGTTCTACTTCCTCTACTTTTATTTTTCTATTTGTAGCCATAAGGGTAAAATTAAAAGATTGTATTTTTCCAGAAAAAGAGAAACTAACAGTTCTTTGAAAAGTATAAAAGTAGCCCCGGCTGGTATGGCTCAGTGAATTAAGCTCTGACCTGTGAACCAAAGGGTCACTAGTTCAATTCCCAGTCAGGACACATGCCTGGGTTGCAGGCTAGTTCCCCAGTAGGGAGCACACGACAGGCAACCAGTGCTGTTCTCTCCCTCTTGTTCTCCCTCCCTTCACCTGTCTCTAAAAATAAATAAATAAAATCTTTAAAAAACAAAAAGAAAATTATAAAAGTAAATACCAGACCACTTTTAAATTCATCCCAGTTGACCAATGACTACTTATATCACCAACTACATTTAAAGTCAGCTAATCAGTTGCAGCCATACGCTTCTCAAAGTCAGCCAATCAGCAACAACCGCATTCCAGAAAGCCTGCACCTATGGCTAAATTTAACCTGTTCAGAATCATTCCTGTTTCTGAAAGTCTGCAGTCCCTGAAACACATACTTCCCAAAACTCTTCACAAAGTCAGCAGTTTCTGGAGTTCTTTTTCAATTGTGCCCAGTAAATACACTGTCTCCTCCCACCATCTACCTTGCTTAGTGAGCAATGAATCCTGCTTTTAGCTTCAGATATTGCATACGGGCTATCCCTTTAAAAAGGAGTGCCCACCAAGGTCATCTTGAAGACTCTTGCTGGAGTGTCCTGTGGGACCCTTGGACCAATGGGGATAATTCTCCAGCCTCTTGTGCCCACTTCCGGTTGTCTTCCTGATCCACTGCCAGGTGAACTGTCTTAACAACTACTTGAGTTTGGCATGTTTCATAATTGTTATTCCTGAATTTCTTTACTATTTAAACATGTGTGTGCAGTCAGGTACAAAATAGACATTTACTTGGGAAGTATACCATTTAGCAAATATTCTGTGCGCTTATTCTTTTACCGCTTCACTTAATCTCCCCCTATTGTCTATTATAAAATGTCCTATATCACACATGCTTGTTCCTCATTTTCCTGTGCTTCTTGAATGTTAGAAGAAAGTCATCCAAAGCAAATGGGTGGAGACATAGACTGGATACAACCCCTATATAAGCCAGTTCCAAAGACTAACTAATGGATTAGACAATAGCCAATTTGTGCAAAGATATTTGATCACACTTAGTCATGAATTCCTCATCAAAATTTCCATGAAGGCACTTGACAACTTTTCAATTTGTGAAAGAAAACCATTTTGTTTAGCACATAACCTGAGGTCAAATATGACTATGTCATTGATCATTTGTCCCCTTTTTCATCTCTGTTTGGTGAATAAACTCCATGCCCCACTTACATCCATTCACACTTGTGACTGAATGTCGTGGCCTCTGCTGCTCACCATGAGCCTGTCTTTGCCAAAGCTGCATCCCCCACTGGCAGAACTCCACTTCCTGTTTGTGCTCTCACTGCGATTCTAACTGTTGCATGTATTGTAATAAATGACAAAGCTTCACAGGCGATGACTTTGGGTTTCGATGGGGACTTGTGACACATCAAAAGTACAAAATTCACATCATAATATTTCCACAGGAGAGTAAAATATCTAAAAGTCCCCATTTCCCAATCACTAAATATTGCTTTCAGGCCATTATCTAAAAAACCCCTTTTCGAAGTTCAGAAGATGGCAGTGAAGTAGGTGGGACCTCAGCCCATGTATTTGTGCACCCAACTGGGACACAGCCAATCTTCCAAAAAACGATGTGAACAGACAACAGAATCTTAGCTGATAAGAAGTTTGGAAGCCAAAGTGTGCAGATGACACTTCACAGCTGGTGGTAAAGAGGTTTTATAGGCTAATGGGGCAAGCCCCCCGGGCCTGTTGCCAGAAACTGCAGCTACCTTGGGGGCATTGGAGGGGAGCCAGGTGAGTGATTGCAGCCTAGTGGCTCCCTCCCCTCCCAGGGCAGAGAAAACCCAGACCCTCAACAGGAAACATCTGATGGCATAAAGTCACTGGGTGGGGCCGGGGGAGGGGGAGCAGGCAGGAGGCAGCAAGCACACACAACGGGCTGCTCATCCAAGCTGGGGTGACAGTCACCAGCCTGGACAGTGCCAGAGAATTTGGGGGACCCTGGTGGCACTTGGAGCTAGGAGAGGAGGTAGGCTTTGACTGGCCGTCACCCAGATATACTCTGACTTGCCAGAAAGTTGGAGTGTATGGAAGCCAGGCAGAGGCTCAGAGCTACAGTGGCACCCTAAGAGACTTTCAAAAGGGTGCACCATGCAGGGACCTCTTGAGCCTTTGAGGCAGCAACCCAGCCAACAAAGAAGGAAGAGTGTGGCTCCATTTGCTCCCACTCAGTGCATCTCATGAATTGATCAGAGGGGTGCAAAGCGAGGTGGCTTATCTGCTCCAGCCTGGGGCAACTATGCAGAGCAGGGGGTGCAGGCCACACAGTGCTCTGAGGGTGTGGGCTGGAAACTGGGCACTTGTGAGTATTGTAGCCCAGACTGAGCCCTCATCCTTGCTGACCCACTGGAAAGGAAAAATGGAGCTGAGCCCCGTCTCTGCCTGCAGGAACCAGGAGGATCTGCAAAAGTGGCTAGACAGGCTTTTTTTTTTTTTCAAATGTAAGACAGTAAGACCTGGGACTGAGAGAAAACCAGAGACAAATTCAGAAAAAAGTCAGAAGGCAAACAGCAATGGCTGAGACAAATTTTACTTTGCTCTTCATCAGAACTTGTATTTTTCTTATTTCTCTTTCTTCTTTCCATTTATTTATTTCTTCTATTTTGTTTGTTTTTATTGTTTGTTTTGTTTTTATTCTCCCTTCCATATTGCATTTTAATCTTTCTTCTTTCACTACACTCATATTCTAAATAACTCACTACTCTTGGTCTTTTACTTTTTACTCTTTTTATTCAGATTATGTATTTCTAATCATGCTATTGTTATTCCAAATCCCACAGATCACCCTTCCCTGGTGTTAATCCATTTTTCCATCCTCCTGAGCTTTATAATGATTGGTATAAACTTTAACTTCTCTCACATTATGCCAAGTTTCCATCTCTTACTCTCACTATTTCTCCATCTAACCTCACATAGATGCTCTTCTTTCTTAAGTCAGCTCACATTCTTCTTCCCCTCTTATGAGTCTTATTTCTCTTCCACCTTTTATCAACAGTGGCTAGTTGAGTGAAATACCATGGTTATTTCTGTACTTCTCCAAAGGAACTTCTGTTTGTACACTATTTGTTTGTACTTTAAATCCCATAGAATACTTCCCACTATCTTACTCCATTTCACCTCCCCCCTGCCCCTGATCAGTTGAGTGAAGAATTTTATTTCATTGTTCTCTCTCTCTCTCCCTCTTTCTCTTTCTTTTCTTCTTTCCCCCTCTCTCAACCTGGGTGTTACTCCTTACTCTTATTAGTTTTCTTCCACCACCCTCTCAAAATCATTTTTCTTTACTGTAGATATCTTATTCACTTTTAACTTTGCTACAATATTCTTATACCCATTTTACCTTTATTAAACTTCCTTCAGCTGTCATTGCTATCGACCTTGCTTTGTTTTTTCTGCAATTCTCCTCTTGTTGGTCCAGTGCCTTTTCAATTTTACTTCAAACCTCATAGTATACTCTTCCCTTTCCTTACCCCACTGTTCCCATAACACTTTCGTGTTTTACTTACATTTAAAATTTTGTTCTCTCCCTTTCTTCACCTCAGTTCTATCCCAACTCTTATCAATTCTCCTCCCTCTTATTACTCAATAACATTTCCCCCTCTTTTAGTCATCTCATTTTCCCTTTGTCATACCTTATAATATCTGCAGTCTCTCTTCACCTTTAATAATTTTTACTCAATTGTGGTTGAGATTGCTGATGTGGGAGGGGTTTCTTTTTGCTGGCATAGGTTTTATTGTCTGGTAATATACAACTGTGTTAATCAACATCTGTACAAAGCATACGAGACAATGTAGGAGCTGTCACTGCCAGTAAGCCCACTGCGGGGAGAACCCACCAACAAAGAAGCCACCAGAGTAAAGCCCTAGCACAACAAGGGAGCCTGCACAAATGGGAGAAAGGGCAGCCCTAGAGCATCCAGACAAGGAGGTCAAAGAGAGCGCACCACTGAGCTCCACAGGACCCCGCCCACAGAAATGCCCTCCCCTGAAGACAGCTGGCAAAGCAGAGCATCAAGAAATGCAGAAACGAACAAGAAGAGTCAACTGAAATGGGAGAAAAAGAAACAACCTACAAGTGAAAGGAATGGAGGAATCCCCAGTAAAAGAGCTAAATGTAATGGAGGCAAGCAAACTATCAGATGCAGAATTCAAAATAATGGTTATGAAGATGTTCAAGGAACTCACAGACAACTACAAAGAACTGAGTGGGAACTACAACAGCATAAAAAGGAAAATAGAAACTATACACAAGAACTATAGGAAGAAATGAAGAATATGATATCTGAAATAAGAAAAGACTAGAAGGAATCACAAGCAGGTTGGACGAAGCTGAGGACCAAGATAGTGAGCTGGAAGACAAGGTAGAAAAAAAATAACTAGGTAGAGCAACAGCATGAAAAAAGACTAAAAAAATATGAGGCTATCTTAAGGGAACTTGAGGACGACATGAACCACAACAACATTCAAATCATAGGAATACCAGAGGGAGAAGAAAAGGAGCAAAGGATAAAAACTGGTTTGAAAAAATAATGACAAAAATTTCCTTAACCTGGAGAGGAGAAAAGCCATGGAAGTTCAAGAAGCACAGAAGGTCCCGATCAAGAGGAACCCAAAGAGGCCCACTCCAAGACACATCAAAATTAAAATGGCAAAAACTCAAAGACAAGAGAGAATCTTAAAGGCAGCAAGGGATAAACAGGAAATAACATACAAGGGAGCCCCGATAAGGTTAGCAGCTGACTTCTCAATGGAAACGCTCCAAGCCAGAAGGGAATGGCAAGAAATATTCTAAGTAATGAAAACCAGAGGTCTGCAACCAAGACTACTTTATCCAGCAAGGCTCTCAATTAAAATGAAAGGCAAAATAAGGAGTTTCACAGACAAAAGAAAGATAAAAGAATACACCTCCACCAAACTAGTATTGCAAGATATGCTAAAGAGACTGCTTTAAGAAGATGAAGAAAGAGTGAGAGAGAGAAGAACACAGGTGCAAAGGAGGAAAACATGAATAAGTACCTATCAATAATAACTGTAAATTCAAATAGATTAAATGCTCCAATCAAAAGACATAGGGTAGCTGAATGGATAAGAAAATCATGACCCACACATATGCTGCCTACAGGAGACCCACCTCAGAACAAAAGACCTACACAGACTGAAAGTGAAGGGCTGGAAGAAAATATTATGCAAAGGGACAGGAAAAAAAAAAGCTGGAGTAGCAATACATATATCAGATGAAATAGACTTCAAAACAAAAACCACCAAAAGAGACAGTGAAGGATACTTCATAATAGTCAAGGGAAGAATCCATCAAGAACACATAAACATTGTAAACATATGCACTCAACATAGGAGCACCCAAATATATAAAGAAAACCTTAGAGGACTTCAAAAAGGAGACAGACTGCAACACACTTATACTAGGGGATTTTAACACCCCACTGTCAAAAGTGGACAGATATTTCAAACAAAATATCAACAAGGATATTGCAGCATTGAACAATGCCCTAGATCAAATGGATTTAACTGATATATATAGAGCCTTTCATCCCAAAGAAACAAAGTACACATTCTTTTCAAATGCACATGGAACATTTTCAAAGATAGATCACATAATGGGACACAAAACCATAATGGGACTCAACAAATTCAAGAAAATTGAAATCATATCAAGAATTTTCTCAGACCACAAGGGACTGAAACTGGAAACCAACCTCAAGGAAAAAACTCAAAACCACTCAAATTCATGGAGATGGAATAGCATGCTATTAAACAATGAACAGGTTAATAATAAGATCAAGGAAGAAATAAAAAAGTTTCTGGAAACAAATGAAAATGAACTCACAACAGCCCAAAAGCAATGGCACACAGCAAAGGCAGTCCTGGGAGGGAAGTTCATAGGGATACAGGCCTATCTAAAAAAGATAGAAAATTTTCAAATAATAAACTTAACACTATAATTACATGAACTGAAGGAACAACAACAAACAAAGCCCAGAGGGACTAGAAGGAAAGAAATAACCAAGATCAGAGCAGAATTAAATGACATACAGACTAAAAGCACAGTTCTAAGGATCAATAAATCCAGGAGCTGGTTCTTTGAAAAGATAAACAAAATCAACAAACCTTTAAGCAGACTCATCCAGATAAAAAAAAAAAGAGAGGACCCAAATAAACAAAATAAGAAATGAAAGAAGAGATTACAACTGATACCATAGAGATACAAAGGATTGTAAGAAATTACTATAAACAGGACTTCCAGGCAAATGGAGGCATAGGTAGATACACTGTGCCTCCTCGCATCACCAAAAGAAGGACAACAACAAATTGAAAAACAAAAAACAACCAGAAGTGACAGGAAATCAAACTGTATGGAAGTCCGACAACCAAGGAGTTAAAGAAGAAATATTCATCCAGACTGATAGGAGGAGCTGACACAGGCAGCCAGGTGGAGAGGACTCATGGCAAGGCAGGGACTGGAGGACAGGGGCGGGCAAGGTGCAGTTGGCAGACCAGGTGAGGTGGCGGCTGGCAGAACATGCAGTCCTACATTTGCATGCAGATAAACTGGGAGGAACAACTGGGAAGCAAGACAGACTGAGCAACCCAGGGTTCCAGTGCAGGGAAATAAAGCCTCAAAACCTCTGAAAAACCTGTGAGGGTTGAGGTGGCAGGATAAACTCCCAACCTCACAGGAGAGTTCATTGGAGAGACCCACAGGGTATTAAAACATGCATAAACCCACCACCCGGGAACCACCACCAGAAGAGCCCAATTTGCTTGTGGATAGCAGGTGAAGTGACTGAAGGCCAGCAGAGAGCTGAACAAGTAGCATTGTTCCCTCTCGGACCCTGCCCCCCACATACAGCAACACAATGCCGCAACCTGGGCTGCCCAACCCTGGGGAATGCCTAAGGCTTCACCCCCTTACTGTGTAACAGGTGTGCCCAGGCAAAAAAAAAAAGATCCAAATGAAAGAACAGATCAAAGCTTCAGAAAAACATACAACTAAGCAAAGAAGAGATAGCCAGCCTATCAGACACGTAGTTCAAAATACCGGTGATCAGGATGCTCACAGAATTGGTTGAGTATGGTCACAAAATAGAGGGAAAAGTTAAGGCTGTGAAAAGTGAAATAAAGGAAAATGTACAGGGAACCAATAGTGACAGGAAGGAAACCAGGACTCAAATCAATGGTTTGGACCAGAAGGAAGAAATAAACAGCCAACCAGAACAGAATGAGAAACAAGAATTCAAAAAAATGAGAAGAGGCTTAGGAACCTATGGGACAATTTTAAATGTTCCAACATCTGAATCATAGGGGTTCCAGAGGAGAAGAGGAAGAACAAGAAATTGAAAACTTATTTGAAAAAATAATGGAGAACTTCCTCAGTCTGGCAAAGGAATTAGACTCCCAGGAAGTCCAGGAAGCTCATAGAGTCCCAAAGAAGTTGGACCCAAGAAAGCACACACCAAGGGACATCATAATTACATTAGCCAAGATTAAAGAGAAGGAGAAAGAGAGAATCTCAAAAGCAGCAAGAAAAAAAGGAGACAGTTACCTATAAAAGTGTTCCCATTAGACTATCAGCTGATTTCTCAAAAGAAACCTTGCAGGCAAGAAGAGGTTGGAAAGAAATATTCAAAGTCATGAAAAGCAAAGACATACACCAAAGATTACTCTAAGCAGCAAAGCTCTCATTTAGAATGAAGGAGCAGATAAAGTGCTTCCCAAGTAAGGTCAAGTTAAAGGAGTTCATCATCACCAAGCCCTTATTACATGGAATCTTAAAGGGACTTATCTAAGAAAAAGAAGATGATCAAAACTATGGACAGCATAATGACAACAAACACACAACTATCAACAACCAAACCTAAAAAAACAAAAACAAACTAAGCAAACAACTAAAACAGGAACAGAATCACAGAAATGGAGATCACATGGAGGGTCATCAGCAGGGGAGGTGGAGGTTGAGGGGGAGGAAGGGTAAAAAGTTACAGGAGATAAGTAGCATAAATGGTAGGGAGAAAATAGACAAGGAGAGGTTAAGAATAGGATAGGATGTAGAAGCCAAAGAACTTATATGTATGACCCATGGACAGGAACTACAGGCAGGGGGGGGATTGTGGGTGGGAGGGGGTATACAGAGTGGAGGGGAATCAAGTGCAGAAAATGGGACAACTGTATTAGCACAATTAATAAAATATATTTAGAAAATTTTAAAAAGAAAAGTAAAACAATGGAACTGTATTTTGATCCAACAATTCCAGTGCTAGAACTATACCCTAAAAATCCTGAAACACCAATTCAAAAGAACCTATGCACTTCTATGTTCATAGCAACACAAATTACAAATGCCAAGTACTGGAAAGAGCATAAGTGCCCATTAGTAAGTGAGTGGATCAAAAAACAATGGTACATTTACACAGTTGACAGCATGGATACAACTGGAGAGCATTATGCTAAGTGAAATAAGCCAGGCAGTGAAAGACAAATACCATGTGATCTCACCTATAAGTGGGACCTAATCAACAAAACAATTGAGCAAAACAGAACCAGACACATGGAAATAAAGAACAAACCAACAGTAACCAGAGTAGGGAGGGAAAGGGGAAAAGAGGGGAAAGGAGGGGTTGGTTCATCAAGGAACATGTATTAAAGGACCCACAGACAAAGACAATGGGGATGGAGGATTGAATGTGGGATGTGGGGGTTAGTAGGGCAAGGGAGAGTAATGAGGAGGAGTAGGGACAACTATAATTGAAAAACAATGAAAAAAACACTTTTCTTTTAACCCCTTCTATATATTAAATCAATAAGGATCTAGTATGCAAATGAAATGAACAGATTTAATGATCTAAAGAAGAAATAACTTTAGAATTCCTGGAAAAATTCCTTTACACATGATCAATTTATAGTTAATCTAAATATTAGCATAATTCCAATATGCATAAATCAATGTCTTTGCAAATAAACAAAATAGGGATACCTTACTTCTCTTTAGTACCTAACTCAATTACTATATTCTCTTACATAAACAAATCATTAGTACATAAAGATCAGCTTTGTTTGATGTCCCAGTTTATAACTACCAGTGTAGAAGTGTGAGGTTGATTATAGTTATATTTTACTGTGTGTGGATGTGGGAGCCTGTAAGAAATGACCTTTCTTTGAATCTTTTTTTAAACACATATGTTTATTCCTTGAATCTCTATGCTGTTCCATTGATCTATGTGTCTGTTTTGGTGCTAGTACCATACTGTTTTGATTATTATATCTTTGTAGTACAGTTTAAAATCAGCTTTTATACTGCTATACAAGGCACATTATACTTCCAACTTTGTTTACTTTCTCAAGATTCTCAAGTTTCTCTCTGTGCTAAAATGAAGATTTCACTAGGCCTTTACTCCTTCCTGGAGACTGTGGAGGAGAAGTTATTTCTGTAACTTTTCCAAATTCTACAGTTCACCCATATCTTTGTTTATTTTCTCCATCTTCAAAGCCACCAATATTGTATTTCTATGTATCTCCCACAGTCACTTCCCCCTCTCTCCACAGCCAGAAACTGTTCTCCAGTTTTTAATGCCAATTGATTATGTTGGTGGCACACAGATATCTAAAATAAAGCCCCCTTTCAGGTCTCTAGCTTCATTACATCTGTGAAATTCCTTTTGCCTCCAAAGAAAATACATTATAGGTTCCAGTGATTAGGAATGGATATTTTTTTGCGGGACCATCATATTATTTTCACTTATTATTATAATAATGAAACCCAGGCATTAATAACCTCATTTTAACATCAAAAAACAAGTAAAATTTATCTACTCTTACTTCTTTTCCTCTTGCGTTTTCCCAAAGTAGAGTTGTCTCCAAGATCCGCATTATCTAGAAATAGAGGTAGATGTAAGGAAACAGAAATTAATAGCTAAAAGTTACCAATTCTAGGATGATTCATACTACAAAAGGAGTGAATTTAGTTGTTTGTTTATCCTTATTCTCTTTTTTCTGAAGGAACTAAAAATCTCCTGAATTAAGAAGTAGGAGTTCAGGGTGAGCCCTGGGTATTCCTCTTTTTTTTTTTTTTAACTCAATGGAACTTTTAAAAAACTCTAATACCTACATATTTCATTTCACTTATGGATAGGAACAAGTGCCCTATCTTGTCTAGGTCTTAAAATTTTTGTGAGAACTAAATAACATCTTATGGAAAAAAGTTTGTGGGAAAATACTACATAAATTAGTGACATGCGGAGGACATCCACCAAGGATACATGCTGGGGTAAGAGCAGTTGATTGGAAGCCTCCCCTCCTGACAGTTAAGTGGCAGGATCAGTTGTCTCTAAGGTCTTGGTAAGGTTGTGAAAAAATGACACAGCTACTAGCAGAAGTACGCTTGTTTTCTTGGGTTCCATAGATTTTAGGTGTGACACCCATAGAAATGACTGCATAAATTCAAGGTGTGTTATTACTAATATACCAATGTGGCAAACTAGATATTGCCATTTAAGAGTGTATTTCCACTACATCATCCATGTATAATCAACAGATCCTGGTAAACATAACTTTATAATGATCTCTTAACTCCCTGCTCCTCCCCAAAAGGCTACATCAAGAAAAAGGCGGAGAACAGCATAGTGGAATGGCTGGACTGCCAGCCACACTCCACCTGGGATCCTGGGTAACTATGGACCCGCCCTCATGCCATGACCCTCATGCAGCATCTTACGTTGACTCCTTTCAGTCCTTGGCTCCAGACCTCCTGGCACATCTTTTGAGAAGCACATAACACAGGAACACTTCTCACTTCCATGTGCTGGTGGCTCTGATTCTGGGCAAAATCATAATTTATTAAGACTGTTTTCATATGCCCCAGTGACCCTATTTTTGGTAGCCTTGTGGGTTTTGTTTTGCTACTTCTCCCTCTGAAATATAATATTAATCCTCTCTATATCTGAGTCTTCCTTTAATTCTCCTTTTTCCCCTTCTTTTGTCTTTTCCCTTTATCTTAACTCTGTTTCTTTAAGACATGCTCACCTTGTTCATCACAGAATAGTAGGCTAGAGGTAAGCTCTTCAGATTCTCCTTCTCCACCCATTTGGGGAGCTTCTAGTTCACCAGTAACTAAAGAGAAACAAGAAACTTACTGTCCACAGACCCTGAG
>CM052541.1:5249425-5270833 GCA_028533065.1 Trachops cirrhosus | reverse complement strand
CCACACCTGGGCTCTGACGGAGCCATGTTACAACCATTCTGTGCACCCAGTTCTACTTCCTCTACTTTTATTATTTTATTTGTAGCCATAAGGATAAAATTAAAAGATTGTATTTTTCCAGAAAAAGGGAAACTAACTGTTCCTTGAAAATTATAAAAGTAAGTACGAGATCACATTTAAACTTATCCCAGTTGGCTAATGCCCACTTACCTCTCCAACCACATTTAAAGTCAGCTAATCAGTTGCAGCTATACATTTCTGAAAATCAACCAATCAACAGCAACCACATTCCAGAAAGCTTGCATCTATGGCTAAATTAAACCTGTAAAGAATTACTGCTGTTTCTGAAGGGCTGCTGCTTCCTAGAACTCTTTACTAAGTCAGCAGTTTCTGTTTTAAAAAACATTGTGCCCGGTAAATACACTGTCTCCTCCCACCATGTACCTTGCTTAGTGAGCAATGAATCCCGCTTTTAGTTTCAGATATTGCATACAGGCTACCCTTTAAAATGGAGTTTCCACCAAGATCATCTTGAAGACTCTTGCTGGAGTGTTTTGTGGGACCATTGGACCAACAGGTATAATTCTCCAGCCTCTTGTGCCCACTTCTGGTTGTCTTCCTGATCCACTGCCAGGTGAACTGTCTTAACAACTACTTAAGCTTTGGCATGTTTCATGAGTTCTTATTCCTGAATTTATCTTATTATTTAAATATATGTTTGGAGTTAGGTATAAAATAGTTAGACATTGTCTTAGGAGGTGCAGCATTTAGCAAATATTCTGTGAATGTGCTTATTGTACTACTTCATTTACTCTCACTCTCTAATCTATCATAAAACATCCCAGCTCATGTGTGCTTCCTCCTGATTTTCCTATGTTTCTTGAATGTTAGAAGGAAGTGATCCAAAGCAAATGGAAGGAGGTAAGTTCTGTATCCAAGTTAGTCCCAAAGACTATAATGAACTTAGGTCCATTAGACAATAGCCCATTTGTGCAAAGATACTTGGTCACACTTAGTCATGAATCCCACTCCAAAAACTTAATGAAAACACTTGATATCTTGTCAGTTTGAAAAAGAAAACCATTTTTTAGTACATAACCTGAGGTCAATTATTACCATGCAATTGATCATATGTCCCCTTTTTAGTTTCTGGTTGGTGTTTGAATCCCATACTTCATTCACATGCAGGACACCATTCACACTTATGACTGAATGGTGTGGCCTCTGCTGCTCGCCATGAGCCTGTCTTTGCCAAAGCTGCATCCCCCACTGGCAGAACTCCACTTCCTGTTTGTGCTCTCACTGCGATTCTAACTGTTGCACGTATCTTAATATATCATGAAGCTTCACGGACGATGACTCTGGGTTTCAATGGGGAACTTGTGACATGTCTAAGTAAACCATACATTTGATAATATTTCTACAAAAGAAGAGAGTAAAATATCTAAAAGTTCCTGTGTCTCAATCACTGAATGTTACTTTGAGACCATTATGTAAAAAACAACTTCTTTCTTTCCTTTTATTTCCTTTCCTTTGCTTTGCTTGCTTTTAAACCCCCTTAGGTATTAAATCAGTAGAGATCTATTATGCAAATGAAATGAACAGATTCAATGTTCTCAGAAGGAATAATTTAGAATTCCTGGGAAATTCTTTTACACATGATCAACTTATAGTTAATATGAACATTAGTATACCTAGAGTCTGATCATAAGTCAAGATCTATGAGATGATAAACAAAGTAGGAATCCCTCACTTTCTTGTGCCTAACCCATTTACCACTTATATATACCCAAATCTTTAGTACATTTATGCTCAGTTCATCAGGATAGCCTATATTATTTTTGGGAAAAAGCTCATTAGGACTGTTATTTTCTAGGGATTTCCTTAAACCTCACTGTGGTAGGCAGAATTCTGAAATGACCCTCTCAGATTTCCTTTCTGAACCCCAGGGACTGTAAATGTCATGAAATATCCCCCAGTTTTTAGGTTATGTTATAATGCAGAAGTGATGTTAAGATAAAGAGATTATCAAAACAAGAGATAAATAATGCTGGCGAGGATGTGGATAAAAGGGAACCATTGAGGACTGTAAGTGGGATTGTATATTGATAGAGCCACTGTAGAACACAGTAAGGCAGTTCCTCAAAAAATTAAAAATAGAACCACCATATGATGTATTTATACAAGGAAAACAAAATAGAACTACTGTATCATGTATTAATCCAAAGAAAACAAAATAACTATGTTGAGGAGATAAAGCACCCCATGTTCAGTGAAGCATTGTTTACAACAGCCAACAAACAGAAACAACCTATGTGTCCATCAACAAATTTATGTTTAAAGAAAATGTGATACTCACACACATACATGCACCCATACACTGAAATGCATTTCACCCATAAAGAAAAAAGAAAATCATGCCATTTTGAGAGCAGGATGAACCTTAAAGGCATTAAGCTAAATGAAATAAGTCAGAGAAAGACAAATACTAAATGACCTCACTTAAATGTGGAGTCTTAAAAAAACAAACCAGCCAAAAGGTAAAACTCATAGAAAAAAAAGGTCAGATTTGTTGTTGCCAGAAGTGGGGAATGTGGGGTAGGGGGTAGAAACTGAAATAAGGCTGTGATAAGGTAAAAACTTCCAGTTATAAGATAAATAAGTGCTGGAAATGTAATATACAACATGATGACTGTAGTTAGCACTGCTGTACAATATGTTTGCTAAAAGAGTGAATCCAAAACATCTCATCACAAGGAAAAAACTTTTTTTCCTTTTTTTTCAGTGTCTATGAGATGATGGGTGTTAACTCAATTTATTGTAGATATCACTCCATAATATAAGTCATTATGCTGTACACCTTAAAATTATGTACTGTTATGTCTCAGTTATATCTCAATAAAACTGAAAGGAGTAAAAGAGAATTTAGTGAGCATCAAATAATAAAATATAATTAAATTAAATTAAATTTTTAAAGGAATTATTATCTTGGTGGGCCCAATCTAATTATATAGGCCCTTTAAAAGTACAGAATTTTCTCTACCTGGTGTCCTAATTGGATGCCAGAGATTCAAAGATTAAAAAGAATTGAGAAGAACTCTACAGGCTGTCACTGGATTGAATGTGTGGGGAGCCATATACCCAGGAGAATGAGTGGCCTCCAGGAGCTAAGAATGATCTCTGGCCAACAATCAGCAACAAAACTGGGACCTCAGTCCAACAGCCTCAAGGATCTAGATTCTGTCAACAATTTGGATAAATCTTCCCACAATCTCCAAATAGAATAGAGGCTGGTGGACAGCTTGATTTTAGCTTTGTGAGACTTTAAGCAAGAGCTGTATTGTACCTGTCCAGACTTGCAACCCACAGAACTGTGAGACAATAAATTGGTTTTGTGTCCAGCCACTAAGTTTTTGGGAATTTGTTATGTAGTTTTGATAAAGTAAAACAAACATCCTTTGCCAAGTCTTAAATGAGACCTAAGGGATATAAAGTTCATTTGTGCATCTTCTCTGATGCAATATATAGATCACCTCCTCTTATACTCTGTAGGTCTAAATAATTCTTAACCTACTCATTGAGCTGTCCATATAAAAAAAGTCTAACCATACAAAACTGCTAAGTAAATACTCCAAGTTTGTAAAACAACAGGCTATTGTCTCAGCCATAATCTATTGGCTAAAGAAAAACATTGTGTAAAGAAATGTATCCCCATTTGGATACAGATTACAAAATAACCCAAAACCAATTACTAAAAGACAAGAGGATATACAGAATTAACTGAGCATTAAAGATAATGGGTGTCAAACTTTTCTGTAATAGCCTTCCTACATTTGGCTGCATTAAATATTGTAAAGTCCCCATCATGGAATGAACAAATTGCAGAAGTATTCATGATCTGAAAGTGCTCCCTCAACAGCCATCTACCATACTATCATAATCCTTTTATTTTATACATACCTAAGAAAATAGGCCACATTCTATGGGTATTAGTTCAATACATGAGAGACATCAACAGTCCATTTCTAGTAGCCACAGATTATCCTGGTTGCCTCAAAGCAATTGCCAATGGCCATTAGTTTAAGCTTCTTGAGAGTCTGGGCTTGGATCACATTTACACATGATGGATTACATACTGTACAGCTCTGTTGTTAATTGAAAGCTTTCAACAGGTTTCTGCCATTCAATGAACTATTTATGAATTATCACAGATATCAAAGTATGGGCTGTGCCATTCTTCTCTAATCCCATTTTAATCTCTATAAAGTGGGACTTGAAGATCCTCTCACCCCAGGTATTAATACATAGGCCATCTGGACCTGGAGGATCCCACCTGACTTTTGCCATCAGCTACATCCTTGACACCAGTCAGGACATCTTACTGAATGAGCCACTTGGTACTGGAGATGGCTTTTCAGTTCAACCCTCACCATAGTGAATCTATTTTTGTCCTTAGAGGTGCCTTTGAATGGTGGCCTTACCTTACTTTCTACTAAATCATGTCTCCTATCCCCACCCCAATTCATACCACAGCCTCCCTCTTCACATGTGTTTACTGTCTTGTCAGCCTTTCCATGAGGATTAAGTGTACGGGTTAAGAACACAGGACCTGGGTTCAGAGAGCCTGGGTTCATCCTGCTCATTTGACCCTGAGCCACCTGCAGACATAGTCTCTCTAGATTTCAGTCTCCTTTTCTGCAAATGGGCAGAGAGTGATAGCATCGCCCGAAGGGCAGCCATGAGCACCAAGCCCACAACTGCCAGAGTAAATGTTCAATAAGTGAGCTCTAAATATGGTTTTCATTGTGTCCTTTACCCCTTTCTCTTGTCTTTCATTTCCCATCCTTCTCTCTCTCAAAATACAACCATCCTCTCCTGCACATCTTATCACTTCCCTTCTTCTCTCCTTATATGACTGCCCATCTCCTTCAATGTTTCTGCTCTTGAAGAGCATCCCCCACATTTAAACCAGTTCCTTCTTCTGTCATTATCAAGGATCCCCTCTCATATTTGACCTTGTGCCCACAGTTCTTAGCCCATCACAGCTTCCTGCTGATCTTCTCCTACTGGGTCTTTCTAATTCACAATCACTTCCAGGTCACAATTCTTTTTAAATTTGGTTTCCTGACACACTGGATTTCTGTTCCTTTGTCCTGGCTATTGAGCCTTTGGTCTTAGCACAGCTACTACTCCAGGATCAGTTTCTGGTCAGACTCTCATATGAACACCCCTCCCTGCCTTCTCCAGGCTCCTCAGCATTTGTCCCCCTGAGTCCTCAAAACATCTCAGGACTCAGGGCCCACCTCCCTTTCTCCTTTCCTCTTAGCAGATGATAACCAGTCTTTGTTTGCAATCACCTTGTTCAAGGCTTAGTTGGGTGTTGGGGTTCTCTGCAAGCTTTTCCCCATCAATTGCTTGGTGATAAATTTTCTGCTGGATCTCTGAAGAGAGAGAAGAGAAATTAGAGATCTCCATCACAGCATCATCTCAAATTTGCACATTTAGGAATTTTCAGCCTTCCAGTTACTCAAAATTCAGGGTCCTCACCCTGATAGTAAAATTCCACATCATCCCTGGGACAGAAAAGAGAACCCTCAACAAGGAAGCCCTTTTGTTTCTCACACAAAGGAGCAACTCAAATGTCAGGATAAAGGAATCATGGAAACATCGTGAGCCAGTTATTTATGAAAAAAACATTTACAGATGGCTTAGAAAGTATATAACACTTTCAAACTGTAAGGAAAAATCAGGAATTTCCTCAGGATAGAACTAAGATCCTATAAGTGGCCACATATATAAAAGAGAAAGTTCAAGAGCTTTAAAATTTTGGCTGGGCAAGAGAAAGGTGTGATTAATTGGGTCATATGGATGCACTTCCCAAAGAGGCATCAGAGCTCACAAAGCTTTTTCAGGGGAATCCGATAGAAAAAACATCCTGGGGCATGCGGCAGATCTCAGGGATAAAGGTAGGACTCCCTCTGAAGCTGGGAATGCACATTGCAGTGCTGAAGGACGTCCCAAGATGCCTGGACCAGGGAGCGGGGAGGCTGCCAAAGAGAAGAGGTCAGGACGCCCGCCAAGGGGCCCTGTACGTAGGTGACCCAGCAAGAGCAAGTATAGGGAGGAACAAATTAAACCAAAAAGCCCGGTGGTGGGTGTATTAGAAGAAAGAGACTAGGTTGCTGGTGCCCCCTGTACCACTGTCCAGGGATGGACAGGGTTACCTACTGTACTTATAAAGCTATAAATCTGTAGCATCTCTTTCTTTAAAACCTTTTTATTGTTATTCAAGTACAGCTGTCTCCATTTTCCCTCCACCCCTACCCCAGTCCACATTCCTGCCAACAGTGCACTAGGGTTCCTTTTTCTCCACATCCTCTCCAACACTTGTTGTTTCTTGATTTGTTTATGATGGTCATTCTCACTGGTGTGAAGTGGTATCTTATTGTGGTTTTAATTTGCATCTCTCTGATGGCTAGTGATGCTGAGCATCTTTTCATATGTCTCTGGGCCCTCTGTATGTCCTCCTTGGAGAAGTGTCAAGTCCTTTACCAATTTTTTAATTGAGTTGTTTGTCTTCCTGAAGCAGAGTCATGTGAGTTCTTTATATATTTTGGAGATCAAACCCTTGTCCAAAGTATCACTGGAAAATATGTTTTCCCATATGGTTGATTCTCTTTTCATTTCAATGCTGTTTTCTTTAGCCATGCAGAAGCTTTTTATTTTGACGAGATCCCATTTGTTTATTCTTTCCTTTATGTCCCTTGCTCCAGGGGACATATTGGTGAAAATATTGCTGCATGGAATATCTGAGATTTCCCTTCCTATGTTCTCCTCTAGGACTTTTATGGTGTCATGACTTATATTTAAGTCTTTTTTTCCACCTTCAATTTATTTTTGTGTATGGTGTAAGTTGGTGCTTGAGTTTCTGTTTTTTTGCATGTAGCTCTCCCAACACCATTTGCTGAAGAGGCCACTTTTACTCCATTTTATTCTTCTGCCCTCTTTGTCAAACATTAATTGATCATAGAAACTTGGGTTTATTTCTGAGCCTTTGAATCTATTCCATTAGTCTATTTTTCTGTTCTTATGCCAGTATCAGGCTGTTTTGATTACAGTTGCCTTGTAATAGTTTGATATTAGGTATTGTAAGCCCTCCTACTTTGGTGTTCTTTCTCAAAATTGCAGTGGCTATTTGGGATTGTTTATGGTTCCATATAAATTTTTGAAATGTTTGTTCTATGTCTGTGAAATATGTCTTTGGTACTTTAATAGGGATTGCATTGAATCCAGAAATTGCTTTGAGTAGTATGGACATTTTTTAAAAGATTTTATTTATTTATGTTTAGAGGGGAAGGGAAGGAGAGAGGGAGAGAAATATCAATGTATGGTTGCTTCCTGTGCATTCCCTGCTGGGAACTCGCCTGGAACCCAGGCATGTGCCCTGACTGGGAATCGAACAGCGATCTCTTGGTTCACAGGCCCGCACTTAATCCACTAAGCTACACCAGCCAGGGCAGTATGGACATTTTGATGATGTTAATTCTTCCAATCCATGAACATGGTATATGTTTCCATTTGTTTGTGTCTTCCTTAATTGCTTTCCTCAATGTTGTGTAGTTTTCTGAGTACAGGTCTTTCACCTCCTTGGTTAGGTTTATTCCTATGTACTTTATTTTTCTTGTTGCTATAGAAAATGGGATTTTTTTCCCTGATTTTTGTTTCTGATATTTCATTGTTGGTGTACAAAAATACCTTTGATTTCTGAATACTGACTTTGTATCCCACTGTTTTACCAGATTCACTTATTAGGTCAAGTACGTTTTTGGTGGCATCTGTAGGATTTTCTATGTAGATGATCATGTCATCTGCAACAGTGACAGTTTTGCCTCCTCCTTTCCAATTTGGATGCTGATTATTTCTTTTTCTTGTCTGATTTCTATGGCTAGGACTTCCAATACTATGTTGAATAGAAGTGTAGAAAGCAAACACTAAGATCATGTTCCTGATCTTACTGGGAAAACTTTTAGTTTTTGCCTATTGAGTATGATGTTGGCTGAAGGTCCCTTGTATACGGCCTTTATTATGTTGAGAAATGTTCCCTCAACTCCCACTTTGTTGAGTGTTTTTATTATAAATGGGTGCTGTACCTTATCAAATGCTTATTCTACATCTATTGATACAAGCACATGACTTTTGTCTTTCATCTTGTTTATGTGATATATTATATTTATTGATTTATGAGTATTGTACCATCCTTGCATCCCTAGGATGAATCCCAACTGATCATGGTGTATGATTTTTTAATCTTTTTTAATGTATTGCTGGATGCAGTTTGCCAATATTTTGTTGAGGATTTTAGCATCTATGTTCATCAGCGATATTGGCCTGTAGTTTTCTTTGTTGTCTTTATCAGGTTTTGGTATTAGGATTATGCTGGCTTCATAAAAACAGTTTGGATGTCTTCTGTCTTCTTGGATTTTTTGGAATAGTCTGTGAAGAATAGGGGTTATCTCTTCCTTAAATACTTTGTAGAATTCTCCTGTGAAACCATCTGGTCCAGGGCTTTCGTGTGCTGAGAGTTTTCTGAGTACCACTCTGATTTCATCAGCTGCTGTTGTTCTGTTCAGACTTTCTGCTTCTTCTTCATTCTATTTTGGAAAATTATATTTTTCCAGAAATTTCTCCATTTCACCTAGGTTTTCAAATTTCTTGGCATATAGTTTTTCATAGTAATTTCTTTTTATTCCTTTGCATTTCTGTGGCATCAGTTGTAATCTCTCCTCTTTCATTCCTGATTTTGTTTATTTGGGTCCTCTCTCTTTTTTTCTGGATGAGTCTGCTTAAAGGCTTGTCAATTTTGTTTATCTTGTAAAAGAACCAGCTGCTGTATTTATTGATCCTTAGAATTGTTCTTTTAGTCTCTATGTCATTTAATCCTGTTCTAATCTTGGTTATTTCCTTCCTTGTACTTGCTCTGGGCTGTCCTTGTTCTTCCAGTTCTTACAGATGTGGGATTAGGTTGTTTATTTGAAATGTTTCTACCTTTTTGAGGTAGGCCTGTTTCGCTATGAACTTCCTTCTCAGGATTGCCTTTACTGTGCCCCATAAGTTTTGGATTGTTATGAGTTCATTTTCATTTGTTTCCAGAAATTGTATTATTTCTTTCTTGATCTCATTCTTGACCCATTCATTGTTTAATAGCATGCTATTCCATCTCCATGAATTTGAGTGGTTTTGAGTTTTTTCCTTGAGGTTGGGTTCTAGTTTCAGTCCTTTGTGGTCTTAGAAAATTCTTGATATGATTTCAATTTTCTTGAATTTGTCAAGCCTTGTTTTGTGTCCTATCATGTGTTCTATCTTTGAAAATGTTCTATGTGCATTTGAAAAGAATGTGTATTTTGCTTTCAGAGATGGAAGGTTCTATACATATTTCAGTTAAGTCCATTTGATCTAGAACATTGTTCAATGTTGCAATATCTTTGTTGATATTTTGTTTGGAAGATCTACCCATTTTTGACAGTGGGGTGTTAAAATCCCCTAGTATAAGTGTGTTTCTGTCAATAGATTTCTTGAAGTCCTCCAAAATTTTCCTTATAGTTTTGGGTACTCCTATGTTTGATGCATATATGTTTATAATGTTTATGTCTTCTTGATGTATTCTTCCCTTGAGTATTATGAAGTGTCCTTCTGTGTTTCTTTTTATGGCCCCTGCTTTGAAGTCTATTTTGTCTGATACGAGTATTGCTACCCCAGCTTTTTTTCCCTGTCCATTTGCTTGGAATACTTTTTTCCAGCCCTTCACTTTCAGTCTGTGTAGGTCTTTTGTTCTGAGATGGGTCTTCTGTAGGTAGCATATGTGTGGGTCATGATTTTCTTATCCATTCAACTACTCTATGTGTTTTGATTGGGACATTTAATCCATTTACATTTAAGGTGATTACTGATAGGTACTTATTCATTGCCATTTTACTTCCTTTGTACCTGTGTTCCTCTCTCACTCTTTTTTTTCCCCTTTCCTTAAAGCAGACCCTTTAGAATTCGTTGAAGAGCTGGTTTGGTGCAGGTGTATTCTTTCAGCCTCTTTTGTCTGGAAAACTCCTTATTTCACCTTTCATTTTAATTGAGACCCTGCTGGATAAAGTAGTCTTGTTTGCAGGCCTTGGTTCTCATTACTTTGAATATTTATTGCCATTCCCTTCTGGCTTGTGCATTTCCTTTGAGAAGTCAGCTGTTAGCCGTATCGGGGCTCCCTTGTATGTTACTTCCTGTTTCTCCCTTGCTGCCTTTAGGATTCTCTCTTTGTCTTGGAATGTTGCCATTTTAATTTTGATGTGTCTTAGAGTGAGCCTCTTTGGGTTCCTCTTGATTGGGACTCTCTGTGTTTCCTGGGTTTGTGTGACTTTTTCTCACATCAAATTTGGGAAGTTTTCCATCATTACTTTTTCAAACAGGTTTTCTATCACTTGCTCTTCTCCTTCTCCTTCTGGTATCCCTACTATACGGATATTATTACATTTCATGTTGTCCTGCAGTTCCCTTAACACCTCTTTGGTCTTTCTCAATCTTTTTTACTTTTCTTGCTCTTTCTGGAAGTTTCTTTCTACTGTGTCCTGTAGCTCACTGATTCAATCCTCTGCTTCAAATAGCTTCCTTTTTATTCCTTCTACTGTGTTGTTCAGTTCAGAAATTGTATTCTTCATTTCCTCTTGGCTCTTGTTGATAGTTTCTCTTTCCTGTTTCATGTTGGTCTAGTTTGCAGTGAGCTCATTGTCATTTCCTTGTAGTTTTTGGTAATTCTCTGTGAGCTCTTTGAGCTTCCTGATAACCATTGCTTTGAACTCAATGTCTGATAGTTGATTTGCCTCTATTTCATTTAGCACTTTTTCTGAGGTTTCCTCGTTTTCTGTCATTTGGGGCTTGTTTCTTTGTTTTCCCATTGTTTGTGAGACTCTTCTTGTTAACTTCTGCGTCTTAATTGATTTGTTCTGACTCCCTGAGTTTGTGGTTTGAACTTCTATGATAGGAGACCCGTTAGGTTCAGTGGTGCAGTCTCCTTGATCTCCTGAACTTGCTGCTCTTGGGATGCTATTTATGTTTGCTTTCTGGATGTATTTGGGTTTTGATTATTGTTGGGTCATTCTTTGGTGGGTCCTTCCCACCAAAAAGGGTCACTCCACCCACCACTTCTTGTATGCTGTTGTGCAGGTGCAGATGGGTTGTGCCAAAACTGGTTCTTCTGTCTGTCTGAGGTTATAATACTTCTCTCTCCTTATTGTTCAGTCATTCATTCTGGGTAATTTCTTCACAATTTAGTTGTATTTCCAGATCGGTTCCGGGAGCAGGTTAGTGTGACTTCCACTCACTCCACCATCTTGCCAACCCTTGTAGCATGTCTTTAATGCCCAGTAAATTAACGTCAGATATGTTAGCCTTAGAGGCCATACCTTCCAAAATCTTTTTCAAATTTATCTCATTTAAATCAACTCCCACAATCTGCTACTCACTCCACAAGAAATCATATTGTCCTTGTGATACTAGCACATGGGGGGGGTGCCCTTTCATACTCTAAGACTTTTCTTGTAGCATCTGCCTTCCTCAGCTCATATAATCATTTTTCTTGTGAATCCTCCATTGCTATTTGGAGATCTTAGTTGATACCTAACTGTGTTAAAATAAAAGTCAAAACAAAAATTATTGGAGGACATTTTCTTTCCTGACTACCAATTAGGAAATATATACTATAAGTCCCAGGAAAAAGTGGCAACTCAGTCACTTTTTTATAGTGTTAAAAACAGTCTCTGGTAGAGCAATTGGTTCAGGAATTTTTTTGATAAATGTTTGTTTCACCCCTAGTGGAGAAAAAGCTAACACAACCATGTCCTTCTTTAAAAGCAAGTTTTCCCTTGGGTTAACTTTCTTACTTATTATTCTGGAAACCTGGAAACCTTCTTACTCATTATTCTTAGAAACATAATAATATCCAGAAGGTAGCCTCTCTTGCCTGTTGCTAGGCCAACCCTTGCTTAGGGTGAAAAATGACTTGTGACTGTACATAGATAGTTGCATGTGGCCTGGGAGAGACTCTACATGAACTATGAGACATATTTGTTTTTCCTTCAACATGGTGACTCTTATAACTTGACTGCTCCTCATGGGGTCCCTGAAAGCTATGACTACGGGGTTGTTACATGAAATATTGACTTCCTTGAGCATGGTGCTGCTGAGCCAGCGTGGATTCTGCACCCACCTCTAAAGTTTCACTTGAGGCAGGTAGTAGTCAACCTGGTGGACTGCTGTGTGGACCACTGCAAGGGGTTCCGCAGAGGAGTAGCAACTGATGCTGCCTGTTGGGATGCTATGTTTCCTGTCATTTGTCCTTCTAACAAAATCTGATGTCACTGTGACTCTGGTTGTCCTGTGAGTCTAGATGTCTGTTTAAGAAGACCCCAGGTGGGTGTTGCACTATAGTATATCATAAGCTTTGAGAAGCTCATGGTATGTCTGTTTTCTTAACTGCTATAACCCCACTGCCCAGCACTGTATGTGACACATGGTAGGAGCCCAATATATACTTGTTAAAAAAAATTGGCAATGAACATCAAAGGGTAGATAATAAGCTTAATTACCATTTTCAAAGCATGTACGCATGTGAATTAAATCAGGGTATTCCTTCATGTTGACCTTGCTGAACAATGCTTCCAGTAGTGACATGTCAAATTTCTTCTCCAGTTCACTAAGAACATTGTACACCACTCTCCATAAAGGGACCAGATTTCTACAAGATTCTTGACAATCCTTAAAGAACATCAAAGGGAGAAAAATATAAATACAACCTTCTAAGTTACAGAAGAGGCACAGAAAGTGATTTTGTATATAATGTGTTACAATTTCCCTACATAGGTATTTTCTCACATAGGGTTTTAAATTCTATGTATTTGTATGGTTACTAAGCGAATCAAGTACATCCTTCCTCCTTGAAAATATCCATCTGTAAACCAAATCTGATCTCATCACCCTCATTTACATTAGATAGAGGGAGGAGTTATTTTGAAGAATAAACTTGGCTTCAAAGTTAAACAATGTGTGGCCCTTAGCCTGGACTAATGTTTTAGGAACAGACAGCGGGTGATGAGCTGCTGTTCCATAGAGCAGACAACCCTGTCCCTTCCCCAGGACTAACTTGTCCTGGAAGGAGTCAAAGAAGCCAGTAACAGTTCTTTCTTTTTGTGAATTTGGCCATCGAGAAAGCCTAGTCATAGGGAAATAGATTTGTATCTCTGTATCTCCACTTATGTATTTTGCTAAAGTTAACATAAATTCCAAGTCTCTAGAAATACCCCCCAAAGAGGAAAGAAAAACAAAAACTTTGGAGAGAATTTGGAGAGAGTAAGCATCTACTTACAAATTTATCCAACATGACATTAATTTGCTGTGGGTTTCAGTCTTCTCAGATCTAATTATTTACATTATATTCATTGAAATGAAATGTGTCAATTATTATTTCATTAAAGGAAATCATTAAACATATTCATACATTCATTAAAATTCCTTTTAATTCCTAGTTTATGCTATATTGTATATATAACTCCTACAAGCCATTATACCTCTATGGATCCCACCAGCTTCAGATCAGCCTATCTCCAGGGCTACTCAAGGACTCCAGGGTGCACCATGGAGCAGTTTCTTCAGTTAGGAGCTGAACTGTCTCTGGTGATGCTCTGCTTCTCTTCTCCCTTTTTACTTTATAGGAACACTTAACAGTAGTATGTGAGAAGGTCCCCACTCATAAGAGACTCCTCACATGGCTAGTGGTTCCCTGACATCAAAGTGTAACTTGTTGGTGCCCATTTACCGAGTTATGACATAATAAACCTCACTTACATCATACATTTTATTGGTGATGAATTCACGGTCACGAAGGAGTTCAAGGAAAGGAAATGGCTTATTTATTGCTTTTGAAATCTCAAGTTTATGTATTTTGAAGTGCTTGAGTGCAGTTTTACAGATAGGACTGTTTTTTATGTTCTGGTCTTCTGCAGACATCCTAGGAGAAAAGATACTGTGATAAAATGGTCATCAAGATTCTGAGATGCTTGTGGAGGCTGTAATACTTTATATATAAAGGATGGTCTGTGAAGAACCAACATATGTAAAATAAGTGGTCCTGAGTAGAGAACTGAATAAATGGAATTGAAGCAATAGACACAGATATAATTGAAGGAAGCATGGAGAAACAGAAAGAGAAGCACGGGACTGGAAAAGTTCATTCCAGTTTATCCTTGTCAAATCCATTATGAAGGCATCTTACCATATTTGAAATATTTTTAATTAAAAAATTTAAATTCATGCAAAATCAAAAGGAACACAGGAATAGAAAAAAACTGCAAGTCTAACTTTGAAAATGCTTCTTAATTAACAACTAAGAGAAAATAAGTCCAGAAAGATCAAAGCTAGGTGTCTACTCTCTGATATAACACTATTCTGGGAAATATGATCTGCATATAAAATTAGCTTACAATAGATAAGACATGGTTTAATCATGGTTTGATAACATATCAGCTAGGGGTTCCACAAGAATATCGATCATTTTCCCTGGCTGGTGTGGTTCAATGGATTGAGCACCAGACTGCAAACTGAAGAGTTGCTGGATCGAAAGCCAGTCAGGGCGCATGTCTGCGTTGCAGGCCAGGTTCCCAGTAGGAGACGTGTGAGAGGCAACCACACAGTGATATTTCTCTCCCTGTCTTTCTCCCTCCCTTCCCCTCTCTAAAGAAAGAAGGAGCTCCTACCCTTTGTGACAGTTTGGATGGAACGGGAGAGCATTATGCTAAGTGAAATAAGCCAGGAGGTGAAAGACATATACCATACAATCTCACCTATAACTAGAACCTAATCAAAAAAGCAAACAAGCAAGCAAAATATAACCAGAGACATTGAAATTAAGAACTGAGAGTAACCAGAGGGGAAGTGGGAGGGTATAACGGGGGGAAAGGAGGAAGGGTTTTCAGGAACATCTATAAAGGACACATGAACAAAACCAAACCGGGGGTAGGATCAAGGGTGGGAAGTGGGGATGGCTGGGGCTGATGGGAGGGAGTGGTTGGGGTAAAATAGAGAAAACTACTTGAACAAAATAAAAAAAAGTTAAAAAATAAAAATTAAAATCCAATAAAATCTTTAAAGAAAAAGAATATCAATCATTTCTCCTGGGGCTTTTATTTTGTGTTAATATGAACCTATCTATGCTACTGTTGCATATAGTAAACATTTATACCCACTTGAGTTTCAGAAATTGCTGCTGTTTCCTGTGAAAGTAATTTCGAACCTGAGTCTGTATTCTACTTGTTAATAGGTCACTTTATTGTTCTGACAATAATATTTATCCAATATTTTGCATTTCTAAACATTATAAAGACTCATAAGCTCTATTTTCTCATGCCAGAAGAGAATCACTGGGACTTCCTACTACCCAACATGCATCAGAAAATGATTTCGTAAAATTGTGTTCAACTCTGTATTTTTACTATTTTGAAGTATATTTTATTGATTATGCTACTACAGTTGTCCAATTTTTTTCTCCCTTTTATTCCCCTCCACCCTGAATGCCTACTCCCGCCTACATTCTGCCCCACTTAGTTCATGTCCATGGGTTGTACATATAAGTTCTTTGACTTCTCCATTTCCCATACTCTTCTTAACTTCCCCCTGTCTAATTTGTACCTACCATTTATGCTTCTTATTCCCTGTACCTTTTCCCCCATTCACCTCCCTACCCTTCCCCAGTGATAACCCTCCATGGTTGAGGATGGTCACATAATAGGGGGAAAACTGAAGGCTATGCAAAGTGAAATAAAGAAAATTATACAGGGAACCAACAGTCACAGGAAGGAAACTGGGACTCAGATCAATGATCTGGACCAGAAGGAAGAAATAAACATTCAACCAGAACAGAATGAAGAAATAAGAATTCAAAAAAATGAGGGGAAGTTTAGGAACGTCTGGGACAACTTTAAATATTCCAACATCTGAATAATAGGGGTGCCAGAAGGAGAAAAGTAAGAGCAAGAAATTGAAAATTTATTTGAACAAATAAGGAAGGAGAACTTCCCTAATCTGGGCAAGGAAATAGACTTCTAGGAAGTCCAGGAAGCTCACAGAGTTCCAAAAAATTGAACCCAAGGAAGTGCACACCAAGGCACATCATAACTACATTACCCAAGATGAAAAAGGAGAGAATCTTAAAAGCAGCAAGAGAAAAGGAGATAGTTACCTACAAAGGAGTTCCCATAAGACTATCAGCTGATTTCTCTAAAGAAACCTTGCAGGCAAGAAGGGGCTGGAAAGAAGTATTCAAAGTCATGAAAGGCAAGGACCTACATCCAAGATTGCTCTATTCAGCAAAGCTTTCATTTAGAATGGAAGGGCAGATAAAGTGTTTCTCAGATAAGGTCAAGTTTAAGGAGTTCATCATCACCCAGCCCTTATCACATGAAATGTTAAAGGGACTTATTTAAGAAAAGGAAGAAGGTCAAAAATATGAACAGTAAAATGACAACAAACACAACTATCAACAACCAAACCTAAAAAAACAAAAACAAAAACAAAAAATGAACTAAGCAAACAACTAGGACAGAAACAGATTCACAGAAATAGAGATCACATGGAAAGTTATCAAGGGGGAGGTAAAGGGGAGAGAACAGGGAACAGGTACAGGGAATAAGAAGCATAAATGGCAGGTACAAAATAGACAGGGGGAGGTTAAGAATAGTATAGGAAATAGAGAAGCCAAAGAACTTACATGTACAACCTGTGGACATGAACTAAGTTGGGGGAATGATGGTGGGAGAGGGATACAGTGTGGGGAGGAATAAAGTGGAGAAAAAATCAGACAATTGTAATAGCATAATCAATAAAATATATTTAAAAAAATTAGGGATATATTGTCTTGGGTTTTCTAAGTCCTAGGCTTTCCACATATCTTTTATAATCAGTTTGTCAATTTCTACATGAAAAGTTTTTGGAGTGTTTATCAGGTATACATTTAGTTGATGAGAACTGATATGTTAGTAGTACTGGCTTTCCAATCCTTTAACACTGTATAGTTCTCCATTTACTCAGCTTTCTTTCATTTTGCCTATCAGTGTTTATAGTTTTCAGTATAGAAGTCATCCACATTGTTATGAAAACTACCACTAGTTATCTTTTTCTTGCTTTAAACGGATTGCTTTTTAAATTGCTTGTTATTATTGTTTGTCATTAGAATTGGTTTTGAAAAGCATTAACCATGTATATACAACTTTCCTAAATTATCTTACTAGTTCTAATAAAATATTGTAGATTCTTTTTGGATTTTATAGAAAATATTCATGTCATTGACAGATAGAACTCTTACTTATTCCTTTCCAGCAATTATTTCTTTTTCTTCTCTTATTATAGTGGTTAGGAGTTTAAATAAAATGTTGAAGAGAAGTAGTAAGTAAAGTAGCAAGTATAAAGTAGTAAGAGTAACCTTCTTTGTCTTGTTTTCAATCTCAGAGAAAAAGCATTCAGTATCACTATTAAATATGATATATGCTGTATATTTTTGTACATATATATGTATGACAGGAAGGTTCTGTTTCTTCCTAGTTTGCTGAGAGTTCTATTATTAAATATTATCAAATGCATCTACTGAGCTATTCACATGGTTTTTCATCTTTATTCTCTTTAATATTCAATTCATATTGACTGATTTTTAGACCCTCTCTTAAGTAGGTATTTAACTAGAGGTTAACTAGAGACCAACACTAATTTGAGGAAATTCTGCAATAAACTAAAGAAAGAATAACATTAAAAAGAGAAAGAAGTTACCCCCAGGAGAAACAATGATATTGTTGTAAGCAAGAGAAAGATTTTAAAAACTCTAATAATATTTTTAGAGTTTTTTTAAAACTCTATTTAGAGTTTCTAAAAAAAATTTTTTTTAGAGTTTCAAAAACTCTAATATTTTTAGAGTTTTAAGAATACATATTGTACCACAGGATGCAGGAGGAAAAAAAACATAACTGAGAAGAAGGTAGTGGTTACATATTTTTAAACTAATTTTTAATATTTCCTTAAATCTACTAAAATGGTTGTAAAACAGCTGAGATTTCCTAGAGTATAAATAAACAAGTTAAAAGGGGGAAAAAAGTAAATTTGAGGGAAAGTGTAAGAGGATTAGGATTCATGTAGGTGGTATAAGCGCTACCTACTTTGACTCAAGAAACCTGTGTGAGAAAACCACAGACAAGGAGCATATCAAGGGAATTATTTAAGGAGATACCGGAGTATGATTTTTTTAAAGGACACAGGTGGATACTTAGAAAAAAAAATTTTTTAAAGAACTAAGCCAAAGCACATCATTTTTGAAATGACAACACCTAAAGAACAAAGAGAAATATTTAAGAAGTTTCAAAAAAATTAAAAACTGGCCTCCTATGGGATAATGATGGCAAAAACAGCTAGGGACATCTGTCCAGAAACAGAGCTTGTAAAGTCAGCCTTTGAATCCTCAGAGTGAATCAGAACATGTAAGACTGAGAAATTTTATTTTGCAAACCTCCATTTTGGGCATTTTTTCTGAACATTTTAAATTTTTCTTTATGTGCATGCTAATACATATACACAAATTTCTCAAATGCAATTTTATATGTGTTCTTAAATTTTTATGCAGTTGCTATTTTATTTTTATGTTTTGCTTGTTTTCAACCACATCGCTTCTTTCTCATGTGCTTCGCTGTCTTCAGGCCTCTGGCATAATCCATTTTAATAACCTTGCATGTCTGCTTCCCTAAATGCTCTCTAAGCATATAATTTCCTCTACTGAAAACTATAACCTACCCATATGTTACAAGGATTTTTAAAGTCACATATTATATTATGGTTTTCTTTCTCTGCATCATACATTGTTATGTTGCATCAAATTTGTTTTATACATTAATACCTTGCAAAAAATTCTCTATAAGTATGACTCTTGTTTATATATTTATTTAATGTTGAATACTGTGCACCACACTCCCATTTTTAGAAAAACACAATAGGTGGATTACAAAAACACAGAAAAGTAACCCAGTAATGAGAAAGATGTGAAAATAAGAAGGCAATGAATCCAATCCTGGAGACATTAAAGAGAAATTCAAGAAGGCAGTCCAGCAGCAGACAGAAAACCCAGACGTCTCAGATGAAACTGGTGGTGATGACGGCATGTAGGTAAGTGCAACAAATGACAGCAATGCCATAAGGAATGGAAGGGAGGATTTGGTAATATTCTGTTTGTTATAAGGTGCCTGCGCTGCAGGTGAAGTGGCATAAATTGTATAGCATGAACTCCAGACAGCTACTAAAAACATTTTAAAAGACTTACACCTGTTAGAATGGCTATTATGAAAAAGACAAGAAACAACAAGTATAGATGAGGATGTGGAGAGAACAGAATCATAGTGTTGTTAAAGGAAATGTAAATTGGTGCGGATACTAGGAAAAATAATATGGAGTTTCCTCCAAAAATTAAAAATAAAACTACCACGTGATCCAGCAATTCCACTTCTGGGTATTTTTTGAAGAAAATGGAAACATTACCTTGAAAAGATGCATGTACCCCTGTGTTCACTGTAGCATTATTTAAAATAGCCAAGATATGGAAACAAACCAAGAGTTCATTGATGGGTGAATAGACAGAGAAAATGTGGTATATGTATACAGTGGAATATTATTAGCTGTAGAAAAAGAATGAATGCTTGGTCATTCGCAACCACATGAAAGAACTTCAAGAACATTATGGTAAGTGAAATAAGTCACACAGAGGAGAAAATGCATGTGATCTCACTATGTGTGGAAAAATGAACAAACACAAAGGAAGCACATAGGTACAGAGAGCAGACTTGTGGTTGCCAAAAGTACAGGGTTGGGAGTGGGGAAAATTGGTAAGGTTGGTAAAAGGGTGCACACTTCCAGTTATAAAAGACTTAAGTCGTGGTAATGACATGACAGCATAGAAACTATAGGTCATAATACTGAATTGCCTATTTGAAAGTTGCTAAGAGAATAAATCTTATAGGTTCTAACCACAAAAAAATATTCGCGTAACTGTGTGGTGATTGATATTGACTTACTGTGTTGACCATTTTGCAATATAAACATATTGAATTATTATGTGTTTGGAACACCCCAAATTAGTATAATATTATATGTCAATTACACTTCAATAAGAAAAGAAAAGCTTAAGGATCTTATTAAGGGGAAATTAATAATTGTGAATGATCTAAGCGAGTCCATTGTAATTACAGGGACTTTGTAAACTGAAGAGGGAGGTAGAAAAGTTAAAGTCAGAAAGAAATTTGATGATGCTATGTTGCTGGCTTTGAAGGTGGAGAAAGGGGCCATGAACCATGAATGCTGGTGGCTTCTAAAGACTAGAAAAGGGGACTTCCGGCCAAGATGGAGGCATAGGTAGACGCACTGTGCCTCCTCACACAACCAAGATAGAGACAACAACAATATAGAAACAAAATAACAACCAGAACTGACAGAAAATTGAAGTGTATGGAAGTCAGACACCCAAGGATTTAAACTTAAATACCTTCATCCAGAGCAGGAGGAGGGGCAGAGTTGGGCCTGGCGAGGGACGGGGAGCAGAGAGCAGAGCACCCAGGGCGGCGCGCAAGTCTGCAGCAGGCAGACCCCGGGCGCACAAGCAGCAGTGGCTGGTGGGCCCCAGCCAGGGGGTGGGGACCGGCAGACCCAGCGAGGCGGCCATGGTGCAGCAGGGCACTGCACGCAACTCAGGGTCCCAACACCAGGAAATAGAGCCTTGGGTCACTGACTGAGAAGGAAGGTCCCACAGGGTGCACAGGCCCACCCACAACGGAATTGGTGCCAGAGGGGCCCGGTTGGCTTGCGGAAAGCAGCAGAAGGGTCTTCGGTCCTACAGAGAGCAGAGCAAGCGCCACTGTTCCCTCTCGGACCCCGCCCCCACGTACAGCGTCACAACCCAGGGACTGGGGTGCCCCGCCCTGGTGAACTCCTAAGGCCCCGCCCCTCACTACAGGACCTTGACTAGACCAAAAAACAAAACAAAACAAAACAAAAAAACGAAAAAAACAGCAAAAAGATGGCTCAAACAGAGGAAGAATTGAAAGCCCCAGAACCCATCCTTTTAAGCGACCAAGAGATAGCCAACCTATCAGATGCACAGTTCAAAACACTGGTGATCAGGATACTCACAGAATTGCTTGATTTTGGTCGCAAATTAGATGAAAAAATGCAGGCTACAATAAGTTTAATGAAGGAAAATGCACAGGGAACCAATAGTGATGGAATGAAAGATGGGTCTCACATCATTGGAGTGGACCAGAAGGAAGAAAAAAAACATACAACCAGAAAAGA
>CM052541.1:5230513-5248925 GCA_028533065.1 Trachops cirrhosus | reverse complement strand
GTGATGTCATAACGCATTCACAGCCATGCCTGGTACTTCATCAGTGTTACACACAGTTTTTAATATTACTATGTTTAAAGATAATTATCATTTGTATCTGAGCCAGAGTCTAAGCTATTAACCACTACAGCCAACTGTGAGATTTTCCCTTCTCACTGATGTCCCTGGTGGATTTAATTATCCCCCAGGCTGTGGAGCACTGATTAAAGCCATACCAACCTCAGACCCAGGAAAATAAGTTGAGGGACATAGGTTCCTCACCTTATATCACACTAGTGTATAATAAATGTCAAGTCTTTATTCACTGACTCTACTTTGCAAATGAGTGACATGGAGCAGATTCTGGGAACTTCTTGCACCATGGAAGGTATAATTCTGTAGCTTCCATTGGGTGTGTTATTTAAGAAAGGATGTTTTAAATTAGTAATACATTTTTATAAAAGATCAATATCTTACAGAGTGTTTTTTTGAAAGCACCAAAGTACTTTTAGCAAAGCACCTTTAGTCTAAATGTGAACATTGAAGAGTATAGCATCCAACATGCATCCACCCATATTGTTAGCAGTTCATCACCAGTGCAACTGGTGGGAATAAGAAAGGGTGAGAGGAAAGACTTGTGATAATGAGCAGAGAAGGGATTCAGTGTGTATGTGTGTGTTTATCTGTGTGTGTAGGGTCAGGGTGGAGAGGAGGCAATGATGTTCTAACTCAAATGATGGATATAAACCACCAATAAATGTGTCCAAGAGTCTGGCCCAGAAGGGACAGTTGACTGTGACATGCACAGGTGAAGAAAAGGCTGTGTCTCATCCAGTACCCACCTCTCAAAGAGTAGGCTCCAAGGAACTGTGGATTCGACAAAAAAAAAAAAAAAACCATGTACCTTTGCCCAGGTTCTATATTAAAATTGTGGAAACTTTTTTCTCCACATTTTTTATTGTTGTTCAAGTACAGTTGTCTCCATTTTTCTCCCAGCACTCCCCCCGACCCCAGCCATCCCCATTTTCCATCCTTAATCCTACCCCCACCCCCCTTTGGCTTTGTCCATGTGTCCTTTATACATGTTCCTGACAACCCTTTTCCATTACCCCTTCCCACCTCCCCTCTGGTTATTGTCAGTTTGTTCTTAAAACCACAATGAGATACCACTTCACACTGGTCAGAATGGCCATCATAATCAAATCAATAAAATTGTGGGAATTTATATTTAAATCATGTTTACTTAAATTACGTTTCTTAGAAAAATAGCAGTAAATGAAAAAAATCCAAGCTGTACTGAAAAAATGTTTATCCATTAATAAACTGTTGAGGTTGATGGGAACCTCATCCTCATTGTGAGATTGTGATGGGTCAATGGAATCCATGTGAGCAGAGAAGGTTCACCCACCGTGGGGAAGGGGGTGAGAGGTCCTGGGTGGTTTACTCAGGGTGATGATTCATTATCATTCCCTGCTCTGCTCTGCCCTGTAACTCTGGCCACAGACCCCTGCAGCCTTGCTTTCCAGCCCGCTAGCTACGGCTTCCTGCTGGGTTCCTAATCTGGGAGACACTAGCAAAAGATTGGAGAGTGGAAGCAGAGGAGAAGCCTGGTATTGCCCTGTCACTGTTTTGGGCGGCAGTTCTGGCAGTAACTGCATCTCCCATGACTGTACCTCCCACCAAGTAGAGCAGAGTTGCTCCAGCTTGTACCTACCCAGTGACCTTGGCACATGACCTCACTCTTGGTCCCTGGCATAGCTTCCTGTTGATCCTTCTTTGGGTTGCTTCCTTCTTCCACTTGGATTTTGTCAGCTCTTCTATCACCTGTATAATTAATTCCATGGATTAAATTCCCTGGGTTCTAAAAGCTTATAAACTTTGTATTTTCCTTTTGGACCCTGGTTGATGCAGGGAACAAATAATATATCTATAAATCAAAATGTGGTTTAGGTACAGCCCCACCAGAAAATGGACCCTCAGGGTACCTATGTGGAACAACACAGATAAATGAGGAGGAAACAGGCATGATCAGAGACAACAACGAACTAGAAAGCCTACAAGCAAATGAACAATGTGCCCAAGAGTCTGAGACAGCTGGTAAGACTGAGTGGCTGAGACTGATGAGTGTGGAGGGGAACTGGCAAGTGGAGGGACCCCACATTGTGAGTAAAGGCACAGGGGAGACTGCGGTGATGACTGGAGTGCTAGAAAGGAAGAAAATATAAAGAATGACAAAACTCACATAGAAGAGGCATTCATGGGTCACAAAAAATGATTAAGAAACAGAAATAGGATAGGACAAAATAAGAAGCATGATAGAGAATGGAAAAGGTGAAAAATCAGGTGGACCAGCAGGACCAGGTCTAGGGTGAGGCAGGGAGACCCCGGGACACACATAAGGAGGAGCTCCCTCTCAGCACCTCCTGTGTCCTGGGCACCTCTGGGCGCCTGAGACCGTTCTGGGTCCTGGGAAATTGTAATAAATATGAAGAGAAGTAAGTAAGAATGTAGAAAGATACAGAGGGAGATAAATATCAATAAATAGAAAAATAGGATGACACAAAGAGACTATGTTGAGAACAGGTAAAGGATAATTAATGAAGAACTGGGGTAGAGAGAGGACCAAGTATTGTCTGATTGGAGGAAACAGTCACCATGAAGAAGGCACAAGGGGCTGTTCCTCACACCACTGAGAAGGTAAGTTCAAATGTCCCAGGGAAATAGACCTGTCCTCTGAAAAGTAGAACCAAAAGAAAACACAAAAATCCTGGGGATGAGAGAGGCACAAAGGAAGGACAGAGCTGATTATCGGGAAAGGAGACGTGGGGGAGCTCTCGCTGCAGTGGGATTACAGGGAGAAGGGCTTAATTGCAGTGAGGGTGCTCACTCTCTCCGGGGAGACAATGACATTCTTCTTTATATCATTTTTGTCTAGGAGCAGAGCTACCCAACTGTGGAATCCCAGTGAATGCCGACCCTGTATTTCCAGTGGATATAGAGAAGACAATGCCGGCTTTTAATTCGGGAGGTGAATGTGAAGCCCAAGCAAGGACTGACTGTAACCAGGCATGTGATGTAATAGGTAAGGCTGACTGAAAGTGTGTGTGATGTGAATCACGGTACCAGGCAAGGGTCTGGGACACGTCATAGGACCCACGGAGGCTGTCCTGGTGGCCTGCATTACAGGTAGGAAGGGGAGGGGACCAGCACCTTATGTAGAGACTTTAGCAGCAGTATGCCCCTATAATTGGAAAAATATTTTTAAAAAGTAATGGTAAATGTAAGTATTGATGTCAGAGACTGTTTTTCCATATTCATAGTAAGAAATTTATTGGGGTAAGAGTTAAATAAATAATTCAGACAGCCAAAATATTCATGAAAGGAGATGAAAAAAACTAAACATGAAGACAATGAGAGGTATAAAGGGATACCTGTGCCAGAAAAAGGCACAATTCGAAAAACAGGCTGAACCAAGAGGAAAGTGAAGCAAGAGACTTTGCTTGGGGTGGTGGGTGCACAATGCAGTGTTCAGATGACGTTTTGTTGAGTTGTATACTCGAAACCTGTACAGTTGTGCAAGCCAATGTCACCTCAATGAATCTAATTAAAAATAATATCTAAACAATATTAAAAATATATAATTTGATTCCATTAAAATTAGGCTTTATGTATGTCTACTTCTTTCTATTTCTTCTTTCTAGCTTAATAAATATTTAGGTATGTTTGGAATGATAAAAAATGAAGAAAGACATAGAATAAAGGTGGAGGTAATAGAAAACAGAAGTAAGATGTAGAATGAGGAGGGTTTGGGAGGTAGAGTGAGGGTGGAGGTGGGAGACAGGGTGACTGCGGGGTAAGAATTGCTGCAGAACGGGCACAGCTGCCCTCTGTGCCCAGATCTCACCACCTTCTGTACAGGGCCTGGACCAACCTGCAGGCCACATGTTAGGGCACAGACCAGGGGGACCTGAGTCAACTTAACCTCTAGGTCTTCCCAGTGCTCTTGTCATGGGCTTTCCTGTCTATGGGCTCCTCGGCGCCTTCCTGAGACCCTAAGGAGCATTTTTCCTCTGTGCAGTCACCAGCAGTGAGGACTCTGCAGAACACAGAAGCAGAGAAGAGCCTCCTGAAGCTTCTACCTCAGCACCGAAAACGAAACCTGGTAAGGAGGTGGGAGTTCAAGGCTTGGGCTGCAGGAAACTGAATTAAGAGCTACTCTTTCCTGAGGCATCTGTTCTGAGTTCATTCTGCACCATTGATCCTGTTTATCCTGCTCATTCTCTGCATTTATTTCTCTTGTTCTTTTGGGGATGTGCAAGGTAATAAGAAATCATTATATTTACATGTTTTGAAGACGAGGCGTATTAATTTATAGGTCCTGTTAATCCACCTATGCACCTATCTATTGATTATATAGTAGAAATAGGCTAGCAAAGTAATGAATTTGTTTGAAAACTAATTCTATGACTATAAAGTGTTGGATTTACACAGTGATTTCTACAGAGAAAGGAAAGCTAAATATTTCTTTTTTGGAAGGTCACGTTGTCATCTGTCACAAACCTTGAATAGTGCCAAAGGTCAATTCCTCCAGCTATCTAGTGTTAGCAGAAATGGATAAGGTATTTTGAAACCCAAAGTATTATTTCTACAGGGTTCTTCAGCAAGTGTTACAGTGACTTTTCAAAGGACCTTTGCAAATAGTGTCTTACTTTTTCCTTTACAGCAACCCTGAGGGGTAAGCAGGATGGACAGTGTTACTCTTATTTCTAGATGAGGAAACACAATCACACAAATGTTTCTAGGTCTTCCACAAAGTCTCCTGCAGATAATAGCTTTCTTGATTCTGCATCATTTCCTTTGTAAGTCTGCAGTTTGACATGGTTACCAAAATGTTGTTTCCCAAACCTTGGGCAGCAAGAGTGGTGATACACTCTCCAGCTCTTTGGTGCACAGACTGGTGGTTGGTGTCCCTTCCTACTTTCTCAGCAGATATTGGAAACATGCCTATTTAGGAAAACATGCTAGGAAAAGACCTACAAACAAATAAAAATGTGACATCATCTTGATGTTACAAAAAAGCAATATTGTAAGTAATACTTTTGTTCTAATAGCTCACTATGTCTATCCATGTAAAATGAAAGTTTGCTGCAGTTTTGAGAGCGTGCACAGTCTGATTTCTGTCTCAATGTAGGCAAACTACTCTAAAAGTGATTTCAAAATAGGTCTATGGCTCAGACACAAGAGAAGATTATTTCAAGGCACACCAGGGGGCAGGAGGAGAGGATTTCCAAGGTCCCCCCACAAAGAAACAGCAGATGAAGGAAGTGTGAAGTGACAATAGAAGGGGTAAGAGAAGGAAGAGAGACAAGTATAAGTAGGTAAGGCTCAAACAGAGCAGAGGGGCCCCTTGCCAGTGACTGGTCTCTGCTCTGGGGACAGTAAATGCCACATCACTAACCTGCAAAGAAGGTGACTTAGAAGACAGACTAGGTGGCCTACGCACAGGCCATGATATACATGGGTTTTCGAGATGTTTCCAGGTTTTATCGGGGAATTTCTTACTGAATCGGTTCCTTGGTCACACACTGAGACACCTGAAGAATCCTGAACTTACATGCAGTGATCAATAACCTGACTCCTGAGAATCAAGTAAAGGAGGAGAGACGCAAGAAGCCACCTGTTCATGGATCTGAACTGCACTAAAGAAGAGTTTTAGGATTGTATTCCTGGACAACAAAAATCCCGACTCCAAATGTGGAACTTTGTATTCCTGATGAATCTTATGCTGACATTTTCCATATATATTGATTCAATTTCCTCTAGGGTACCACTTTGAGTATTTAATTTCTTCTACTCAGTTTGAAAATAGGAGTAAGCAAGAGGCATTATAACCTGTTGTTTAACTGGATGAGCCCAATCATTACTATCAAATTCCATTTATAGATTTTGACAGATGACCCCCACCATGACATTGTCCTATATAGTGATATTTGAACATGTCTTTGCAAAATACAGTATCAGTTTGTTTACAACGACCTAAAAGTGAGGCCAGAGATAACTGTTGTCCCTCCCACAGATGGGCAGCTATCGGTTTGCTCTCTGTATCAATAAGTTTTTCAGGATCTTTATCCATCACATGGAGAGTTACCAGAAGAGGCAGAAATAATAGCCTGGACTCCTAGCAAATATCCAAAATCCTTTCTTCAAAACCTCTGAAGCCACATGTAAAATAATAATAATGTTTTATTGTTTTAAAAAGACACTATGCCACCTCCACCTCCCTCTCCTGACTGGGGTTGGGGGGAGTGGTGAGGGAAAAATGCAGACAACTGCACTTGAACAACAATAAAATAAAGTTTAAATGAGAAAAAAAGAAAGATGCTATGGTTTATATCCTGTTTGTTACAAAAGGCCACAAAAGGGTCTAGAGCAGAATCTCATTCTCAAATATTAATGTTTCTGTAAATTGTGTGAATTCATGTCAAGTCTGACAAATAAAAATTTTACATGGACTCATGGCAGCTAAGTCCAGATTCTCTTCCAAATTAGTTAGCTGCAAACCTTTGAAAAAATGTTGATTTTCAAAACTTCTTTGATTCTGCGTATGGGCTAAAGATTGTGGTTTGCTTCATTCAGTGGTGACATCTTTCCTTAAGATGAGAAGAGACAGAAATGATCATCATCATGCCTTTTGTTGTAAATCTTTCTTCAATGCACAGAGTTAGAAGAATCACAACTCATATAGTTATACATTAACAGCTGTATTTTCTTTTACTTCCAAAAACTGTTGGTATTGAAAGCAATTAATGTAACTCCACTGCTCTTTGAAGACCCAGCTGAGGGGGCTCTGACATCTCACAAAAATCTTAAACCGAGGCCGGGCAGGGTGTCTATTCTTATCCCTTTACAATCTGAAATATGCAGATATTTAAGGTGTGTTTTAATGTCCTGGACTCTTACCTCTCAATTCAGTAGGTTTTTAGGATCCTTTAGAAGGATCCTTTAGAAGGAAGAGAGAAACCATAAATCAAACACCATATAAACTCAAGCCTTCTACAGTGTGAATCATGCGAAGATCTGCATCTTTATCTTTTCATTTCAGTTTTCTTACCATCATCTGTTATTTTCTAGGTACTGCGGATCTTGGAGAAAAGTCTAGTACACAAAAGACCAAGAAAAAAAGATGTAAGAGCGGATAAGATTTTACTTTTTGTTATTTTAATTTATTTTTAATTTTTTAAAAAGATTTTTATTTATTTATATATTTTCAGAGAGAGGGGAATGGTGGGAGAAAAAGGGAGAGAAACATTGATGCATGAGAGAATAAGTTGCCTCTTGCTCGTCCCCAGCCATGGACCTGGCCTGCAACCCAAACAAGGCCCTGACCAGGCATTGAACCAGCGACCTGTGGGTCAGTGGGATGGTGCCTAACCCACAGAGCCACACCAGTCAGGACTTACAAATGTTTTATTAAAGGAATAGTGACTATAAAACAATGATAATGTCTATTTAGTAGAGTTAAAAGAGCTAAATTTTTGAGAAACAAACTTGGATGTTATTGGTTACAGCTGTGATTTTTAAGAATTTTTAAAGTGTATTTTATTGATAATGCTATTACAGTTCCAATTTTTCTCCCTTTCCCCCTGCCACCTGGCACCCTGCTTCCCTCCAGCAATCCCCCAATTAGTTCACATCCAAGGGTCATGCATATAAGTTCTTTGGCTTCTCCATTTCCTATACTACTCATAAAATCTCCCTGTCTATTTTTTATCTACTAATTGTGCTTCTTAACCTTTCCTCCCATTCTCCCCTTTCCCCCTCCAAGCTGATAACCCTCCAAATGATCTCCCTATCTATGATTTTGATCCTGTTCTGGTTGTTTGGTTAACTTTTTTTTTAGATTCAGTTGTTGATAATTGTGAATTTGTTGCCCTTTTAACATTCATAGTTTTGATAGTCTTCTTTTTTAAAATCAATCCCTTTTATATTTCATGTAATAATGGCTTGGTGATGATGAACTGCTTTAGCTGTACCTTGTCTGGGAAGCACTTTATCTGCCCTTCCATCTAAATGATAGCTTTGCTGGATAGAGTAATCTAGGTTGTAGGTCCTTGCTTTTCATCACTTTGAATACTTCTTGCCAGTCCCTTCTAGTCTGCAAAGTTTCTTTTGAGAAATCAGCTGATAGTCTTATGGGTACTCCTTTGTAAGTAACTCTCTTCATTTCCCTTGTTGCTTTAAGATTCTCTCTTTTTCTTTAACTTTTGACATTTTAATTAGGATGTGTCTTGGTGTGGGCCTCTCTGGGTACAACTTGTTAGAGACTCTCTGTGCTTCCTGGACTTGTATGTCTGTTTCCTTCACCAAATTAGGGAAGTTGTCTTTCATTTTTTCAAATATATTTCAAATTTCTTTCTCTTCCTCTCTTCCTTCTGGCATCCCTATGATTTGGATGTTGGTATGTTTACAGATGTCCCAGAGGCTCCTTATACTATCCTTGTTTTTTTGAATTCTTTTTTCTTCTTAGTGTCTGGTTGAATGTTTATTTCTTCCTTATGTTCGAATTGTTTATTTGAATCCCAGCTTCCTCCCCTCTACTGTTGGTTCCCTGTAGATTTTTCTTTATTTCACTTACTGTAAGATTCTTTTCTTCCTTTATATTGGTGCCATACTCAATGAGTTCTTTGAGCATTCTGATCACCAGTGTTTTGAACTCTGCATCTGGTGGGTTAGTTATCTTCATTTTGTTTAGTTCTTTTTCTGGAGTTTTGTTCTGTTCTTTCACTTGGGACATATTTCTTGGTCTCCTCATTTTGGCAGCCCCCCTGTGTTTGTTTCTGTGTATTAGGTAGAGCTGCTTTGACTTCCAGCCTTAGTAGTGTGGCCTGTTGTCAAAAAAGCACCTGTAAGTTGTGTGGGGTGGAGCCTTAGGTAGTCACCAGGTGAGAAGCTTTCTTGGCTGTGGAGAGAGGAAGAAGTGACTCTGGAGGAACGGTCAGAGAGGTGCAATGTCACTGACTCTGCAGATGAAGGAGGGACTAGGGAATGTGGTGACCTTAAGAAGCAGGAAAAATCAAGGAAACAGATTGTCCCCTGCAGCCTCCAGAAAAGAAGGTCTACTAAAAACTTGATTTTAGCCTTGTGTAATTTAGGAGCTGCAAGCAGGGGAGCTGCACTAGTGTTGGTGATATTCTGGGAATAACCACCTGGAGGACCAGCACATGGGAACATGCCATTTGTTACTCACATTACAGGGGAGTGCACTGATGGTGGTGGATAGGGCAAGAGAGGCCGCACCCAGCCTCAGGCCTTGGCACTACTTATAGGGTTGGTGATGTGGTAATGGCAATGAAAGCTCTACCTTGTTATGATAAACACAGGAGCCTTGAGAGGGCCAGGGCATCCAGATATGGACTTTTCTTTTTCTCATTCCTTGTGGCTGCTGGCCAGGCAGCTATCTGTTCTTTGAGGTTGTGGAGGAGCCATGTTCTGTGTTACCCCACACCCGGTTGGGCCATGTCAGAATATTAAATGATATTAATTAGATAATAAAATTATGTTGTTATAAGATACTATTTGTAGTAAATTGTTAAGATATCCATATGTAAATAATACATTGGATACATTTGGTTTTTAAGAGTGAGATATGGCTATGGAACAATCTTAAAAATGTGGCAGTGGCTTTGGGCACTGGCCAGAGCCACTGAAGTATTTTAAGTAGGATGATAGAAAAAAGCCAACATTGAGCAGTGTGTGAATAGAAATGTGGATGATCAAGACCTACAGAGGGCTCAGGAGGAGGGAAGACTGTGGGAGAGAAAACCTGTGCTGTCTCAGAGAATACATAAATCACCCTGAACAGCACAAATGTGTAGGACTGTGCAGGTTAATGGTGTGACTGCCGAGGGCTCAGAAGGAAAATAGGAACATGTTCCTGGAAACTGGAGAAAGAGAATCCTTATTATATACAGACAGAAAGGTTGGCCAAAATCCTTTCCTGCAGATATTGGAAAGCAGAACTTTCTGGATATACACTAAGGAGATCTCTGGGTGATGAAGTTGCATCTGTTTTTTTGTTGTTGCTGCTTACAGTAAAATGTGAGAAAAAATGGGATAAACTGAGGGGAGAACTGCTCAACCAAAAGGAATCAGGACTTGCTGATTTGGGTTATTCTCAGCTTACTTGAGTTGAAAAAGATGCTAAAATTGATATTCACCGTCAGGCAAGTGTGCTCTGCAGAATGACCAAGAGAGTGGTTTAATGATGTTTTCCTAGAGCCTCAGAAGTGTTGAAAGATTGGAGTATTCAGTCACAGGAAGGTTCTTTGATGAGATTATGTGTGTGACTCATAGATCTCCTTAGCCATCTCAGCAGAAGCCAGAAATAGGTATGTGATTATGTAGGGAAGATCCGTGGAGGGATCTTTCGTCTAACGGAGCAAATCACCATGATATACATGGGAGACCTATTTCGTTCTTGAGAATTTTACACCAGCAGAAACAGAGCTGTTTATGTGTAATCCCTGGAACCCATACTCTGTTGCTCTACATGGAGAGAGTTTGAAAATATGATTAAATTAATGGTCTTGAGATGGGGAGGTTTCCCTAGATAATCTGGGTAGCTGTAATCAAATTAGATAGGTCCTTAAAAATCAGTAACTTTCCTGCTGTGCAGAGTGTTTTATGCCTGTGGAAGAACGATCGGAAATGTATAACCTGGCTGTCACTGAAGACCGGAGCAGAAAGCAATGACTCAAGAAATGTGGGCAGCTCTTACAGCTAGAAAAGGTTAAAAATAAATTCCTTCTTATAGCTTTCAGAACAGAACAAAGCCCTGTGGGCACTTTGACTTCAGGCCAGTGAGACTTGCATCAGATTTCTTGAGAAGTATAAGGTAAAAATTTGAGTTGCTTTAAGCTGCAAAGTTTATGTGAATCTATTACAGCCACAACAGAACTCTACCAACTTCCATAAGGTCAAAAAAGAACAACAACAAAAAAGAATATTTTACCTTTATGTGATTAGTTTACATCTGTTAAATGGCTCTTTGTCATTCAAAAATCCTTGAAGACATACCACGAGGTACATGGAAATGCCTCAGAAAATTGCCTCCCAAGAAGCTCACCCCGCATAGCAGAGCCTGGCAGCTATGTCCTCCCCAGGAGGACACCACTCCACCATCCACTCTGATTAGTATCACCAAAGGTGGCTGAGAGCCAAGCCAGTTGATTTGGTTCCTGCAGCATTTAACACATCTCCCAAACCGTAATTGTTTTAAGCTCCTGTGATCACTCCTCTGGTGCAAGTCACTGTGTTTGTATCAGAGAGGCAAGCGAACGCAGGGCCCTGCACAAAATGTATTCACCACCGTGGAGGTCTCTGAGGAGATGTATGTACATCAGTCAGAGGGAAGATGGGCATGGCCTCCAGCCTGGCCCACTTCTCAGCTGTAGGTCTTATCGGTTCTGTTCATTGTTTCTAGCGCTTGAAGGGGCAGGATGGGGGGAAGGACACTGCCTAAGGACAGTGTATCCAATCTGCCCCCTATGTCCCTGATACCAGCCAGATATCATTTGTTCTCTGATAACCCTCTAAAGAATGACTAAGAATCAGTGTGGGGACATTGCCCAGAGACATTATACTTGGGATGACAGATGTTAGCAGCAACCCCGGACTCTTCATATCTGAAGCTGAGTAGCAGACTCAGCAGCCATATGGTGAAAGACCTGGACCTGGTGGTTTCCCTCTGGAATGAAGACTCAGGGCAGATCTGGAAGACAAATATCATTAATGCCTTTCCATGTCCCCCACCTCCTAGGTGTTTCGTCCTCAGGTGCCTGGCTATTTGCTCTTCCTTCACTGACATGACACCTGTATGTACTATTCCACTGTCTCTAACTTTGCCTGTCTTTCCAATAATCTATTGTCACTCTGACTTTTCATTCAGAAGGGTCAGATACAAGCAGGGAACAGGGATTTTCAAAAATATAACAAAAATTAAATTTGAATCCTCAAGAGACACTAAAGAAGGTGCCCCACAGGCTGGTTGGGGAAAGAACCATCATTCCCAGGAAGGTTCAGAACAGAATCTAGAATTTTCATAATTGGTCTCTGTAACCCCATTGATTGCCCACCACATTTGTCCTGATCACAATGCGGGAAGGAGCTGTTCCCTTTCTGCCTTCTTTAGGGACAGCTGCCTTTGGTGACCAAAGAGCCCTAAGAGGGAAGTGTGTGGACAGGAGGAGAGGAGATCACAAAGTTAGATGATCAGAGCATTGATTGTGGCTTTTAACAAAAGGCACGACAATGAATGGTCCAGCCAGCCATGCAATTTGCAGATTGTCTAGAGTTCCCTGGGCTCCCCTTTCAGCTTTGGGGAAAACTGATTTGGGGGAGAAATTAGGCAAAGCAGTAAACAAAAACAGCGGGGAGACACCATCTCCATTAGGTCACCCCATCACTGTCCTCTCTGCTTCAGAGTCAGAGCTCACACAGAAAAAGGCAGGTTCAGTCTTGGACTTGGTCTCCAGTGACCGAAGTGCAGGGAAATAGTCCAGCTGCAGAACTTCCTTCTACCAGGGCAACAGCTGCATCTGTCACTGTCACATGACAATCAGGGGCCTGACTACATGGGGAGCTAAGACAGTTATACTGATGCATGGTGTCTGCTAAAGTGTTCTGATTGTGGGAGGTTTGAAAGGTGTAATGAAGGTAGACATTCTATCGTTATTTATCGAAAATGCCACTGTAAGAAAGACTCTGAAACTCTGGAGATTTGTGGAATAAAGTTTCCTAAGTACCCCTATGACTTTATAGAAATGACCTCAACACAGGAGAGAGTTGTACATGTGCAATTGTGAAATGAGACAGAATGAAAAAATCTTGTCTTTCAGGGGCAAAAAATCACGAAGAATTTGTGGATTTTCACTCTGAAATACTTCCTGTGACCTGTGGAGAGATGAAAGGCATGTTATATAAGAACAAGTTGGAAGAAGGTGAGTTTCATGGTGTACTTTAATTTATAATACTTAATACATCACAACAATTGATGGAATTACCCATGTGAATTACCCATCATTCAAGAAATTGAGGGCCCACTGTGGCTTGAAATAAGAAGGAAGGATCCCTAAGATGACATTTTTACACTGTAAGCAGTGGTGCATATCAAGTGCTCACCTCCGTGTGGATGTGTCCATGAAGATGCCCAAAGAACCAAAGAGAAGTGCAGGACCCTCAGTCTCTGGGTGGAAAATACTGCATTTTCTACTTTGAATCAGATATAACAGGGAAGAGGCCCTCAACTTCCATGTTCACATCCTGTATCCTGTCTAGATAATGTCCTGGTGGTGATTATCTACCAGGACAGGGTGTTAGATGTAGTGAGGAGATCACAAAATTTAGAGTCAGAAAACCTGCATCCCAGCCTCAGCTCTGCTGAGAGTGACAGTGTGAAGACTGGGACCTTCCTGAGCCTGAAACGTCCCACCTAATAAAAGGAAATTAATTGCAAACCTGCCTCCTGGTATGACTTTGAGAGTCAATTTAAATAATGAATATAAAATGTGTTATGATTTTTAAACTTTTTTTATTGCTCTTCAAGTACAATTGTCTCCCTTTTCACCCCACCACACCCCCCACCCCACCCAGCTCCACCTCCCACCCTCAGTCCCACTCCCTTTAACTTTCTCCATGTGTCCTTCATAAATGTTCTTTGATGGCCCCCCATTATGCTTTGTAATGATTGTCTATTAAAACAAACTTCATAGGAGATTTCTCTTAAAATGGTTAGTGAAAACCTATTAATATAAATGTTTGCATATAACCTTTATTAAACAGCTTTACTGAGCTATAACTCACGTATCATACAATTTACCACTTAGAGTATAGAATTCATTGTTCAGCTTTTGTTTGTTTTTTTCCTTTCTATGTTCCTAAGATTGTGCAACCATCATCACAATCTAATTTTAGAACATTTTGTCCCCCACTAAAGGGAACCCCATGTCTCCCAGTAGTAAACACCAACTCCCACCCCACCCCACCGTCCAGCTCTAAGCAACCACTAATCTATTTTCTGACCTATAAATTGGCCTATCTAGGCATTTCATATCAATTGACTCCTATAATGTGATTGGTTCTTTCACTCACCATGATGTTTTCAAGGTTCACCCAGGTAGTAGAATTTATTATAGTTCTTTCTTTTTACTGCCAAATAATTTAATAGTCCATAGAATGGATTTGCCATATTTTGTTTATCTATCTATTTGTTGGAGTTTTTTTACTCTTTAGCTATTATGAAAGGTGCTGTTTTAAGTATTCATGTAAAGTATTTGTGTGAACATATTTTTTTCAGTTCTTTTGGTTATATACCCAGGAGTGGAATTGCTGGGCTATATGCTAATTCTATGTTGAACTTATTGAGGAAAAACTAAACTATTTTTCCATAGTATTGCACCAATTCATATTCCTACTGGCTAAGTTTCAGAGCTTCAATTTCTCTACCTTCTCACCAACACTTATTGTTGTCTGTCTTTCTCATTATGGCCATCCTAGTGCTTATAATGTAGTATCTCATTGTGGAATTGACTTCCACTTTTCTGATGACTAATGTTACCATGACTGTCTATTATGTCTAACTTAAATTTTCCACTGAGTACTATTTCCCAATAACTTACTGTTAGCTACCTGTGATTTCAGGGATGGAAAATCACTGCTCAGTAATGCTGTTAAACTTAGATGGGGAGGCTGCTGTGATGGAGGGCACAGATGTTGCCCGGGTGCCATTCTGAGCGGCAGGGCCCCACCTGAGGTCTCAGTCCATGGTGAGGTTCTGCCTCCGCACTGTCCCAGGGCCACCGGAGGGTCTGGCCCGTTCTCTGTCTCCAGAATTCAATAGCAAATTGAAATCTTCTCATTGTTTGGAATAACTGTTTTTCCTTGCAGATGATTTTGGAATACTTTAAAATATTGGTTTTGATACTAACAATCACATTTTTTGTTGTCATTGCATAAAGATCAAAAAATGTGATTACAAAGTAGCATATCTCCGTGGAGGGGACTGGAAGGCTGGGTCGGGGGACTTTGATATTTAAAAGGGAGGCCAGACTCTCCTGATATTGATCTTGAGTCCAAATTGGGTGACCCCCAGTCCAGGGTGGTGGGAGGCCGTTGTCTGGGCTGTGAAGTCAAAGAGGTTTCAGTATCAACTTATCCCACTCTTACAGGATCCAAGGTGAAGTGTATAGAGACAAAAGATGGACATTGGTTCACCCCCAAGGAATTTTCAGTTGCAGGAGGCTATCAACCATCAACTCCTTGGAAGACCACTGTGCGCTGTGGTGGGGAAACCCTAAAAAAGCTGATGGAGGTATTTCTGTGATGGGCAGGAAGTGTGACTTCCCTTGTGGTTAAAGATAAGGTCACTGATCAACCACTCAATATCTGTTGAGTTATCTCTAGAGCCCTTAGGCCCCTCACTTTATGCTTTCCTGGGGGAGAGTGACCTGACACTTCTACTTCTGTACAAAACAATACATGGATTTGTCAAAGAGCTCTTTCATTTCCGGGTAATCTGGGAGCTTGCAGGAGGAAAAGGTCATTTTGATGCATGTGCTTGCAGACAACTTCATGCACTGAAAGAAAGAAGACGGTCTCCAGTCAAACAAGTGGGCAGAATATAACCCAGAGAAACAATAGTGTGGAAACCAGAACCATGACTGCTGTGGCTCTGTGGGTTGAAATATTGTGTGTGATACAGCATGATCCATTAATTGCAGTTGTTTGCAGAGGGATTTAATGTCAGGCCAAAGAGTTTAATACCATGACGTAGACAGTGCAGAACCAATGAGGTATCCTAAGGTGTGACATGACATATTTAAAACAGTATCTCAGACAATGTGGGGCCTTGAAATGACTTCAATGTCTTTCAGCCCAAGAAACCTATAGTCACCCTGCAAGGCTCAGCTCCCATGTCACTGCTGTCTGAATGGTCCCTGACTGGTCTGCCCTGGTCACCCCTTCCCTGGGCCCCCCGAACTCACTATTGAGGCCCTTCTCACACTGTTTTATTCTTATCCTTCCATGCATTTCTTTTGTCTCTCTAGACCCTTCTAGGGTTTGTCCTTTTCTGTCTGCCCGGCGTTGTCCAGGTGCCTAACACCCTGTAGGTGTGGGACACATGCGTGTTGGTTGAATACCTGGGTGTGAGGAAGCAAGTGTGAGTGGCACTGGTGAGAATCAAAAGGAGGGGAGACGTGTCAAAGAGATTGTGAAGGAAAATCTCTGAAAACTTAGGAAAAAAGCACATGAGCAAGGAAACAGGTTCTGAAGATTATTTCTGGGTTCCATGGATGAATTCTAGAATCCGTACAGGTGAGGAGAGAGAGATTGTTCTCCATTGGGCTGATAGTGTGATGTCCAAGAAGAGATATTTACAAGCAGGTTAATACCAGACTCATAAAACATAAACACAGGCTAAGCATATACTTGGATCTTTTTATCTTTCAGGAAGAAAAACTACCTACACTGCCAAAAAAAACAAAGCAAGGAAACAGAGGTGATTATCCTTTTATACTAGTTCTTATTACATAACGGATTTTATATGTGCTGCACATCTTTTATGGTTTCTCAATCGTGTGATCATCATTGTTTCCTTTTCATCTCGACTAATTTTATTTCATTTAATTTATTTATTTTGCATCCTTCAGGGTTGCTCCATTGAACATTAGTTTGTACGTAAGGTTATCTGTGAATACTAAACCATTAGACATTCAGATAATAAGGAACCATCCAAATAGACTCATAGAAGTGTTGCAGTTAAAGATATTGTAAGGGTGTCTAATGTAATGCCAACATGATTATGGAATACACAAGAACATTTCTTAACAAGATCACAGAATCATCTTCAACTCAGTCCCAGATTTTGTTCATATTTTTACATCCTCCATTATTACTCAATAAAACATTCACACAGATAAACAGAATTCTTTCTCAATTGGCAATTACTTGTCTTTCATGAGGATGGTGCTGTTGGGGAGGGAACTCTTGGGAGATGGACGTAGTTTAGGTGAGGGGCTGACCTAGAAAATCGTTTACTTTGATGCCCCCCTTTGGCTCCACCTCAGGGGCTGAGCATGCCTCCTTTCTATCTGTGAAAGTGGTTCCTCCCTCTGTGGAAGAAGGCGCTGGAGGCAACAAACAAATACGTAATGTGCAGTGTAGATTCAGGACGAAGTGACAGTTTTTTCAAGATTGGGTATGAATGAGAAATTGAGAAGGAGGGGAAAGTGCAAGGTGCCAGTCTCACACACTGCAGGTAGAAATGGCCGCCCAGGTCATTTACAGAATTCTACATTAGCTTACACAGAGCTGGCCACTGGGACTTCATCTAACACTGAAAATGTGACGCCCAGGCCCTTACATTATTTGATGTTCTGCAGATTTCAAACTAAGTATCGGTCTTTAGAACTTTTCTCCTACTGGGTGTACTGAGATAAAATATATTTAATATACTTTATTCCATGGCTACTTTGAAAAGCAGTGTCTCTACCATTCTCCATGTGTCTAGAGTTACTTTATCTGGATTACCTAAAATAGCTAGGAAATTTGAACCAACACATTTATCCTTTTCCATGGTTCCAACACTTTGTAGCAAAAGGGAACAATTTTCCACGAATTGACTCAAAGTGGTAAATGTCAACAGGCATTACTACCTGGTGGTTCCTCTTGCCTCCCTGAAATTCTCTTGCTGGTGGAACCCCCAATTTCTCTAAATTTTGGAGTAGTACTAGGTATCACATGACAGTTTTTTATCTCTTGATGAGGGCCACTGATGCTTTCTGGTGACAGCAGCTGTGTTGTCAAATAATCTTATCTATTCAACCAAAATAATCCTTTATTATATGCTAACATTTGCTTAAGAATAGCATGTAATCACTTTTTCAAAGGAACATGATACTCATTTATTTACTCATTCAACATACAGTTGAGTGCATAAAAATGCTAGATGCCCATAAGGAAGATTGAAATAATACCCCTGACCTCAAGGATTGTTTCACCTTCCTCGTCTACCATGGAAGTATTACTGGAAGCAGGGATTGTAGGGTGCCCAAGTGGCAGGCAGTGACATGACCCTTTCTCAGGTCACTTTACAGTGGATTACATCTGTGTCTGACATCTCTGCCCTGGCTGGAGATAGAAGCTGAGGCTGCCTCAAGGGAAGGAGGCCAAGTCATTTTACTGAACACACACAGACAATGCAAGTGTAGTGTGCAGTAGTCAGTCTCCTGTGAAAAGTCAGCCAGGTGCCTTCTTGGGAGTTGGATGGAAGCAAGATAAGGGCGACTTTCTGGAAGAAAAACTGCAGTACCAAAGATCTTGGATTCATGTTATTTTTAGTGTGATGCCCTAGAAGAGCTTCAGGAGGTGGTAGATA
>CM052541.1:5217429-5230013 GCA_028533065.1 Trachops cirrhosus | reverse complement strand
TGATCTTAGTGGAAAAGATTTTAGTTTTTGCCCGTTGAGTATGATGTTGGCTGTAGGTCTGTCATATATGGCCTTTATTATGTTGAGGAATGCTCCCTCTATTCCCACTTTGCTAAGTGTTTTTATCATAAACGGGTGCTGTACCTTATCAAATGCTTTTTCTGCATCTATTGATATGATCATGTGATTTTTGTCTTTGCATTTGTTTATGTGATGAATTACATTTACTGATTTGCGAATATTGAACCATCCTTGCATTCCTGGGATGAATCCCACTTGGTCATGGTGTATAATCTTTTTAATGTATTGTTGGATGTGATTTGCCAATATTTTGTTTAGGATTTTAGTGTCTATGTTCATCAGCGATATTGGCCTCAAGTTTTCTTTCTTTGCTGTGTCTTTATCTGGCTTTGGGATTAGGATGATGCTGGCCTCATGAAAAGAGTTTGGGAGTCTTCTATCTTTTTGGATTTTTTTTGAATAGTCTGTGAAGAATAGGGGTTAGCTCTTCCTTAAATACTTTGTAGAATTCTCCTGTGAAACCATCTGGTCCAGGGCTTTTGTGTGTCAGGAGTTTTTTGATTACTGCTTCAATTTCATCTGCTGTTATTGGTCTGTTCAGGCTTTCTGTTTCTTCTTCATTGAGTTTTGGACCAACAGCCAAAGATTGCTCTACTCAGCAAAGAGTTTGTTTAGAATCAAAGTGCAGATAAAGGGCTTCCCAGAAAAGAAAAAACTCTAGGAGTTCATCATTACCAAGCCATTATTATATGCAATGTTAAAGGGACATATTTTTAAAAAGATCAAAACTATGAATAATAAAATGGCAGTAAATACATATTTATCAACAATGGAATCTAAAAACCAAATTAAGCAAACAAGAACAGAGATAGAACTTGGATACAGAGAGTGTTTTGACGGTTGCCAGAAGGGAGGGGGGCATGGGGAAATGGGTAAAGAGGTGAGGGGATTAAGAAGTACAAATAGGTATCTTTGGTTATATTTTACTTGTTTGTTTGCTTTGTTGTTTAGGTTCCTGTTAAAAGTGAGATCATATGGTATTTGTCTTTCACTGCCTGACTTATTTCGCTTAGCATAATGCTTTCCAGTTCCATCCATGAGAAATAGAGAACAGGCTGACAGTGACCAGAGGGGAGAGGGGAGGGAATTTCAGGGGAATTTCAGGGGAAAAGGGAAGGGTTTACAGGAACAAGTATAAAGGACACATGTATAAAAACTAGGGGGAGTGGTGGAAATGGGAGGGAGGAGGGGAGGGCTGGGTGGGTGGGCTGGGGTGGGAGTAAAAGACAGAAAACTGTACGTGAACAACAAGTAAAATTCAAAAAAAGAAAAACTAAAAAAAAAAAAAGAAGAAGAAGTCCAAATATGTGGTGACAGAATAAATGTGGGCATGTAAAGTACAGTATAAACAATGGAGAAGCCAAAGAATTTTTACACATGACCCATTGAAATGAATGGTAGGGCAATTGCCTGAAGGATTAGGGGGTGGTGGGTAGAGGGAAGCAAAGGGGGAAAAATAGGACAACTGTAATATCATAATCAATAAAATATAATTTAAAAAACAAAAAAACACCAAAAAATAAGACTAAATAACTTTACAATAGCTTTGATTATGACAAACTGGAATTTTCCAATACTATGTACTAATCCACCATGCTTCACTTTATTGTAGCTTTGTCTATTGCTTCAATTCTATTTGTTCTAATCTGTACTCATGACCACTTATTTTATATAGGTTAGTTCTTCACAGCCTGTCCTTCATATAAAAAATGTTAAGCATATCAAAATTAGTTACATCCAGGGGAGTTCTCATAAAACTCTCAGCTGATTTCTCAAAAGAAACTTTTGAGGCTAGAAGGGATTGGCAAGAAATATTCAAAGTTGTGAAAAGTGGGGACCTACAGCCAAAGATTGCTCTACCATTTCGTCATGGTACCCTTTCTCTCTAGGATGTCTGCTGAAGACCAGAACAGATTTAACATTGTTAAGGAGACTGCAGGCAAGCTCTTCAAAAGGTATAAGGTGGAAATTTCAAGTGCAATAAAGAAACCATTTCCTTTCTTTGAAATGCTCCGGGACCGTGGATTCATCACTGATGAAAAATATAAAGTAAGTGAGCTTTACTTTGTCACAATCTGGTACGCAGCGCTAAACTGTTTTGTTCTGATATATTTGGAGTCAAATGTCAGAGAACGAGACAGCTGAGGAGTCTCCTATAAATGGGGACCTTCTCATGTACTGCTGTAAGTGTTCCTACAAGGTCAGAAGGGAGAAGAGAAGCGGGCGCTACTGGAAACAGCCCTGCTCCCAGCTGAAGGAACAGGGCCCCGTGGTGCCCCCAGAGTTTGGTGAATAGCCCTGGAGACAGGTTGGATGCGCAGATGAACAATGCCGTGTAGGATTTATGTGTACAATATAGCACAAATTAGAAAAAAAATCAGTAATTTTAATGGATGGATGAATAAGCTTAATGATTTCATCTAATGAAATAATAATTGTCATAACATTTCATTTCAATGAATATCAATTTAAATATTTAGGTCTGAGAACATTAAAATCCCCAGAGAATAAATGTCTTGTTAGGACAGTTGAAAGTAAATGCTTGCTATTGTTTCTCCACAATGTTCACGGTTCATTGTGGAGAAACCACAACGTTCACCTCCTTTCCTATTTTTTCCTTTCTTGTTGGTATTTCTGGAATATTGCAATTCTGTTAATTTTAGCAAAACACTTAAGTGGAAATGCAGAGTACAAGTTTTCTCTTTCCCTATGAATATGCTTATTTTATAGCAAAGTTCACAGGAAGGGAAAGATCATCACCTGGCTTCCCTGAGCCTTTCTAGGCTGAGTCTGTCCTGGGGAAGGGACACGTGTTTTCCAGTCAATGGAACAGCAGCGCGTCACCTACTAAATCGAGTCCTAAAACATTTTGGCCGGGCTCTGCAAGGGCTACACATCACTTAACGTGAACCTATTTTTGTTCTACAAAACTGATCCTCCTTCCATCTACTGTAAATGAGGGTGAGGAGATCAAATTCATAAACGGACATTTTCAAGGAAGACACATTTAGTTGTTCCACTCAGTGGTCATAGAAACATATACAAATTCTAAACTTTTACATCAGGAGATACTATCTGGGGAAATTGTCATACACTAACAATAAAATCACTTTCTGGGGGCTGTTCCATATTTATATTTTCCCCATTTGCTATTTTTAAGGAGTATCACGAAAAGCTTATAAAACGGATTCCTGTGGAAGAAGCTGTGTATGATATTCTTACCGAACTGGAGGAGACATTCGACCAGCCCCTTTTGTGTGCTTTGTTCAGCAAGGCCATCATGGAGAGCTATCCTGGTTTAAGTCACAGTTACAGAAAGTTCAGAAATGGTAATTAGGTTTATTACCGACTTTTTGATGACCAGGGCCAATTTTTCCCCACAAGTATATACCGCGTTCCTACCATGTGCCAAACACTGCGCTGGGCAGTGGGGCTACAGCAGTTAAGAAAACAGACATAGCATGAGTCTCCCATAGCTTATGATGAAATGGCTACAGTACAACACCCACCAGGAGGTGTGCTTAACTAGGCATTTAGACTCTCAGGACATGCAGAGACACAGTGGCATCAGATTTACTTAGAAGGACAAATGACGAGAAACATAACATCCCTAAAACGTGGCATCACGTGCTGTTCTTCTGTGGGACCCCTAACAGAGGTCCACACAGCAGTCCACCAAGTCGAGTACTACCTGCCTCGAGTGACAACTTAGCTATGAGTGTAGGACCCACCATGTTCTAGCCACACCGTGCCCATGGGAGTCAATATCTTGTGTAACAACTCTATAATCATAACTTTCAGAGACCCCTTAAGGAAAGAGCCAACTTACAAGAGTCACTACATTGGAGGAAGACCAAATATGGCTTAGAGTTCATACCTAGCCCCTCCCAGGTCACATGCAATCTCCCTACATACTGTCACTGTTCATTTTTCACCCTAAACCCAGTGTTGGCCTAGTAACACAGAGGGAGGCCACCTTCATCAGGTTTCCAGAGTAATGGGCAAGAAAATTCACCCAAAGTCAATTGGGTTAATTTTTAAAAAAGGGGAAAAGGTTTTATTAACACATTCTCCACAACACGTGTTGAAATTCTTAAACATGTAATTTGAGGTGATGTCACTCTTCTGGATGGAGATCTCTAATTGTCTTCTTCCCTTGCCTTCTCTCAGAGATACCAAACATAAACAATTTCCTGGAAATTGATGCAGAAAACGAGGGGAGATCTGATATCCAACTAAGCCTTGAACAAGGTGATCGCAACCAGATAGCAGATTCTCGTCTGCGAAGAGGAAAGGAGAGAGGGAGGCGGGCTCGGAGGCCAGAGTGAGGTCTGGGAATCTGGGGAGAACCGTAGAGGGGCCTGGTGAAGGCGGTGGTGGGTCTATGTGTTGACCTCGGGCCAGAGGTCAACCCTGTAGGAGGAGCTGTGACAGCAGACTATGAGCCCAATAATCAAGACAAAGGAACAGGAACCCAGAGTGTCAGGAAACCAGATTTCACAAGAATGCTGACCTGAACATAATTGTGATTTAGAAAGACCCTGTAAGAGAAGATCAGTGTGAAGCTGTGAAGGGCTGGGAACTGTGGGCACAAAGTCAACATCACATAGGAGATCCTTGATGATGACAGAAAACAGGACTGATTTAAATATGGGGGATGCTGTTCAAGAGCAGGAATGTTCAAGGACATAGACAGTCATATGAGGAGAGAAGAGGGGAAGTGGTAAGATGTGGAGGAGAGGATGGTTATAACTTGAGAGAGAGAAGGGAGAGACATGAAAAACAGGAAAAGGAAGTAAAGGACACAATAAAACAACCATATTAGTAAGAGCTTATTTAGTGAACATTTACTTGTGCAGTTGTGGGCTTAGTGCTCACAATTGCCCTTGGGGAGTAGTCTCACTATCTGCCCGTGTGTGAAAAAGGAGACTGAAATCTAGAGAGACCGTGTATGCAGTTGGCTTGGGGGCAAATAGGCAAGATAAACCTGGATATTCTGAACCCAGAGCCTGTGGTCCTAACCCTGTGCACACCAGAGAGTCTCATGGAAAAGACAGAAGCCTGAGTCAAAAATAGGGAAACATGCGCAGAGAGCAACACATAGAAAGAATACCAGGAGCCGGAGGAAGTGCAGGATATCAGACACTGAATCTCGTGAAAAGTCCAACAGTACAGAAAAACGGACATGCAGAGTCATGGTGTGCTGTGAAGGGAAGTGGGGAAGAGAGAACAAGATTCTGTAGAAAGTAAGGGCACCAGGCAAAGGCAGCTCTAAAAAGGTGACTTTGGGTGACATGAAAAGCCATCTGCAGTTACCGAGTGGCTTGTGAACAATCTCAGTAAGATGGGCTGGCTGAGGCCAGCAGTGTAGTGGATGGCAAGAGTGACATGGGAACCCCAAGGTCCAGATGAGATCTGTATTAATACCTGGGGGAGGGGATCATCAAGTCTTACCTTGTAAAGGTTTACGTGGGACTAGAGGAGAACAGCACAGCTCATACTTCAATTTCTGAAATAAATTTCTACTCTCTTCCCCCAGGAAATGCTAAAAACTCATATCCAAACCTGTCTTGGAGCGGCCTACATTACGCTGGTTTGTTTCTAGTAACTGTTTTATGATCATTTGCTGTTCTTGTCTTATTCTGGCGTGTGCTATGGGAGGGTTAGGGCTGATTCTTTTTGGTGCTGATTGTCCAGAATAGTCATTCTTTGCATCTGCAGTTTCCCCAAAGATTTAGATAACAGAGTCTTCCTTTTCCTGGTTGTTGGGAGGGCTGGTCCTTCCCTACCTCCCGCATGCGCTGCCAGCTCCTGCCGTCCTCGGCCTGGACCTACTGCCCGTGCACCTGGTTTCACAGTCTTCTGCCTCTGTCTCACTTGACACTGGCTGCAGCCTTGCTTTGACGTCACACCCAGCAGGGGCCAGAACTGCCGTGGAAGAGTGGGGTAGGGATAATGAGTGTTCCTCCTGGGCCAGCGTCTCTCATGTGTTGGGTCCCTCACACAGGACCACGGACACCATGTGCCTCCTGTGCAAACCCTCTCCCATCATCTCCAGGGCTGCAGGCCTGGCGCTGCTCTAAACCACCCTGGAAGGCATATTATGGAGCCTCCACTGGGATGTGCTATTCGAGAAAGGATGTTCTAAATTAGTAATACATTTTTATTAAGAAAAGCCTTTCAGAATGATTTTTGAGAGTACCTTTAACTTTTCACCAGTCATGTTTCTCAAAAAGTTAATGTTTAAGAGTATAAAACATCCAACATGCATCAATCCGTATTCTTAGTACTTCATCTACCAGTGAGCTGGTGGGAACAGGAGGGGTGAAAGGAACAGTGATGAGTACTGGGCAGAAAAGGGTTTCACTGTGTGTGTGTGTGTGTGTGTGTGTGTGTGTGTGTGTAGGAGGGTGTGGTAAGGAGGAAGCAATGACCCAAATATTGCATACAAACTGCCAATGAATGTGTCCAAGAGTCTGGCCCATCTAGGATGGTTGACTGTGACATGCACAGGGTGGAAAAGGCTGTGTCTCGTGTCCCTCCTTCCAAGAGGTGACTCCAAAGAACTATGGATATTGCATTAGAATGCATCAGGGCCCAAGTTCTATGTTAAAATTGTGAGAATTAATTTAGTAAATAATATTTTTTATAAATTACTTTGCTTAGAAAAATAGTTCTAAATGAAAAAAGTCAAGGTGCAATGACAGTAATGTTTATCCATTCATACACTATTGGGGTTGGTGGGAAGAGAGTGGGATGGGTCAATGGAATCAATAATGAATAGAGGAGGTTCACCGTGGGGAAGGGGGCACGCAGGTCCTGGGAGGTTCACTCAGAGATTCATTCCTTACCTTTTCCTGCTCTGCTCTGCCCTCTAACTCTGGCCGCAGACCCCCGCAGACTTGCTTGCCAGCTCTCTTGCACTGCATCCAGCTGAGTTCCTAACCTGGGAGACAGCAGCAAGACCTTAGAGGATGGGAGCAAGGGAGAAGCCAGTAAATACTGCTGTCACTTTCTCTGGCCTCAACTCTGTCAGCTGCTGCGTCTTCCCCATGACACCACTTCCCACCATGCAGGCCAGCCATAGTACAGCTTCTCTCTACCCGGTGACCTTGGGACATGACCGCACCCTTAGCTCATCACATACCTTCCTCTTGACTATTTTGAGAGCTGCCACATTCTTGCATTTGGGCTTCTTAGCTCTTCCATCAGCTGTATAACTCATCACCTGGATTAAATTCCCTCTGCTCTAAAGTTTAGAGAGCTTTGAATTTTATTTTTCTTTTGGACCCTGATTGATGCAGGAGTCAAATAAAATGTATATGAATCAAAATGTGATCTAGTTACAGCCTCATCTGGGAATGTACTCTCAGAACAACTCTCTGAAACAGATGAGACAAACGGGATTGTTGATACAACCACTGGCAACAATGATGTACTAGAAAGCCAACAAGCAAATGAACAAGGTGCCCAGCAGTCTGAGCCAGCAGGTAAGACTGAGTGTCCGGGTTGGATGAGTGTGGGAATGGGCAAGTGGAGGGACTCAGTGTGGTGGATACAGTCACAGGAGTAGAACTTTGGTAATGATGAGAATGCTTAAGATGGAGAAAACATAAAGACAAAATTGATATAGAAGAGGCATTCAGAGGTCACAAAAATAACTAAGAAATGCAGTAGGAGAAAGTAGGAAACATTACAGAGAATGGATAAACCGAAGACTCACATAGGGCACAGCAAGGTCAGGTCTAGGGGTGAGGCAGGAACCCAAAGGCTTGTGAAGAGGATCTCACTCTCAGCACCCCTGTGCTGTAGACAACTACTTTGCTTCACCCTGGACCCTGCTGGGCCCTGGTGCACAATGATAAAACAAATATAGAGAAATAAGTGTGAATAGAAAAAGATATAGAGGGAAATAAATATCAATAAATAGTAAAAATGGGGAGACAACTAGAGCAGTATGTCGAGAATGAGTAAAGGACAATGAATGAAGAACCGGCAGAGACAGGACCAGGCATCGTCTGATTGGAGGAGACATTCTCCACAAAGAAGGCACAAGGGACTGATCCTAATTCCACTGAGAAGGTAGGGTCCACACTGATGAAAACGGCCTGAGAACCTTCTCAGATAAAGATAGGCCTCTGAGAAGTAGAAACAAAAGTAAAAAGAAAAAAAACAAACAGAGTTAAAAGAGGAGCAAAGGAAGGGCAGAGCATAGCAGCAGGAAAGGGAGGGTGGGGGAGCTCTCCCTACAGTGGATTACAGGGAGAAGGGCTTAAATGTAGTGAGGGTGCTCACTCTCTCTGAAGAAACAAGTGAAATTCTTCATTTTTGCAATTTGGTCCAGGAGCACAGCTACCAGACCATGGAATCCCAGTGAATTCCGGCCCTACAGATCCAGCGAACATAAAGAAGGAAAAGCCATTTTTTAATTCAGGAGTTGAGTGGGAAGCCCAAGGAAGGACTGACTGTAACCAGGCACCTGACATAATAGGCAAGGCTGACCGAAAGAGTGTGTGATGTGAATCACGGTACTGGGCAAGGGTCTGGGACATGTCAGAGGGCTCATGGCGGCTGTCCTGGTGACCTGGGTTAGAGGTAGGAAGGGGAGGGAACCAGGGCCTTATGCAGCGAGTTCAGCAGAAAAGTGTCCACAGTAATTGGAAAAATATCAAAACAGAAATGGTTGACTTAAGTATTGATATCACACTATGCAAGAGAAGAAAGTGACAGATGTAGGAGTTGAGGAAAAATCAAAGAACCAAGATACTCTTTACAGGAGAGAAAACAGAACACGTGAAGACAAGGAGAGTTATAAAGATGTGTCATCACCAGGCATGATCAGTGGAAACTGAGCCAATAGGAAAGTGAACAATTAAAATGAGAATGAAAGAAGAGGTAGAGTGAGGGTGGAGGTGGGAGACAGGGTGACTGCGGGGTAAGAATTGCTGCAGAACGGGCACAGCTGCCCTCTGTGCCCAGATCTCACCACCTTCTGTGTAGGACCTGGAGCAATTTGCCAGGCCCACACTTTAGGGCACAGACCAGGGGGACCTGAGCGAGTTAACTTAGCTCCTCGGTCTTCCTAGTGCTCTTATCATGGGCTTTCCTGTCCATGCGCTCCTTGGGCCACTAAGGGGTTTTTGTTCTCCGTACAGACATCAGCAGTGAGGACGCCGCAGAACGCAGAAACAGAGAAGAGGCCCCAGAAGCTTCCACCTCAACAGCGAAAAGGAAACTTGGTAAGGAGGTGGGAGTTCAAGGCTTGGGCGGCAGGAAGCTGAACTAGCAGCTACTGTTTCCTGAGGCATCTGTTCTGAGTTGATGCTGCACTAAGGATCCAGTGTATCCTGGAATCCCATTCTCTGCATTTTACTTGACCACTTTGGGATGTGCAAGACAATAAGAAATCATTTTATTTATAGTTTTGAAGATGAGGCTATATATTGGCGGGTTCTATTAATATATGCATCTATAAATTGATTATATAGTAGAAATAGGCTAGCGAAGTAATGAACTTGTTTTAAAATTAACTGATATAACTATAAAGTGTTGGATTTATACAATTCTAAAGGGAAGAGAAAAATAAATATTTCTTTATTGGAAGGTCACATTGTTATCTGATCACAAACTTTGAATAGTGTCAAGAGTCAATTCCTCCAGCTATATAGTGTTAACAGAAATGCATAAGGTATTTTGAAACCCAGAGTATTTTTTCTACAGAGTTCTTCAGCAAGTCATGAATATAGTGACTTTTTCAAAGGACCTTTGCAAATAGTAGCTGACTTTTTCTTTTACAGCAACCCTGAGAGGTAAGCAGGATGGACAGTGTTACTCTTGTTTCTAGATGAGCAAACACAGTCACATAAATGTTTCCAGGTCTTGCACAAAGTCTTCTGGAGATAATAGCTTCCTGGATTCTATATTGTTTCCTTTGTAAAACTGCCATTGAAACCATTACAGAAATGTTGTTTCCCTCATCGTTGGGAAGCAAGGGTGGTCATAAACTGCAGCCCTTAGGTGCAGACTGGTGGTTGGTTTCCCTTCCTGCATTCTCGGAGGATTTGGAAGCATGCTATGTAATAAAACATGCTAGGAAAAGACCTAAAAACAAATAAAAATGTTACCTGGTCTTTAGGCTGCAAAAGTACAATATTTAGATCATATATTTATTGTAATACCTCACTAGGACTATCCGTGTAAAATGTGAGTTTGCTTCAGTTTTTAGACAGTGCACATTCTGACTTGTGTCTTATAGTAGGCAACCTGCTCTAAGAGGTGGTTCTGTAGTAGGGCCATGGCTCAGACACAGAGGTTACTGCTGAGATTTGGAAACCATTCAAGGGGCATTCGGAGGAGAGGAAGACTTCTACCTTCAGCACAAGATTCCCAAGGCCTCCCCACATGGGAAACAGCAGACGAAGAAAGTGTGAAACGACAGTAGAAGGGGTGAGAGGAGGGGGATCCATGTATCCACGCCTCTGTTTCCACTCTGTTCATCAGTTCATTTTGTTCATTGGATTCTACATGTCAGGGAGTTTATGTGGCATTTGTCTTTCTCTGGCTTATTTACTTAGCAAAATAATGTGCAGGTCCATCCACGCTGTCACAAGAGTTAAGATTTCCTTCTTTATCTGGTTTTGGAGTTTGGGTAATGCTGGCTTTGTAAAGAACTTGGAAGTCTTCCCTCTTTAATTTTTTGGAATCGTTTGAGAAGGGTATATGTTAGTTCTTTGAATGTTTGGCAAAATTTGCCCGTGAAGCCATCTGGTCCCGGACTTTTGTTTGCTGAAAAAACATTTTAAATTTTTTATTGGGTGTTCTCATTACCATTTAACCCCCTTACACCTCCCTCCATACCTCAATCACCACACTGTTGTCCATGTCCATGAGTTATTTTCCATTTTTGCCTAATCTCTTCATTCCCTAGCCCCCCCATAACTGTCATCCTGCTTTCTATTTATGAGTCTGTCTTTATTTTGCTTGTTAGTTCGGTTTGTTCATTAGATTCTACATGAGTGAAATCATATGGTATTTGTCTTTCTCTGAATAGCTTATTTCACTTAGCATAATGTTCTCCAGTTCCATGCATGTTGTCAAAAGGGTAAAATTTTCTTTTTTTATGACTGATTAGTATTCAGTTTTATAAATGTCCCACAGTTATTTTATCCATTCATCTACTGATGGAACCTTGGGCTGCTTCCATATCTTGGCAATTGTAAATAATGCTACAGTGAGCAGAGAGGTCCTTACGTTATTTTGAATTAGTGTTTTGGGATATATTCCCCTTCAGATATATTCCCATAAGTAGGAATACTGGGTTAAAAGGCAGATTTATTTTTAATTATATGAGGTATTTCCATAATGCTTCCCATAGTGGTTGGGTCAATCTGCATTCCCACCAACAGAGTGAGTGGAATTCCTTTTCCCCACATCCTTACTAGCACTTGTTTGTTGATTTATTGATGATAGCCATTCTGACAGGTGTGAGGTGATATTGTGGGTTTAATATACATTTCTCTAATGATTAGTGATGTTGAGAATCTTTTCATATGTCTATTGGCCATCTGTATGTATACTTTGAGAAGTGTCTGTTCAGGTGCTTGCCTGAGTTGAATTGTTTATTCGTTTGTTTACTTTGGTGTTGGGTTTTATAAATTCTTTATAAATTTTGGATGTTAACCCCTAATCCCATGTATCAGAAAATATGCTTTCCCATTCTGTGGGTTGTATTTTTATTTTGTTGATGGTTTCCTTTGCTGTACAAAAACTTTTTATTTATTTTTTTCATTTTCATCAATAACTTTATTTTTTAATGATTTTATTATTGTTTAATAACAGTTGTCTGTATTTTCTCCCCACCCTCTCCAAACCCACCTCCCTCTCTTGCATCCACCCTCCCCCGTAGTTTTGTCCATGTGTCCTTTTATTTAATATATTTTATTGATTATGCTATTACAGTTCTCCCATTACCTCCCTTCATTCCCCTCCACCCTGCACACCCTCTCCCAGCCACATTCCCCCCCTTTAGTTCATGTCCATGTGTCATAAGTTCTTTAGCTTCTACATTTCCCATACTACTCTTGCCCTCGCCCTATTCTCTACCTACCATCTGTGCTACTTATTCTCCGTACCTTTTCCCCCTCTCTCCTCTTCCCACTCCCCTGTTGCTAACCCTTCATGTGATCTCCATTTCTGTGATTCTGTGCCTGTTCTAGTTGGTTGCTTAGTTTATCTGTGTTTTTCTTTTAGGTGTGGTTGTTAGTAATTGTGAGTTTGCTGTCATTTTACTATACATGTTTTTTATCTTCTTTTTCTTAGGTAAGTCCCTTTAACATTTCATAAAATAAGGGCTTGGTGATGGTGAACTCCTTTAACTTGACCTTATCTGTGAAGCACTTGATCTGCCCTTCCATTCTAAATGAAAGCTTTGCTGGATAGAGCAATCTGGGATGTAGGTCATTGTCTTTCATGACTTGGAATACTTCTTTCTAGCCCCTTCTTGC
>CM052541.1:5203070-5217329 GCA_028533065.1 Trachops cirrhosus | reverse complement strand
CCTTGGTGTGTTCCTCCTTGGGTCCAACTTGTTTGGGACTCTCTGAGCTTCCTGGACTTCCTGGAATTCTATTTCCTTTGCCAGATTGGGGAAGTTCTCCTTTATTATTTGTTCAAATAACTTTTCCAATTGTTGCTCTTCCTCTTCCCTTCTGGTACCTCCATAATTCAGATGTTGGAACGTTTAAAGATATCCTAGAGGTTCCTAAGTCTCTCCTCATTTTTAAAAATTCTCTTGTTTCTTCATTCTTTTCTCGTTGGATGTTTCTTTCTTCCTTCTGGTGCACACCGTTAATTTGAGTCCCAGTTTTCATTCCATCACTATTGGTTCCCTGTGCATTTTCCTTCATTTCACTTAGCATAGCCTTCATTTTTTCACCTAATTTGTGACCAAATTCAACCAATTCTGTGAGCATCCTGATCACCAGTGCTTTGAACTGTGCATCTGATAGGTTGGCTATCTCTTCGTCACTTAGTTGTATTTGCTCTGGAGCTTTGATCTGTTCTTCATTTGAGCCATTTTTTTTGGGGGGAGGGAGTGTTTGGTTGTGCCTGTTATATATGAGGGGCGGGGCAACCCAGAAGCTGGGTTGTGATGCTGTATGTGGGGGCAGGGTCTGAGAGGGAACAAGGGCACTTGCTCCACTCTCTGTCAGACTTCAGTCCCTTCTGCTGCTTCCCCCAAGCAAACTGGGCCTTTCTGGTGCTAATTCCCATGTGGGTGGGCTTGTGCACATTCGAGGACCCTGTGAATCTCTCCAATGAACTCTCCTGTGAGGCTGGGAGTCTCTCCCTGTCCCTCAACCCCCACAGGTATTTTCAATCAATGCCTTTGTGTGTGTCACTCATGATGTTAGTTGGATCAAGCTCTGGTGTGACCAGAAGTCTACTACTGGTTGTGTTGGTTTTGCATCCACTTGGGTAGGATTCAGATACAGGTAAATTTCAGATATTGTGTGTAACTGGCTTTGGGCTACCTGTCTGGAGCTACTACACCATTTACTGCCTGTGGTTGTATCTACTGCACCTGGGTGTGCATGGGAGGAGCCAATATGTGCAAAAGGGTCAGCTTCCTCCAGCATAGAGCTGAGGGTAGATCGGTAAAAGGACCAAGGTTCCCTGAGATTTGCCTTCACCTCTCAGCTGCTCTGCCTCTCCCTGAAGTTGCCTAGTCTTTCTACAGAGCCTCCAAAATACTGTACAGTAGGCCCAGATTTGGTGCAAACCACAACCCCTTCCACGGGTTGCAAGCTACGTAGGATATGGCAATTGGTGTCAGGAGAACAGCACTAGTGGGTCACCTACTTGAGGCTCACCCAATCAGGCACTCAATGAGAGGAAAAGTGGCTGCCACTCCTGAGCCAAAGCACTCAGTCTCTGCCAGAGTCTCCCACTCTAGTTTCCACTGGAGGGGCTCACTACACGTTTAGGTTGGGTACAAAGAGCCATCCCCTCTGCAGGAGCAACCTCAGCTGCCCCAACATCAGGGCAACAGGTAAACAGAGTATCCCAATATGGGTGATGCTGGCCCAGCCCACAGGAGGGGGCTAAGCATTGTATTCTGGTCCTAGATAATAGCCTCCAAGGGACTCACATTTTGAATGTTCCAGCATTGAGTCACTCACCCTTCCTCCCATAGAGCTGAACCCAGTGGGGCAGAGGATCAGGGACTTGGCACGGCTGATCCAAAGAGACTCCCAATAGGTGTGGTGCCTACAAGCTTGAAGGATGGCCACTTCTTCCTCTTCCCGGTGTAGTGTGGGCTGAATTCACGCAGGAAATATATGTGGTCCTCCCTCCAACCCCATGATGTCGCCACACACCCTAGTGCCTGCTCTTCTGGTTCTTGGACAAAAGCTTCCCCAGGAGACACAGTCTGAAAGTCCCAGCTCTGTGCAGCACTCTGATCCCCTTATACCACTGAACTCAGCAGGATGATGCCAACAAAGTCATTCAACATGTAGAAGGAGGTGGTGTCAGCTGTGTGCTCAAGGAGGGGGAGAATGGAACTCTTTCCAAAGCCATACAGTAGTCACTGTCTGGGTCTCTACCAAGAACTTCCCCAGAAAAAGAGGGCCCCGAAAGTCACTGCAGGCTGCAGCCAGCAAACCCCTCATAAGAATGGGCTCTCTAACAGTCAAAGTCCATGCATCCCATTCCCCAGGACGGTGCTTCAACAGTAGGAGTGCTTGTCCCAGAAAAGGTGGTGTCTGGGGTCTCCCAGGCAGACAGCATCCCCACTGATTTTCAACATCAGATGTCCTACAGGCTCCTCTTCCTGGCTCTGTTGCTCTGGATGGAGAATGCCTGCATGGGTTGAGACCTCATACTCCTGGGGGGAGAGAGTTTAGCAGCCACAATATATCTCTGGCTGCCACTGCACCTGGTTGTGGAGGCTAGCTCTTTCCACACCTCTGTACTTCTTGCCAGTCTCTGTGTGACTTCTGTAAAACTTTGGTTATAATATTTCAGTTTGGCTAGACTTTGGTTGGTTATTCTCATTAGTTTCTCTATAATTATCTGTAAATTCAGTGTTAGCCAGGAGCAGTGTAGTGTAGCTTCCACCTACTATGCAGCCATTTTGAAATCTACCATCCCCAGCACACATTTCTTTACAGATACCTGTCCTCCAGCATGTCACAGGTTTAAATGGGGATTTTTATATGAACTTTTGCACAAATTTCCTCATAAAAAATACTAACATCTAAACAGAATATGATGCCTGTGCTTACCGCTGAGTGCAATGGGATTTAAGAGTATTTTTTTAAGTGATATTGAAAAATGAAGGAAGACCCAGGGCCAATTCTGAAGTCATACTTCTCAATGTAGTAGGTTTTCAGTTCCGTTTAAAGAAAGAGAAAAACAATAAATCAAACCCCTTTAAACTCAATCCTCCTGAAGTATTAATCATGCTAATATTTGCAACTTCCATCTATTCTTTTCTGGTTTCTCACCACCACCTGTTATTTTGCAGGTGCTGTGAATCCTGAAAACAACTCTTTTCCAGGAAAAGCCAAGAAGAAAAAAAGTAAGAATAAAATTTTACTTGCTTTTGATTTGAGAAATAAGTTTTATAATCCTAGTATTTTATCATTATTATTATTATTATTTGCAATATTGTGGTTGGTAGAATGATGGCTCCTCAAGATGTCCATGTCATAATCCCTGGAACCTGTAATCTGTTATCTCACATGGCAAGTGGATTTTACAGATGTGATTAAGCTAGGGACCATGAGATGGGGGAGATTCCTGGGTTACCTGGGTGGCCCCAGTACACTCCCATAGGCCTTAAAAAGTGGAGAGCCTCTCCTGGCTGTGGAGGGAGGAAGAAGTGACTCTGGAGGAACGGTCAGAGAGGTGCAATATCGCTGGCTCTGCAGACGGAGGGGGGAAGAGGGAACGTGGGGGACCTTAAGAAGCTGGAAAAATCAAGGAAGCAGATTGTCCCCTACAGCCTCCAGAAAGGAATGCAAGTGTGCAAAAAACCTTGATTTTAGCCCTGTAAGGCAGTGCCAGAATTCTTACTGACATAATTGTAAAATAATAAGTTTATGTTGTTTTAAACCACTATTTGTAGTAAAGTGTTATGGCAGCAATGTGGAAATAAACAGACTCATTCTTAACAGTGGGTTATGGCTATAAAGCATTCCTAAAAATGTGGCAGTGGCTATGGGCAGAGAGAAGAGGCTGGAAGAATTTGAACTTGAATGGTTAACAAATCCTAGGTTGAGCAGTTTGAAGAATGCGGGTGCTGAAGACCTAGTGAGGACTCAGAAAGAGGGACGAACATGAGAGCAACAACCTTTGTTGTCTCAGAAAATACAAAATCATCCTGAACAGCACAAATATGGAGTTTAAAGGTGTGACTGCTGAGGGCTCAGAAGGAAATAAGAACATGTTTTAGAAAACTAGAGGAAGAAGATTCTCATTATACAGTGACAAAAATTATAGCCAAATCCTTTTCTGCAGATATGTGGAAAGAACTTTCTGGATATACACTAAGGAGATTTCTAGGTGATGATGATACAGCTGGTTTGTTTTTGCTGTTTACAGTAAAATGTGAGAGAAAAGAATTAAACTGAGGGTGAAATTGTGAGGCAAAATAAATCAAGACGTGATAATTTGAAGAAGTCTGAGCCTATTCAGGTTGAAAAAGATGTAAAATTAGATTCACTGTCAGGCAAGTGTGCTCTATAGAATGACTAAGAGTGTGGCTGTATAACTTTTTGCTAGAGCCTCAGAAGTAGCAAAAAGCCAGAGTATTCAGTCAAAGAAAGGTGCTCTGATGAGATTTTGTTTATGACTCAGATCCCTTCAGCCACCTCAGCAGAAGCCAAAAATAGGTACATGGTTATGTAGAAAGATCCATGGAGGAGCCTTTTGTCTAATGGAGCAGATCCCCATGACACGTATGGGAGACCTATTTGGTTCTCGACAATTTTATGGCAACAGAAACAGAGCGGTCCATGTGTAATCCCTGGAACCTGGAACTTGTTTCTTTACATGGAGAAGGAGACTTTGAAAATGTGATTAAGTAAATGATCTTGAGATGGGAGGTCACCCTGGATAATCTGGGTGGCCCCAATCAAATTAGATAGGTCCTTAAAATTCAGAAAACCTTTCCTGCTGTGCAGAGGAATATGTGGCTATGGAAGAAGGATCAGAGAGCTGTGACGTGGCTGTCTTTACAGATGAAGACAAGGGGACGATGAGCCAAAAACTGAGGGCAGACTTCAGAAGCTGTAATGCAGTTACAGTTGCATTACATATCTAAGTAAAACTATTCACATGTTATTTGTTTTACTTTAATTCAGTACATTATGTACTAGACATTATAAACATTTGACATATTCCCAATTTAAATATAAAAAGTTGTCATTCCTGTTTTAATTTGCATTGCTATAATTTTAGTGTATTTGAGCATTTTTCATTGATTATTGAATTATTTTTTTTCTTCTTCTACAAATGCCTGGATATGCCTTACCAGTATTGCTGTTATGTTGGTCATTTTTTTTTAAATCAGGCTGAACAAGAATAGATAGGCTAGTGTATTACATAGATTATATGTTGCATGTTTGTTAACATTTTTGTCTCATTTGCTGTCATTTTTAGGCTTGTAATGATATATTTTGCCCTAAAGAAGTTTAAAGTTTTTATGAAATTTAAATCTGTCAAAACTTTCTTTATGGTGATAGGTTTTTATTTTGTTTTTTAGAGAAGTCTGTAATGCTATGAATTTCCCACTTAGGATTGCTTTCTGTGTGTCCTACATATTTTGGATTGTTGTGTTCTCATTTTCATTTGTTTCAAAGTATCTTTTGATTTCTTTCTTGATCTCATCTTTGACTGATTCCTTGCTTAGTGTTATTTAGCTTCCATGTGTTTGTTTATTTTTCAGTTTTATTCTTGTGATTGATTTTTAGTTTCATAGCATTATGGTCAGCAAAGATGCTTGATATGATTTCAGTTTTCTGAAATTTATTGAGACTTGTTTTGTGTCCTAACATGTGCTTTCTCCTAGAAAACACTCCATGTGCACTTGAAAAGAATGTATATTCTGCTGCTGTGGGGTGAAATGTTCTGAAGATATCAATGAAATCTATTTGATCTAGTGTGTTTTTTAAAGCCACTGTATCTTTGTTGAATTTCTGTCTGGAAGATCGATCCATTGAAGTCAATAGGATGTTAAAATCCCTGACTATGACTGTATTTCTTTTGCTCTATCCCTTCACGTCCATCAAGATTTGTTTTACATATTTAGGTGCTCCTGCGTTAGTGGCATAAATATTTATTAGGGTTATATCCTCCTGTTGGATTGTTCCCTTTATCATTGTATAGTTTCCTTCTTTGTCTCTTTCAATAGCCTTAGTTTTAAAGTCTATTTTTGGTTCTAAGTATTGCTACCCCAGCTTTTTCTGCCTTTCCATTTGCATGAAATATCTCTTTCTATCCCATTACTTTTAGTCTGTGTGTATCTTTCGATTTGAGAGGTATCTCTTGGTGCCAGCATGTATTAAGGTCTTGTTTTCTCATCCATTCAGCCATCCTGTGTCTTCTGGTTGTAGCATTTAAGCCTTTTACATTTAAAATGATTATTGATAGATACGTATTTATTGCCATTTTATTTTTTAACTATGTTCCTCTTTTTTTTCTTTTTCTTAAAGCAAGTCCTTTAACATTTGTTGCAATACTGGTTTGGTGTTCACAAACTCCTTTAGCTTTTTCTTGTCTGGAAAGCTCTTTATTTCTCCTCCAATTTTAAATTGCTGGATAAAGTCTTGGTTGTAGGTCCTTGTTTTTCATTGCTTGAATATTTCATGCCAGTCCCTTATGGACTGAAATATTTTTGTTAAGAAAACATATGACCGTCTAATGGGAACTTGCAGGTAAATAATTGCTTTCTCCAGCAGCTTTTAAGATTCTCTCGTTGTCTCTAAGCTTTGCCATTTTAATTATGTGTGTCTTGGTGTGGGCTTCTGGGTCCATCATGTTTGGGACTACCTATGCTTCCTGTACTATGTCTCTTTTTTCTTCACCAAGTTAAGGAAGTTTTTGGTCATTATTTCTTCAAATAGATTCTCAGTCCCTTGCTCACGCTCTTCTCCTTCTTGTATCCTCATGGTGTGGATGTTGTTAGACTTCATGTTGTCCCAAAGGTCCCTTAAACTCTCTTTTCATTTATTTTTTTTTCTTTTGCTGCTCTGCTTGGGTGTTTTTTCTGCCTTGTCTTCCAAATCACTGATTCGACACTTTGCTTCATCTAACCTACTGTTTATTCCTTCCAGTGTATTATTTATTTCATATATAGCATTCTTCATTTCTGACTGTCCTTTTCTATAGTTTCCATGTCTTTTTTTATGTTGTTGAGCATCCTATAATTGCTACTTTAAACTTTATGTCTGATACCTTGCTTGCCTTCATTTCATTTTACTCTTATGGAGAATTCTTTTGTTCTTTCAATTGGAGCTTGTTTCTTTGCTTCCCTTTTTGGCTGACTTTTCGTGTTTGTTTCTATGTGTTTGAGAAATCAGTACAGACTCTGGGGTAGACCTACGTACGTCACACTGTCACACGCTGACTGTGACTGGCCCTAGGCAATATGTTTGGAGTTATCAGAGATTTACACATCATGGCTCCCTCTGTGGGGCCTGGGTGTGTGCCAAAAGACCCAGGCTGACCCCGAGGCCAGCTTTTACCATCATGGGACCTGTGGGATGGTCTACTAAATTCTCAGATTTCCCAACAATCTGTCTCTTCTTGCAGGCTTTCTGTTAAACCTAATCACTGAAGGCGCCTCGGTCTGTACTCCTCAACAGCCCAGCTTAAGCTCCACCGTGTGGGGCAAGAGGGATCCCTGCAGGTGTGGCTGTTCCTTCCCTCAGGCCGATGCCACATGGAAGGGAGCGCTCTGCCCGAGAAAGATGACTTCTGCAATATGGGGAATGATGCAGCACAGGGTTGCCAGAGGCTGACCCGTCAGGTCTCTCTCCAGAGCCACCAAACCCAGACTCTTCTCATGAGGCTCTAGTCCACGCTGTCCTCACTCTGCCAGGACCCAGAGTAAATGGCTGCACACAAAATTTTGTGCATTGGCCCATTAAGAGGCTCTCTGTGTTTCTAGCCATCTTTCCCTGGCACACAGAAACCATGCTACATTTCACACCCAGATGTTATTTGGGGCCTTTTCCAGGCCTGGAGCAGTAGTCTGGTGTGCTGACCTTGGAGACACCCTCTAGCCACTGAAATATTCCTTTGGAACTCTAGCTGCCACCTGTGGGAGCCCAACCAGCCCTCTCACACTGCTGGACTTCCTACCATTCTCATTGTGGTGTTGTGGTTTCTTTGAAAAGTCCTTGGTTACAAGGCTTTTCTCCAGCTATTGTTCAGTTGGTTATTCATGATATTTTTCTATAATTTAGTTGGAATTCCAGTTTGGTCCTAGAAGGAGGTTAGTGTAGATTTCACCTCCTTTGCCATCATCTGGGATTCTTATTCATCAAATCTTAAACTAGTGGTCCTGCTAGCTATTAGGGAAGTTATGAACTATGGTATTTTATCTGGACTATGACATCTCCAAGAATGTAGATATTAGTAAATTAGGAATCCAAAGTAGGTATCTGGAATACCATATGAAGAATTGACTTCATTAACTCTTTAAAATTTGTTGAAAGTTCTTTTGGAACCTAATGTGTGATCAATATTTGTAAATGTTTTAAGTCCCTTTAGAGTAATATACATTTGAACTATATGTTGGCAATGACTTCTCCCTATATACATATTTTTTTATGAAACCCACTGTTTAAATCTATGGGATCCACAGTAATAAGTTGTCCTTGATCCATCAGGCTTGTGTATAGTGATGTGTTAAATTTTCCAAATGATTGAATATTTGCCAATTCCTTCTTGTACTGTTGTTTTTCTTAAATACTTTGACACTATTTATGGTTGTAATCACTTACTGGAGGTCTTCTTTTATAGTTACAGAGTGTTCCTCTTATCCTTATTAATGCTTTTTGCCTTCACATTTCTTTTTTCAGAGGGCTAATTCTGTTACATTAACTTATGCTTTCTGTTTTTTATCGCTTCATTAAACCTTCTTATGCAGCTTTGTTTTATGCCTCTCGTAATGACACAGCTTTTTGTAATCTTCTCTAATAATCCTAATCTTTTAATAGATAAGTTTTATTTGTTGCTTTAATTATGATCCCTGACATATGTGGACTAATATATCTATATTCTTGCTAACCACACCTTTTGTGTATTTTTGTGTCAGGTATTGTGATCCCTCCTACTTTACCCTTCTTTCTCAAAATTGCAGCAGGTATTCGAGGTTGTTTATGGTTCCATATAAATTTTTGAAGTGTATGTTCCATGTCTGTGAAATATGCCATTGGTACTTTAATAGGTATTGCATTGAATGTGTAGATTGCTTTGAGTAGTATGGACATTTTGATGATGTTAATTCTTCCAATCCATGAACACAGTATATGTTTCCATTTATTTGTGTCCTCCTTGATTTCTTTCTTCAGTGTTATGTAGTTTTCTGAATACAGGTCTTTTACCTCTTTGGTTAGGTTTATTCCTAGGTATTTTATTTTTCTTTTTGCTATATCGAATGGGACTTTTTCCTTGATTTCTGCTTCTGCTGTTTTATTGTTGGTGTACAAAAATGCCTTTGATTTCTGGATATTGACTTTGTATCCTGCTGTTTTAAAATGCAAATCTTTATCAAGAGATGGAATGTGACTGTCACCCTGGAACTTAAAAAAACCTCCTCTGAGGAGAGAAGTGAGACTTTACTATCTTACGATATTTTTAAGGAATGAGATCATCTCTGTTTTATATTGGTTGGGAGACAAATTTGCCTTCTGACCTGGACATTAATTCTGGCTTCTAGAACTGTCTGTGATTCACACATCCTTGAAAAGATACTCTGGGGCATGTGGCAACCCTTGGAGAATTGCCTCCCCACCAACTGACCTGGCGCAGCAGATGCTGGCAGTCTCCCCGTGAGGACACCACTCTAAGCCATGGCGATTACTGGGACCACTGGAGGCTAGGACCAAATTCATTCAATTGGTCTCCTTTACTATTTAACAAATTTCCTTAACCACAATTGTTTTAAGTCTCCCATAATCATCCCTTACAGTTCGAGTCACCGTGTTTGCATGAGAGGCAAATGAAGGCCTGCCTTGCACACAAGAGGTACAATCCCAAGGACACACACAGTGGCCCTAAAAGAGAGGCACTTACAGTTGTTGAGGTTCCTAAGAGGAATATAGCAGTCAGGGTTTGGAAAATTCTGTTCATTGCTGATGGGGTTTGGAAAGAGGTTGGGACAGGACAGTCTCTCCGATCTGACCTCTTTGGCCATGATGTTCAGGTGGCATTTGTCACCACCACACCCCACCACTGAACGACTGAGAATCAGTACGGGGACATTGTCCAGAGACACTCTGCATGGGATTTCAGATGCTGGCACCAGCCCCTGATTCATCGTATCTGATGCTGAGTGGCAGACTCAGCATCCAAGTGGTGGAAGACCTGGACAAGGTGCTTTCTTTCTAGAAAGAAGACTCAGGGCAGCTCTGGAAGACAGATATCATTAATACCTCTCCACCTCCCATACCTTCTAGGTGTTTCCTCCTCAGGTGCCTGGATCTTTGCTCTTCCTTCACTGTTACAAAATGGTACAAAATGTGTAGCATTTTAATGGCTGCAATTTCCTCTTTCTTTCTAATAATCTCCTATTGTCACTCAGACTTTTCATCAAGAATCAGATACAAGCCTGGCAAAAGCATTTCCAAAAAATAAAATCAAAATTAAATCTGAATCACCTGGGAACTGTGAAAACCACGCCCTCCAGGCTGGTTGGGCAAAGTATGAGGCATCATTCCCAGCAAGGGTCAGAACAGAATCCAGAATTGTCAGTCAGTCTTCATAATAACAATGATCCCCCACCACTTTTGTCTTGGTCACAACACAGGGAGGAGCTGATCCCCATTTCTGCCTTTCTTGGGGAGGGCTGCCTTTAGTGTCCAAAGAACCCTAACAGAGAAGGGTGTGAACAGGAGGAGCAAGGTCACAAAGTTAGATGATCAGAGAATTGGGTGTAGCTTCTGATAAAGGGCACACCATTGTCAGACTGCAAATGGTCCAGCCAGCAGATTTTCTAGAATGCAATTTGCAGATTTTCTAGAATTTCCTGGGTTCCCCTTTCAGCTTTGGAGAAGGCTGATGTGGGGGAGAAATGAGGCAAAGCAGTGAACACAAACAGCAGGCAGACACCGTCTCCACCAGGTCACCCCATCACTGTCCCCTCTGCTCCTGAGTCAGAGCTCAAATAGAAAGAGGCATATACAGCCTCTGACTTTGTCTCTAGCCACCTACACCTATGTGCAGGGAAATAGCCCAGCTACGGAGCTCCCTTCTACCAGGGCGGCAGCTGCATGTGTCACTGTCACATAAGAATCAGGGGCTGACTGCATGGGGAGCTAAGACAGTTGCACTGACTCTTGGTGCCTCTGCGAAAACATTCTGATTGTGGGGGGGTTTGAGAGGTGAAATCAAGGTAGACATTCTGTGGTTGTGTGTCTGAAACCACAATGTCAGTGAAAGAAATGTCACTGACAGAAAGACTCTGAAACTGCAGATTTGTGGAATAAAGTTCCCCAAGTATCTCTATGACTTCATAGAAACAACAACTACATGACAGGAAGTTTTCCATGCGCAATTGTAAAATGAGACAGAATGAAATATCTTCTCTTTCAGGGACAGAAGAGCAGCGGGATGAGTCTGTGAATTTTCAAAATGAAATCCTTCCTGTGACTTGTAAAGGGAAGGAGGGACTGTTAATTAAGAGGAAATTGGAACGAGGTAGGCTTCAAGGTTTACTTTAATTTTCAACCCCTCTGTGAAGGAATTACATGAAGTAATTGAATTACCCATGTGAATTTCCTGTCATTCAAGGAATTGAGGCCCCACTGTGGCTTGAAAGAAGAAGGAAGGGATCCCTAAGATGATGTTTTTGCACTTTAAGCAGTGGTGTGTATTAAGTGTTCACCCCCATGTGGAAGTGCCCGTGAGGATGCCCAAAGACAAGTGCAGGAATGTCAGTCTCTGGGTGGAAAATGTTGCACATTTTACTTTGAACCAGATATAACAGGGAAGAGGCCCTCAGCCTCCACGTTCACATCGTGTATCCCATCTGGGTCACCACCACCAGGACAGGGTGTTAGATGCAGTGAGGAGACCACAGAGTTTAGAACAGAAAACCTGATCCCAGCCTCAGCTCTGCTGAGAGTGACAGTGTGAAGACTGGGACCTTCCTGAGCCTGAAACTTCCCATCTAAGAAATGGATAATAATTTCCTGCCTCCTGGTGTGACTTTGAGATTTTGTTTACATAATGAATGTAAAGTGTTTTGTAATTTTAACATTATAAAACTTTTTACTTATTGTATATATGAACTTCATATCAGATTATTTTTAATATGGCTATGAGAATACTAATATAAATAAATGTTTGTATCATAACTATTTTTTAAACAGCTTCCCTGTGATATAACTCACATATGTATAATTCACCATTGAGAGTGTAGAATTCACTGTTTTTTTTTTATTTTCTTCATTCACAAGACTATAAAACCATCATCACAATCTAATTTTAGAACATTTTATCCCCACCAAAGGAAACCCGATGCCTCTCAGCTGTCAGTGCCCATCCCCACCCCAGCTCATCGCCCACCCTAAGCAATGATTAATCTGTGTTCTGATCTATAAATTGGCCTATTTAAGCATTTTATCTCAATGGACTCACGTAACATCTGCCTTTCTGTCACTAGTTCCTTTACTTAACATGAAGGTTCAAGGTGCATACACACAGTACCATATATTATACTTCTTTCTTTTTATTTTCATATATGAGCCATAATATGGATATACAATATTGCATTTATCCTTCAGTTAGGGTTTTCTCATTCTTTAGCTACCATGAATAATACTGTTTTACATAAAGTTTTTTTGTGAACATATTTTTTAAATTCGTTATAGTATATACCCTGGAGTGGAATTGTGGAATTATATGATAATTCTATGTTTATCTCATTGAGGAAAAAACAAACTATTTTAAAAAGTGTTGCACCAGTTTAATTCTCATCAGCAAAATCTGAGGGTTCCAATTTCTCTGCATTCTCTCCAACACTTGTTATTGTCTGTCTTTTTGTAGTGGCCACCGTAGTGCTCAGACTGTAGAATTTGATTGTGGTTTAATTTCCTTTTATCTAATGATAATGTGGTTAAGTATATGAATATCTTTTACATATCAGTTAAACTTTCTACTGATTAATATTTCACAATTATTTTAGTATCAGCCACCCATGATTTCAAAGATGGAAAAATATCTGCTCAATAATGGTGGTAAAGTCAAAGAAAATTGTTCTAACACAGGACATGGATGTTGCCTTAGTGCCATTGTGAGCTGTAGGGCCCCTACTGAGTTTTTAATTTGAAGCAGCAAGTATCCTTGGAGGGAATTTACAGGCTGGGTTTAGGGGTCCTGATGCATGAAAGGGGAGGTCAAAAGCTCCTGCTATTGATCTTGAACCCAGATGGGTGACATCAGATCCAAAGTGGTGGGAGGCCCCCCTCTGAGCTCTGAGGACAAAGAGGGGTCGGGACCAACGTGCCCTGGTCTTACAGGAGCCACAAGGAAGTGCATAAGAACTGAAGATGGGAACTGGTTCACCCCCAGGGAGTTTGAAGTCAGAGGAGGCTGCGAAAAAGCGAATAACTGGAGGAACAGCCTGAGCTGTGGTGGAAAAAACCTAAGACTCCTGATAGAGGTATTTCAGTGATGGAGGCAGGAGGTGTGACTTTCTTTGTTGTGGTCAAAGATGAGGTCACTACTTGTTCACCAAATATGTGGACTTGTGGATGTAGCCTTGCGGCCCCAGACTTCATCCTTTTCACAGGAAGAGCTGCCCCACACTCATAGCTCAGTACAAGGGAACCCATCCATTTGTCAAAGGGGCTCTGTTGGTATGTATGAAGGGGCTTGGAGGAGGGAAAGGTCGTTCTGACCCAGGTGCTTGCGGACAACTTTAGGCACTGAAAGAAAGAAGAGAGTCTACAGTCAAACAAGCGGGCAGAACACACTCCAGAGAAAGAGTGTTGTAAAACCAGAACCATAATTAACATGATCTGAGTTGAGATAGACAGATTATGTGAGATACAGCATAATCCATCAATTGGTGGTGTTGTTGGAGAGTTTTAATGTCAAGCTAAGGAGTTTAAACTCATAACAGAGACAGTGCAGAACCAGGGAGTCTCCTGAGGTGTGACATGACATATTAAAACAGCATCTCAGACAATGTGGGGACTTGAACTGACTTCAGTGTCTTTCAGCCCAAGAAACCCATAGTCACCCTGCAAGGCTCAGCTCCCATGTCACTGCTGTCTGAATGTTCCCTGACTGGCCTGCCCTGGTCACCCCTTCCCTGGGTCCCCTGAACTCTTGAGTAAGCCCTTCTCACACTGTCTTATTCCTGTCCTTCCATTCATCCCCTTTGTCTCTCGAGACCCCCCCTAGGGTTTGTCCTTTATGTGCCCAACATTGTCCAGAGGGTGTGACACCCTGTAGGTGTGGGACCTGTAGCGTCAGTTAAATGGCCCTGGTGTGAGGAGGCAGGTCTGAGTGGCACTGGTGGGAATGGAGAAGGGGTGAGAGGTGCCAAAGAGATTGTGAAGGAAAACCTCTGAAA
>CM052541.1:5168369-5184161 GCA_028533065.1 Trachops cirrhosus | reverse complement strand
TTTCAGGGGAGAAGGGAAGGGTTTACAGGAACAAATACAGAGGACACATGGACAAAACTAGGGGTGTTGGAAAGGGGAGGGAGGAGGGGAGGAATGGGTGGGTGGGCTGGAATGGGAATAAAGGATAGAAACTGTACTGAATAAACTAAAAAAAAAAATTAAAAAAAAAAAAAGTCCCTCACTTTTAGATGTCTTGCTTGTATAGGCTTGTTATAGGGTGAGATAAACTAAAATGTCCATACACCAAAAACATGAGGGCAGAGTAACTTAATGGAGAAGAAAAGGAAACAGAAGTGGGAGAGACACTCACTTTATTAAATGCCCTGTGATTCTGAAAGATGAGGCGCATGTCCCTCATAAATCCCTCCACATTAGGGTAACACTGCTCACGTAGCTTCTTCCCGATTTCATTCAACATCTGAAGATTTTTCATGCACTCAAAAGTCTCTGGTGTCTGTGAAAAAAATATTATTATTGAGAGAATTTCTGATACAGCACAATGTCTGCCTCCTGTGCATTCCTGCAAAATCCAGCCAAATGCAAGGCAATGATAACAGCAGCTCATGCTCTCACTCCCATGGGTTTCAGATCACAAATCCCACAAGAGCACATGCCAAGGTCAGGTCATATCATGGTGACCTGTAATCATGGTTTGCTATTGTTACTCACATAATTATCATGCGGCATCTTCTCAGAACAGTCATTGTCTGAATGGCAGTAGATCTCCAAGAGGAGGAACTCACATTTCTGCAAGAGAAGGAAGATTTGAATGAAAAGTAGCTTAGAGTAAATGATCCCGTATGTATGCCCAGGCAGAGGCATGGCCACACTAGTTTTCTGGCAGTTTCCTTAAACAAGTCGGGCTCTGAGAAAGACATGTATTGGTGGAGCAATTTTTTTCTGCAAACCAGTCCTAGTCAGACTTCAATGTGGTTGAGACCTGGTAAGAAATGCAGACAGCTTTTGGTGCTCTCCCTCTCACCTTTTGACTATTTGACTTCTCACATGTAAGTAGAAAAGAGAAGCTTTGAGGTTCAAATTCAACTCACCAGCTGCTCCTCAGGCCCCATCGGCCTTGCCAGGACCTCAGATTCCTTGTGACGCTGCTGACTTCCTGAAGACTCCTTTATCCTGCAGAAGGTGCAACTCCACGGTCTCCTGAGAGGTCTGGGATAAGTGAGTAAGGCAGAGTCTCAGAAACAGCCACCGTTCCTATGGCTGCCACTGTTCTCCTATCAGGAAAGGCTGATGGACACAGACTGAGAATGAAGGGGACACTCCCCAGAGTCTCCAGGTCCCCCATGTAGGGCCTGAGACAATGACCTTCTTTTCACCAAGGGTACCAACTGGGGGTCAGTAGGTTGAGAGTGGTGTCAAGATGAGTGGCGGGCTCTCCTTGAGCTGCTGGGAGCACAAGGAGTCCTGCCTACCGGGCCTGAGTGCTGGAGACTAGACCTTAACCCCTAGGGGCCTAGGATCTCAATCAACCAATAGAGAACATGGCAAAAAGTTCATGTTTCTTGCCTTGTTAAATAAGCACAGAACACAAACTTTCACTTCCATAAACAGAAGTGAACACTAGGAAAGTTCTAGAATGGAGAATAGTAGTATGTGGGCAAAGGACTCATCCACCAGCCTCAGCCTCCCGGAGGAGAGAGGAGAACATTCACCCCCTGCCGCCAGCATCTTTCAACAGCTCCCAGGATCATACTGCTGGTCTGGTACATCTGGCCCCACTCTGTCCCCATCAGGACACAAGGAGGAGCCCCCCATGGGGAGTGTGCCTGGCAGGAGGAAGGGTCCCTAAAAGGTGAGAGGGGCCTGCATCTCACAAACCTCTCAGTCTGCACAGGTGGGAGGTGACAGTCCCCATGAAAGAATCTTGAACAAGTATCACAGCAGAGGAGGTTTTCTCCATCCCGGCAGATCTTACACACCTCTGGCTTTTCCAGCTAGAAGGTAAGACAATGTACCCACAGTGAGACCCCGGAAGGCCACCACTATTAGATTCTGGAATGCAGAGCCTTTTGCAAACCTGGGAGAACAATTATGTGCTTCCGAGTTGAGATTTCAAAGGAAAAATTATTTGTCTGCAGTGAAGGAAGGCCCTATGTACCAGATCACACATGTTTTCTCTATAAAACAAGAGATTCTAACACAGGAAGACTAACAACAAAACAAGATGATTATTTTTATAAAAATATGAATTATTTATCAACTTAGATAAAACAAATCCTGAATTAAGTGTTAAATCCATTTGCCTACAACACTATGACTAAAACAATTCATAGAAAGGTGGTGCATTGAGAAATTAATAAGATGGAATAAACTTCTAAGAAAGCTTGTCATCCTGTTTTCTTGTTTGTGGGCTCCCCATGAGTTGAAGGGCTTGGCAGGAGTTTCTGGACCATGGTTTGTGGGCCTGGAGGGCCCCTGGACCTGTGACAGTGCCTCAAGTTTGGAAAGACCCTGGCAAAGATGACTGGGTGATGTCAAGAAGGGTGGAGCTCTTTGGCTCTGGAAGCCACAGAAAGATACCGCATGACTCAGCTTGGCATGTGAAATGTGGAGGCTCCGTCAGGGAGTGTGGCAACTGCCTTGTTTTGTAAACAGAATGGTGAGCCCCCCACCCACAATCAATGAAGCTGGATTTCTTACCAGTCTCAGTCTGTGGCCTTTAACTATATTTAATTTAATTTACAGAAGAGGAAATTTGACAGTATTTGCATCCAAGTCTTGTAGCATAACTCCTACTCATTAAACACAAATAAATTTATAGAGAAGATATGAATATATACTGTGTTCTATATAAACACATGTACTCATGACAAGAAACTGGCCTGTGACTGAGCCCTTGGTTAATGAAGAAATCATGGTGTAAAAACAAATATTAAAGCTCAATGTCAAGTGCTGCTGTGACATCTGGTAACACTGAGATGGCCTCAGACAACCTATCTGCATGTGCCCCTCCCCACTCTGCTCTCCCAGATAAGGTCCCACAGCTAAACAATGCTCCTAGTCCAGGGACCACCAGTAACCCTGCCCATCCTGGAATGTCAGGTTTCAGTTCCTTGTCAGCCATGGAATCTTTCACACAGGCCAGACACAACCTCTCAGAGAAACCAGGGGGCCACCCTACACTCCCCAGCCCCTGGTTGTCCACTCGGTTTCACAGGGCAACCTTGGTGAGGCCTGCAGTGGGGGGCACTGCCTCCTTCCTCGGTCAGGGAGTATATGAGAATAATAAACACCTGTCCATCCATCTGTCCAGTGAAGATGCCATTACTTGCCACAACTGCCTTGAACATCCTGGGCGGCCATTTCTGTCTGAAGTGTGTGAGACTGGCACCTCTCACCTTCCCCTCCTCAAGTTCTCATTCATACCCAATCTTGAGAATACTATCATTTTGTCCTGAATCTATGCTGCACATTATGTATTCGTTTGTTGCCTCCACAACTTCTTCCACAGAGGAAGAAACCACTTTCACAAAGGTGGGGCCAAAGGGGAACATCAAAGCAAATAATTTTTCAGGTCAGCCCCTCACGTAAGCTAGCTACATCCACCTCCCAAGAGCTCCTTCCCCAACAGCACCATTCTTATAAATGACAAGCAATTGCCAACAGAGGAAGAATTCTGTGTGAATATTTTATTGGGTAATGGTGGAGAGTGTAAAAAAGTATGAATGAATTCTGGTATTGAATTGAAGATGACCCTGTGACCTTATTAATAATTGTCTTTATGTATTCCATAATTTGACACCCTTACAATATCTTTAACTACAACTCTTCTATGAGTCTATTTGGATGGTTCCTTATTATCTGAACATCTAATGGTTTAGCATTCACAGGTAACCTTACATACAAACTAATGTTCCATGGAGCAACTATGAAGGATGCAAAATAAATAAATGAAATGAAATAAAGTTAGTGGAGATGAAATGAGGAAAGAATGATAATCACACAATTGAGAAGCCATCAAAAATGTGCAGCACATATAAAATCCGTTATGTAATAAGAACTAGTATAAAAGGATAATCACCTTTTTTTTCCTGCCATATGTTTTTGGTGGTATAGGTAGCTTTTCTTCCTGAAAGATAAGAAAATTCAAGTATATGCTTAGTCTGTGTTAATGTTTTGTGAGTCTGGTATTAACCTCCTTGTAAATATTTCTTGTTAGAGGTCACATTATCAGCTCAGTGGGAAACAATCTCTCTCTCCTCACCTGTATTTATTCTTGAATTCATCCGTGGAACCCAGAAATAATCGTAAGAACCTGTTCCTTGCTCATGTGCCTTTTTTCCTAAGTTTTCAGAGATTTTCGCTCACAATCTCTCTGACACGTCTCCCCTCCTTTCCATTCCCACCAGTGACACTCAGACCTCCCTCCTCACACCAGGGCTATTCAACCAACATGCATGTGTCCCACACCTACAGAGTGTCAGACACTCTGGATAATGCTGGGCACATAAAGGACAAACCGTAGAGGGGTCTAGAGAGACAAAAGAAATGCATGGAAGGATAAGAATAAGACAGTGTGAGAAGGGCCTCGATAGTGAGTTCAGGGGGCCCATGGAAGGGATGACCGGGGCAGCTCTGTCAGGGAATACTCAGACAGGAGCGACATGGGAGCTGAAACTTGCAGGCTAATTATAGGTTTCTTGGGCTGAAAGACAGTGAAGTTGGTTCACGTCCCCACATTGTCTGAGATACTGGTTTAAACATGTCATGTCACACCTCAGGAGATCCCCTGGTTCTGCACTATGTTATGAGTTTAAACTCCCTTTCCTGGCATTAAATCCCTCAGCAAAAACCCCCAATTTATAGATTATGCTGTATTACACTACTACACACAATCTATCTACATCATCCCACGAGCCTGGTTTCTATGCCATTCTTTCTCTGGAGTGCCTTCTGCCCACTTGTTTGAATGCAGACAGTCCTCTTTCCTTCAGTGCCTAAAATTGTCTGCAAGCACCAGAGTCAGTATGACCTTTCCCTCCTTGAGCTCCTGAACCTACCCGGATAGAGCCCCTCTGACAAACAGATATGCTGCCTTGTACTGAGGTGTGAGGGTCGGGTAGCTCTCCCCTAGGAAAGAGTAAAGTCAGGGGCCTCAGGACTCTAGAGATAACTCAACATGTATTGGGTAATCAGTCAGTGACCCTATGCTCAACCACAACAAGGGACGTTACACCTCCTGCCCATCACTCCAATACCTCCATCAGCCGTTTTAGGGTTTTCCCACCACAGCGCACAGTGTTCTTCCAGTTTCTTGAACTTTTATAGCTCCCTGCAGCTTCAAATTCCTGGGGGGTGAACCAATTTCCATCCTCTGTCTTTATGCACTTCACCGTGGATCCTGTAAGACCAGGAAAGGTTGGTCTTGGCACCTCTTTGTCCTCAGAGCTCAGACACCGGCCTCCCACCAGCCTGGATCAGAAGTTACCCAGCTTGGGCTCAGGATCAACATTAGGAGAGTCTGACCTTCCCTTTCATACATCAGAATTCCCAAACCCCGTCTATATATCCCCTTCAAGATTTCCTGTTTTGTGTGTACATATCTTTGACCTTTATGAAACAACAACAACAACAAAAAGTGATCATTAGCATCTACTCAACATTATACAAGTATTCTAAAGTCACCTACAAGGAAAAGAATGTGACTTTGCACAACAAGACGATTTCAATTTGCTATTGAATTCTGGAGACAGAGGACAGGCCAGACCCTCTGGTGACCCTGGGACAGTGTGGAGGCAGAACCTCACCATGGACCGAGACCTCAGGTGGGGCCAGCAACACCTGTGCCCTCCATCACAGCAGCCTCCCCATCTAAGTTTAACAGCATTACTGAGCAGTGATTTTCCATCCCTGAAATCACAGGTGGCTAACAGTAAGTTATTGGGAAATAGTACTCAGTGGAAAATTTGAGTTAGACATAATAGACAGTCATGATAACATTAGTCATTCGAAAAAGGAAAGTCAAATCCACAATGAGATACTACATTATAAGCACTAGGATGGCCATAATGAAAGACAGACAGTAATAAGCGTTGGTGAGAAGGTGGAGAAATTGGAGCTCTGAGACTTTGCCAGTGGGAACATAACCTGGTGCAATGCTGTGCACCAGTTTACTTTTTCCTCAGTAAGTTCGACACTGAGTATATACTCAAAAGAATTTGAAAGATATGCTCTCACAAATGCTTTACACGAATGTTCAAAACAGCACCTTTCATGTAGCCAAAGAGTGGAAAAACTCCAAGAAATGGATAGATAAGGAAAATATGGTATGCCCATACCATGGAATAATATGTTATTTGGCATCAAGAAGAAGGAAATATATAATACATGCTACTACGTGAGTGAACCATGAAAACATTATGCCGTGTGAAAGAAGCAGTCACAGAAAGGCACATGTTATATGAGCTAATTGATAAGAAATGCTTAGATAAACCAGTTTATAGGTCAGAAAATAGATTAGTTGTTGCTTAGTTTTGGGCAGCCGGGTGGGGTGGAAGTTGGCATTGACGGCTGAGAGGCATGAGTTTTCCTTTAGTGGGGACAAAGTATTCTAAAATCAGGTTGTGATGGTGGTTGCATAATCTTTTGAACATATAGAAGATAGAAGCAAACAAAGACCCAACAATGACCTCTACACCCTAAGCAGGGAACTGTATTATATGTGTTATATCTCACTAAAGCTGTTTAAAGAAATAGTTATGATACAGACAATTATATTAGTTGGTTTTCACTACCCATTTTAAGAGAAATCTGATATGAAGCTCATCATAGTAGACAATTATTGAAAAGCTTTATAATATTAAAATCACAAAACATTTTATATTCATTATGTAAACTAATTCTCAAAGGCACACCAGGAGGCAGGAAATTATTATCGATTTCTTAGATGGGAAGTTTCAGGCTCAGGAAAGTCCCAGTCTTCACACTGTCACTCTCAGCAGAGCTGAGGCTGGGATCAGGTTTTCTGATTCTAAACTCTGTGGTCTCCTCACTGCATCTAACACCCTGTCCTGGTGGTGGTGACCCAGATGGGATACACGATGTGAACGTGGAGGCTGAGGGCCTCTTCCCTGTTATATCTGATTCAAAGTAAAAAAATGCAGTATTTTCCACCCATAGACTGAGGGTCCTGCACTTCTCTTTGGTTCTTTGGGCCTCTTCATGGGCACTTCCACACGGAGGTGAGCACTTGATATGCACCACTGCTTACAGTGTAAAAATGACATCTTAGGGATCCTTCCTTCTTCTTTCAAGCCACAGTGGGCCTTCAATTTGACTGGAAATTCACATGGGTAATTCCATGAATTCTTGTGATTCCTTTATAAAAGTATTACAAATTAAAGTACACCATTAAACCCACCTTCTTCCAACTTGTTCTTATATAACATGCCTTTCATCGCTCCACAGGTCACAGGAAGTATTTCAGAGTGAAAATCTACGTATTCTTCTTTGTGCTTTTTTGACCCTGAAAGAGAAGTTTTTCCTTTTGTTTCATTTCACAATTGCACATGTACAACTTTTCATCACTGTGAACACCTTACCTCTCAATGGCATTAAGAACAGCCCCTTGTGCCTTCTGTGTGGTGAGTGTCTCCTCCAATCAGACAATGCTTGGTCCTCTCTCTTTCTACCTGGTCCACTCCCTACCAGTTTTTCACTCATTGTCTTTGACATATTCTTGACACAGTTCTCTTGGTGTTTCCCCATTTTTTCTTACTTATCGATATTTATTTCTCTCTGTGTTTTTCTATTCATACTTATTTCTCTCCATTTATTTTATCATTGTGCACCAGGGCCCAGCAGGGTCCAGGGTGAAGCAAAGTAGTTGTCTACAGCACAGGGGTGCTGAGAGTGAGATCCTCTTCACAAGCCTTTGGGTTCCTGCCTCACCCCTAGACCTGACCTTGCTGTGCCCTATGTGAGCCTTCGGTTTATCCATTCTCTGTAATGTTTCCTACTTTCTCCTGTTGCATTTCTTAATTATTTTTTGTGACCTGTGAATGTCTCTTCTACATCAATTTTGTCTTTATGTTTTCTCCATCTCAAGCATTCCCATCATTACCGAAGTTCTACTCCTGTGACTGTATCCACCACACTGGGTCCCTCCACCTGCCTGTTCCCACACTCATCCAACCCGGACACTCAGTCTTACCTGCTGGCTCAGACTGCTGGGCACCTTGTTCATTTGCTTGTTGGCTTTCTAGTACATCATTGTTGTCAGTGGTTGTATCAACAATCCCGTTTGTCTCTTCTGTTTCAGAGACTTGCTCTGAGAGTCCTTTATCACACGGGGCTGTATCTAGACCACATTTTGATTCATAGATATTTAATTTGCTTCCTGCATCAATCAGGGTCCAGCAGGAAAATACAATCAGAAGCTGTCTAAACTTTAGAGCAGAGGGAATTTAATCCAGATGATTAGTTATACAGCTGATGGGAGAGCTGAGAAGCCCAAATGGAAGAATGTGGCAGCTCTCAAAATGGTCAAGAGGAAGTTTTGTGAAGGACTAAGGGTGAGGTCTGTGCCAAGCTCTTATTCCCAAGGTCACTGGGTAGGGACAAGCTGGACTATGGCTGGTCTGCTTGGTGGGAAGTGGTGTCATGGGGGAGATGTAGCTACTGCCAGAGTGGGACCCAAGAAAGTGACAGCAAGATTTCCTGGCTTCTCCTTTGCTCCCACTCTCTAGTCTCTAACTGGTGTCTACCAGGTTAGGAACTCAGCAGGATGTAGTACCTGGGAGCTGGCAAGCAAGACTGCAGGTGTCTGTGGCCAGAGTTAGAGGGCAGAACAGAGCAGAAAAAGGTAAGGAGTGAATCTCTGAGTAAGCCACCCAGGACCTGCACACCTTTTTCTCCATGTTGAACCTCCTCTGCTTGATATCAGTATTGCCGACCCATCCCACTCTGTTCCCACCAACCCCAATAGTGTATGAATAGATAAACATTATTTTCATTGCAGCTTGACTTTTTTCACTTAGTGCTATATTTTCTAAGCAAAGTAATTTATGTAAAGTCTGATTTACAAAATTAATTCCCACAATTTTAATATAGATTTTGGGCCCTGGTGAATTCTTATGCAATATCCACAGTCCCTTGGAGCCACCTCTTGGAAGGAGGGGCATGAGACACAGCCTTTTCCGCCCCTGGGCTTGCCACAGTCAACCATCCTAGATGGGTCAGACTCTTGGACACATTTACTGCTGGTTTGTTTGCAATATTTGGGTTATAATGTCATTGCTGCCTCCCCACCACATCCCCCTACACACACACACACACACACACACACACACACACACACGGTGAAACCCTTTTCTGCCCAGTACTCATCACTGTTCCTTCCTCTCACCCCTCTGTGCCCACCAGCTCACTGGTACATGAAGTACTAAGAATACGGATTGATGCACGTCGGATGTTTTATATCCTTAAATATTAACTTTTTGAGTAAATGTGATTTGCAAAAAACATCATGGTGCTCTCAAAAATCACTCTGAAAAGTTTTTTTTAAATAAAAATGTGTTACTAATTTAGAACATCCTCTCTTCCATAACACATCCCAGTGGGGGCTCCATAATATGCCTTCCAGGGTGGTTTAGAGCAGCGCCAGGCCTGCAGCCCTGGAGGCGATGGGAGAGGGTTTGCACAGGAGGCACATGGTGTCCGTGGTCCTGTGTGAGGGACCCAACAGGTGACAGTCCCTGGCCCAGGAGGAACAAAATCTTCACCCCTGTCCCATTCCTCTCACTGCAGTGCTGGCCACTGCTGGATATGATGTCGAAGCAGGGCTGGAGCCAGTGTTAAGCGAGACAGAGGCAGAAGACTGTGAAACCAAGCGCATGGGCAATAAGCCCAGGCTCAGGATGGCAGGAGGTGGCACCACGTGCATTTAAGGAATGTGGTAGTGTTGGGCCTCCCAGCAACCAGGATAGTGAAGACTCTTTTATCTAAATCTTTGGGGAAACTACAGATGCAAAGAATGACTATTCTGGACAATCAGCACTAAAAAGAATCAGCCCTCCACCCCCCATCCCCAAATAGCACATTCCAGAATAAGACAAGAACAGCAAATAATCATAAAACAGTTACTAGAAACACACCATTGTGATTCAAGAGATATGGGCCACTCCAGGGCAGGCTTAGGTATGAGTTTTCACCAGGTCCTAGAGGAAGAAAGTAGAAATTTATTTCAGAAATTGAAGTACAGGCTGTGCTGTTCTCTAGTCCCACGTAAATCTTTACAAGGTTTGATGATCCCTTCCTCCAGATATCAATACAGATCCCATCTGGACCTGGGGGTCCCCATAGGACATCTGCTACACTGCTGGCCTCAGCCAAGCCATCTTACTGAGATGGATCACAAGCCACTCAGTACGTGCAGATGACCTTTCGTGTCACTCGAAGTCACCATGAACTTTTTTTTAGAGCAGCCTTTGACTGGTGGCCTGACCTTCCTTCCTACAAAGACTTGTCTCATCCCCATGTCCATTCCCACCACACCCTCCCTCTGCATGTCTGGTTCTCTGCCTTGTTGGCCTTTGCATGAAATTCAGTATCTGATTCTCCTGCACCTCTACTAGCTCTTGGTAGGCTTCTTTCTGTATGTTTCTGTCTGCACATATTTCCCTATTTTTGTCCCAGGATTCTGTTTTTCCCATGAGACTCTGTGGTGTGCACAGGGTTAGGAACACAGGCTCTAGATTCAGAACATGTGGGTTCATCTTGCATGTTTGATCCCAAGCCAACAACATATATGGACTATCTAAATTTCATTCTCCTTTTCTGCGAGTGGGCAATAGTGATATTTCCACCCCAGGGCAGCTGCAAGCACTAAGCACACAACTGCCTGAGGAAATATTCAATAAGTGAGCTCTTAATAATACGGTTGTTTTATTGTGTCATTCATCCATCTTGTATTTCATTTCCCTACCTTCTCTCTCTCAAAGTACAACCATCCCCTCCTCCAAATCTTACCACTTCCCCTCTCCTCTCCCCATTTGTTGCCTATCTCCCTGAATATTCCTGTTTTTGAACAACATGCCCCATATTTCAATCAGTCCCGCCTTCTGTCATCACCAGAAATCTCTTAAGTGATGTTGACTCTGTGCCCACAGTCCTTAGACCCTTTACAGCTTCACATTGATCTTCTCCTACAGGGTCTTTCTAAATCACAATTACCTCCAGGTCAGCATTCTCATTAAATCTGGTTTCCTGACTCATTGGGTTCCTGTTCCTTTGTCTTGGTTATGGGGCTATGGTCTCTTGTCATAGCTACTCATCCAGGGTTGACCTCTGGGCTGATGCTCATACATATATCCCTCACTGCCTTCTCCAGGCTCCTCAGCACTTCTCTCCCAATTCCCAAACTCTACTCTGGCCTCAGTGCCCACCTCTTGATGCGGATCCTGGCCTGCAGGATCCATGTATGTTGTGGCTGCTCATGAGCAAATCCACACAGACTACAGAAATCCGGTGGAAAAAAAGGAACAGCACGGCCGCTCTCTAAGTGAAAGAAAGGGCCCCGACCCTTGCCTGGCCAGGCTTTTACTGTTTTTCTGGGTACATTGCATGGAGGGTAGTCCTTACTTACTATGCACAGGTTCGTATTAGGTGGTTACCTTTTGCAGACAACAAAGAAGAGGATGTTGCTAATCACATCAGAGAAGAAGGATATTTGCAAATGTAAAAGGGAAAGTGGTTGGACTGGTAACACTCCATAATTGGGAGGTTTCGCTCAGATTTTAGGAAGCTGCAGTAAGCCCATGCTGCCTTAATTCAGGGTGAGGGAGGTTTAGCAAAACCAAGCCTCATAGCGACCTAGGTACAATGCAGGCCTGATTCCCCATGGGAAAACCTCTCTGTGGGCGTGGTCCTGCATGCCGACTCGCTCCCTACTGGTTTGTCCTGTGAGTGCTGAGCTACATTTGCAGTCCATGCAAAACGGTTCCCTACAACTTCTCTTTCTCCTTTCCTCTTAGCAGATGAGAATTCATTTTTATCTGGTTGCGATCACCTTGTTCAAGGCTTAGTTGGATATCAGATCTCCCCTCGTTTTCTTCTGCATCACTTTCCAGGAAATTGTTTATGTTTGGTATCTCTGAGAGAAGGCAAGGGAAGAAGACAATTAGAGATCTCCATCCAGAATAGTGACGTCACCTCAAATTACACATTTAAGAATTTCCACATGTGTTGTGGAGAATGTGTTAATAAAACCTTTTCCCCTTCTTTAAAAGCAAGTTTGACTTTGGGTTAATTTTCTTGCCCATTACTCTGGAAACCTGATGAAGGTGGTTTCCCTCTGTGTTACTAGGCCAACACTGGGTTTAGGGTGAAAAATGAGTGGTGACAGTATGTAGGGAGATTGCATGTGACCTGGGAGGGACTAGGTATGAACTCTAAGCCATATTTGGTCTTCCTCCAATGTAGTGACTCTTGTAAGTTGGCTCTTTCCTTGTGCAGTTGCAGTAAGTTGTGATTATAGAGTTGTCACATGAGGCACCGACTCCCATGGGCACGGTGTGGCTAGAACATGGTGGGTCCTACACTCATAGCTAAGTTGTCACTCGAGGCAGGTAGTACTTGACTTGGTGGACTGCTGTGTGGACCTCTGTTAGGGGTCCCACAGAAGAACAGCAAGTGATGCCACGTTTTAGGGATGTTATGTTTCTTGCCATTTGTCCTTCTAAGTAAATCTGATGCCACTGTGTCTCTGCATGTCCTGAGAGTCTAAATGCCTAGTTAAACAGACCTCCTGGTGGGTGCTGTACTGTAGCCATTTCATCATAAGCTACGGGAGACTCATGCTATGTCTGTTTTCTTAACTGCTGTAGCCCCACTGCCCAGCGCGGTTTTTGGCACATGGTAGGAATGTGGTATATACTTGTGGGGAAAAATTGGCCCTGGACATCAAAAGGTTGGTAATAAACCTAATTACCATTTTTGAAGATTTTGTAAATGTAACATAAATCAGGATACTTCTTCATGATGACCTTGCTGAACAAAGCATCCAGAAGGGGCAAGTCAAATGTTGCCTCCAGGTCACTGAGAATATTGTATATGACTTCTTGTGTGGAAGTCGCTTTTGTAGAATGTTCTTGAGACTCCTTAAAAAATAGTGAATGGGGAAAATATAAATACAGAAGAACCCTAGAAAGCGATTTAATTTTTAATGTATTACAATTTTCCTGGATAGTATCTACTGATGTAAAATTTTAGAATTTGTTTGTGTTTGTATTGATACTAAATGGAACAGCTAAATCTGTCTTCCTTGAATATACCCATTTCTGAATTTGATCTCCTCACCCTCATTTACAGTAGATGGAAGAAGGAACAAGTTTGAAGAACAAAATTAGGTTCAGGTTAAGAGATGTGTAGCCCTTGCAGAGCTTGGTCAAATGTTTTAGGAACAGGCAGACCAGGTGATGAGCTGCTGTTCCATTGACTGGAAAGCCCTCGTCCCCGCTGCAGAATGACCTGGCCTGGTAGGGCTCAAGGAAGCCAGGTGGTGCTTTTCCCCTTGCTGTGAACTTTGTCATAACATAAGCCTTTCACAGGGAGAGACAGGACTTGGATCGCTACATCTCCACCTACATCTTTTGCCAAAATTAGTCTAAATTCCAAGACTCCAGAAATACCAACAGAAAAGAAAAAATGGGGAAGGGAACTGAAAATTTTGGAGAAACAATGATAAGTATTTACTTTCAAATTTGTCCTAGCAAGGCATTTATTCTCTGGGGACTTCAATGTTCTCAGATCTAAATATTTAAATTGATATTCATTGAAATGAAATGTTGTGACAATTATTATTTCATTAGATGAAATCATTAAGCTTATTCCTCCATTCATTAAAATTACTGTTTTTCCTAATTTGTGCTATATTGTATACGTAAATCCTACACGGCATTGTTCATCTGCGCATCCAACCTATCTCCAGGGCTATTCACCAAACTCTGGGGGCACCACGGGGCCCTGTTCCTTCAGCTGGGAGCAGGGCTGTTTCCGTAGCGCCTGCTTCTCTTCTCCCTTCTGACCTTGTAGGAACACTTACAGCAGTACATGAGAAGGTCCCCATTTATAGGAGACTCATCAGCTGTCTCGTTGTTCTCTGATGTTTGACTCCAAACTATCAAAGCAAAACTTAGTTTAGCGCTGCGTACCAGATTGTGACAAAGTAAAGCTCACTTACTTTATATTTTTCATTGGTGATGAATCTACGGTCCCTGAGAATTTCAAGGAAAGGAAATGGTTTCTTTATTGCACTTGAAATTTCCACCTTATACCTTTTGAAGAGCTTGCCTGCAGTCCCTTTAACACTGTTCTGGGCTTCTGCAGAAGTCCTAGAGAGAAACGATAACATGATAAAACAGTCAGCAAGATTTTGAAATGCTGTAACATTTTATATATAAAAGAGAGGCTGTGAAGAACCAACCTATATGAAATAAGTGGTCATGAGTACAGATTTGAACAAATAGAATTGAGGTAATAGACAAAGCTATAATAAAGTGAATATTGGTGGATTAGAAAGACATATGGTACACTTACACAATGGAATACTATGCAGCAGAAGAAAGAAGGAGCTCCTACCCTTCACAACAGCATGGATGGATCTGGAGAGCATTATTCTACATGAAATAAGCCAGGAAGTGAAAGAAAAACACCATATGATCTCACCTATAAGCATAACCGAATCAACAAAATGAACAAGGAAGCAAAATATAACCAGAACCATTGTAATAAAGAACAAACTGACAGTAACCAGAAGGGAGGGGAAAGGGGGATAATGGGGGAAAATGGGAAGGACCGTCAAGGAACACGTATAAAGGACACATGGACAAAGCCAAAGGGGATAGGATTGAAGGTGGGAGGCAGGAATGGGTGGGGTGGGTGCATAGAAGGGGGGAAATGGAGACAACTGTACTTGAACAACAATTAAAGAGAGAGAGAGAGAGTGAGAGAAGAAAGACATACATTGTATTGAAAAGTTCTAGTCTATCATAAACAAAGCTATCGTCAAGTTATTTTGTCTTTTGTGTTTGTTTTTTTTCTGTTGTTTTTAAATAATATTTTATTGATTATGCTATTACAATTGTCCTAATTTTCCCCCATTACTCCCTTCCATCTAGCACCCCCCAATCCCTCAGGCAATCCCCTCACCATTGTTCATTTCAATGGGTCATGCATATAAGTTCTTTGGCTCCTAAGTTTTACCCATAAGTAAGTTTTTCAAATACGATTGAGGATACAGCCAAAATCAACCAGCAGCATAATCTCTGTGAATAAGTGTGGAGAGGAAAACATAGCGAGTTTACAAAAGAAGCCTGGCAATCACCACCTTAACCAAGTGATCAAGGTGAGCATCCCTGGTGATAAGTCAGGCTGACATCTCCCCTGACAGAAGTGATGAGAAGGGCACTTCTCCGGGAATTCTTTCCTGAAACCCATAACACCAGGCTAAAAAGAATCAAGACCACCCAAAACTGAGGAGCATTTTACAAAATGCCTGACTAGTACTCTTCAAACTCAGCGTCATGAAAAACAAGGAGAAACCGAGGAACTGTCGCAGACCATAGACTAGGTGACAAGATGACTGAAAACGTGGTATCCTGGAGTCAATCCTGGAACTCAACCAGGACTTTGACGGAAGAACCGTTAAAATTCAAAAAGTCTGCAGTTTCGGTAACACAGATGTAGCAATGCGGGTTTTTCTGTTTTGATAAATGTACCACAGCAGTGTAAGAGCATAACATCACAGGATGTGAAACTAGGTGTGAAGTGTACAGA
>CM052541.1:5103447-5167869 GCA_028533065.1 Trachops cirrhosus | reverse complement strand
GTGAGACCCATCTTTCATTCCATCACCATTGGTTCCCTGTGCATCTTTCTTCATTAAACTTATTGTAGCCTGCATTTTTTCAGCTAATTTGTGACCAAAATCAACCAATTCTGTGAGTATCTGATAACCAGTGCTTTGAACTGTGCATCTGATAGGTTGGCTATCTCTTGGTCACTTAAAAGGATGGGTTCTGGGGCTTTCAATTCTTCTTCTGTTTGAGCCATCTTTTTGCTGGTTTCTTTTTTTTGTTTTGTTTTTTGGTCTTGTCGAGCTCCTGTAGTGAGGGGCAGGGCCTTAGCAGTTCACCAGGGTGGGGCACCCCAGTCCCTGGGTTGTGACGCTGTATGTGGGGGCGGGGTCTGAGAAGGAACAATGGAGCTTGCTGTGCTCTCTGTAAGACCACAGACCCTTCCACCACTTTCCGCAAGCCAACCGGGCCCCTCTGGCACCAATTCCGGTGTGGGTGGGCCTGTGCACCCCACGGGACCTTCCTCCTCAGTCAGTGACCCAAAGCTCTATTTCCCGGTGCTGGGACCCTGAGTTGCGTGCAGTGCCTTGCTTCACAATGGCCGCCTCGCTGGGTCTGCCGGTCACCACCCCCTGGCCGGGGCCCACCAGCCACTGCTGCTTCTTCGCCCAGGGTCTGCCTACTGCGGGCCTGCGCGCTGCCCCGGGTGCTCAGCTCTCCGCTCCCCCGTCCCTCGCCTGGCTGCCCAACTCCGCCCCTCCTACAGGTCTGGATGAAAGTGTCTATTTTTAAATCCTTGGGTGTCCGACTTCCATACACTTCAATCTTCTGTCAGCTCTGGTTGTTATTTTGTTTCTATATTGTTGTTGTCCCTATCTTGGTTGTGCGAGGAGGCACAGTGCGTCTACCTATGCCTCCATCTTGGCCGGAAGTCCCAGCCAGCTTCTTGAGACCCCACTGCACTTCTTACCAGTCAGGTTGTGCTGAAGCTGATTCTTCCTTCTGTCTGAGGTTATAAGGCTTCTTTCTCGCTCTTGTTCGTTGTTTGTTCCAGTTGATTTCTCCACAATTTAGTTGTAATTGCAGATTGGTCCTGGGATGAGGTTAGTGTGACTTCCATTCACACCTTTGCCATCTTGCCAAATTCTTATCTGTTCTTTCATTTGTGTCACATTTTTTTTTGTCTCAGTGTATCTGTTATATTGTAAGGAGTGGGGCCTTAGTTATTCACCAGGGCAGGGTAACCCACTTTGCTGCTTTGTGGTGCTGTGTGTGGGGGAGGGGTCAGAGAGGGAACAATGCCACTTGCTTGGCTCTCGCCCCACTTTCAGTCACATTCCTCACTTCCCACAAGTGAATTGTGCCCTTTCACGTACTGATTCTTGGGTGTGTGGGCTTGTGTACATTCTAGGATCCTGTGGGCCCCTCCAACAGACTCTCTGATGAGACTGTGATTTTTCCCCACCACTGCAGCCCCCAGAGGTTTTGAGGCTTTAGTTTCTCATGCTGGAACCCCTTGGTTGTGTGGTCTGCCTTGCCCCCCAGTTGTTCCTCCTGGTTTATCTACATGTCAATGTGGGATATCCTGGTCCTCCAGCTGCCACCTCACCCACCCCAGTTCACCAGCCATCACTTTTTCTCACATCCTCACCCCCCTAGTTGCCTGTCTTTGCCCCTCCTACCAGTCTGGATGAATATTTTTTTAACTCTTTGATTGTTGAACTTCCACAGTTCGATTTTCTGGCTGTTCTGGTTTTTTGTTTTTAAGATGGTTGTTATCCCTCTTTTGGTTGTGCAAGGAAGCAAAGCGTATCTACCCATGCCATCATCTTGGCCAGAAGCTGTTTCATTTAGTTTTGAATTCCAATTTTTCAATACTGGTATGTACAAATGCCATTATCATTTTTATATTACTTTGAATCTTGTGTCCTTGCTATACTTACTTATTAGTTTCAGGCAATTTGTTTTGAGAATTCTTTAGGATTTTCTACAGAGGTAATTTTGTCAACTCCAAACCAGGACAGTTTTATTTCTTCTAAACTCTATAATTTTAATTTCTTTATCTTTTTTAGATGCATTCCAATACAATAGTGAATAGAACTTGTAAAAGGGTACATCTTCTCTTATTCCTGATACACTGCATTTTGATTTTTATATCTTCCTCACAACTGGCTTACTTTTCTGTTTTTCTATCCTGTTGTATTTTCATAAAATTACAAGGATGCTGCTAAATATTATACATTGAATAAACAAAACACTAAAACAATACTAGATGACTTAGAAAATTTTGGACAGTGTTAATGTAAAAAATAAATGGGAGGCAGAAAAGCATGTAAATTGCAAAAAAAATGAATGGTACAGAGACAAATTTTTATAATATCTAATATAATATGATGACAAAACATTCTGGAAGATATGGGGAAGATATACATATAGGTAGGTGAAGACACATGCTTATGGAGAATTTAGGGAAGGATCCATGCAAAGTAATTTAAATGGGTTATGTGGCAAAGGTGGGGACATTGATGGGGACATTCTGTGGAAAAGGAAAAGAAAATGCTAGGTGGGAAACAAGCCAAAAAAGTAAAATATTGATTACAGAAATATTTAAGAGCACTTATAAATTTTTAACTTAAAAACTATGAATATTTATGTATATGTATATAAACAAAATAATGAAGATCTTGGAAAAACATCAAGAAAAGTGTTTCATGAAGTCAAATCTCTCAGCCCCACGTGTGTGAGGCTGGCCTGACCCACCTGGGATCTGAAAGCCGGCTCTGCAGCCGCTGCGGTGGGAGAGACGTCGCAGCCGTGCTCCATCGCCCCTCCATAGGGCTCCAGTTTCTCCGTTCTTTCTGGAAGCTTTATGTCTTCCTCTTTGTTTTTCAAGTTCTTTTAAAATTCATTTGTGTAAAATACCCAATTGTGTCCTTTCTAAAAATTCTTGTACTCTGTGGTATCTCCTTAAATGATTCCCTTGATGTGTTCCTTATCTCTATTTCCTCTGTCCAGCTGTCTTGACTCCAAATACACGGCTATTAAATTGTGTATGTTAAGCCTTAGTCTCATATTTTCTCTCAAGGTTACTTTTATTTTCCCATTTCAATCTCTACCTAGTTTTGTGGAATATTTCCCCAGTCTTATTGTACAATCATTTACATATTTTTTCACTTCTAAAACCATTAAAATATGTAAGACCAGTATGTCTTTCTATGGCTGTTATATTTCCTTAGCATTACAGTATGCAATATAAATCTGATATCCCTATAAAAATTCTACTTTGGGGGAAATCTTCTTCTGTTTCTTATATTATCTATGTTTCTCATGAGATAACTTTTTAGAAAATATTAGTGCTTCATTATTATATTGGAGAATTTCCTCATGTTTGTGGACTTATGGTTATATATTCCACTTATGAAAAGGCTGCAAAAGTCAATCCATGAGATTCATTGTTAAAAATAAAAAAGGAAAACCGTACAAACATCTCAGTGGATAAATTGGATAAAATTCAACATCTGTTTCTAGTAAAATTTTCATAAACTAGCCATAGCCTGAAACTTTCCCAGACTCATTTTATATATACACACAAAGTGTACAGCAAATCTTACACTTAATGGTGATAATAAATTATTTTGAGTTATTCTAAGACTGGAAAAAAAGGCAAGGAAGTCATCACTTCTCTTCAAGATTGAGGTAAAAGTCCCAACTAAGTGATAAGACAAGAAAAATAAATAATTATAGGGAAACAAAATGTCAAAGGCTTTTGTGTGTGTGTGTTAATGACAAGATTGTTTTCTATAAACTCCAAAGGAAATCAGTAATACTTCAGGAAGACTCACAGGTGAATTAGAAAGGTTATGGATACATGGTTAATATTTTTAAACCAATGAAACTTCTATACAATAGTAACAATCAGTTTAAATCAATACTATTTAAAGTAGCATCAAAAAGAATAAGTTTAAGGAGCACTGGCTGCTGTGGCTCAGTAGTTGTGTGCTGGTTGTGAATGAAAGGGTCACTGGTTTGATTCTCAGTCTAGGGCACATGCAGGATTGTGGGCCAGGTCCCCAGTAGGGGGCATGAAAGAGGCAACCGCATATTGATGTTTCTCTCCCTCTCTCTCCCTCCCTTCCCTTCTCTAAAAAATAAATAAATAAAATCTTTTTTAAAAAAGTTGAATTTCAAAAAAAAGAATGAGTTTAAGGAAATATGTGCTTTATATACATACTGAAAACTATAAACACTGCCAACTAAAATTAAGAAAAACTTCAAAAATAAAGAGTGGTAATGTGTTAAATTAGAACTCAATATTGTTAAGATATTAATTTTCAGTAAACTTACCTATATATTAAATGCAAGCCAAATAAATACCCAAAAGATGCTCTTTGCAAAATTGACAAATTGATGCTAAAGTTATATGAAAACCAAAAGGCTAGAAAACTCAAGACAATCTTTTTTCAATTGAATTCAACAGTTCCATAAGCTATAGTTGTCAAGCCAATGTGATATTGACATAAGAATAGACAAATAGATCAATGTTACAGTACAGAAAATCTAGATTTGTGCACGTTGGCTTCTAAATATTTTTAAAAATTGGGGTAGACAAAGATTTCTTGGATAATATACTGAAGTGATTAATCACAAAAGAAATATCCTTAAAGATTTTTTATAGATCATTACTTCTGCCATATAGACTGGTAGAGTATACATTTTATCAGTATGAAATAGCCTTCTGCATTCTTTTTAAAAAAATTTTTTATCATTGTTCAATTACAGTTGTCCCCATTTTCTCCCACTACTCTCCCCTGACCTACCCAATACCCTTCCACTTTCAATCTGTCCCCCCATTGTCTTTGTCCATGGGTTCTTCATACATGTTCCTTGACTTGACCTTTCCCTTTCTTTCCCCAATTATCCCCTGCCCCTCTCCCTTCTGGTCACTCTCAGTTTGTTCTTTATTCACATGTCTCTGGTTCTATTTTGCTCACTTCTTTGTTTTGTTGATTAGGTTCCACTTATAGGTGAGATCACATGGTATTTGTCTTTCACCATCTGGCTCATTTCACTTACCATAATGCTCTCCAGTTCTATTCATGCATTTTTAATAAGAGAGGAGATAAAAGCATACCTCCTATCTGAAACCTTAAACCATCAACTTGTTTTTTTACAGAATTTGATACAATAATGTGACGATATTATTTCCTGATGCAGGTTGGGTACTGGGAAGATGCAATAATTTTCTTGTGGTGTGAAAAAGGAAAATTATGAGTCTCAATGACTTTTAGGAATACAAAATGTCTAGTAAAACATTATTATCAGAGCATTAAAATGATCAACTAAGAAGCAGAATCACAGACTCAGGTTCACAACTACTTTCACAAAACAAACAGCAGCCATTTCTGAAGTTCAGATGACTAAAAATATTCATGACATATATACAGCAATAGCACAGACAGGTTTATATTAACTCAAACAGAAGTCCCAGAAGAAATGATTGATATTCTTGTGAAATTTTAATGTATGCCTTATCATTGCCATTATTAAACCACATCTTATCATTTATGAACTAGTTTTATCTTTCAGGATGGCATTTCTCTTACCTCTGTAAGTCAGACAGGGAGTACCTGGTTTTTAAGTTTCTGAGATTTATTTTTTAGTTGTTAATTAAGGTGCATTTTTAAGCTTAAATTCTGTTGTATTCCATTGTTTCTTATTTCTCCGTAGATGACCTGTTTACTCCATCTCAATTTTGTACACATTGAAATATTTTCCAAAAAACCCTGATATGTTTAGGACAATAAACTTGACAATAGCTCTGGTTATGACAGAGCTATTGGAAATTTTCAATTATGAACATCTTTCTAGTCCACCGTGCTTCACTTTATTATAGCTTTGTCTATTGCTTCAATTTTATGTGTTCTAATCTCTACTCAGGACCATTTATTTTATATAGGTTGGTTCTTCACAGCCTATCCTTCATATATAAAATGTTGTAGCATATCAATATCTTGATGACCATTATATCATGGTATCCCTTCTCTCTAGGATGTCTGCAGAAACCCAGAATGTAGACAACAGCATAGAGAGAATGGCACTGAGGTTCTTCAAAACGCATAAGGTAGAGATTTCACAGGCAATAAGAGAATCATATCCTTTTCTTCAACTTCTCCGTGACTATGACTTCATCACCAGTAAAATGTATGATGTAAGTGAGGTTTACTTTTTCACACTGTGGTAAACTAACCATAAACTAAGTTTTGCTTTGATATCCTGGAATCAAACATCAGAGCACAATGAGACACTTGAGGAGTCTCTTGTGAGTGGGGATGTTCTCATGTACTGCAGTAAGTGTTCCTACAAGGTCAGAAAGGAGAAGAGAAGCATGCATCGTTATTGACAGCCTTGCTCCAGTCTGAAGTAACAGTGCTCCATTGTGCCCCCTACAGTTGGGTGAATAGCCCTGGAGATAGGCTAGGTCCACAGATGAATAATGCTTTGTAGGAGTTATATACATTATATAATATAAAGTAGGAATTAAAAGCAATTTTAATGAATAGTTGAATAAGTTTAATGGCTTCATTTAATGAAATAATAATCAACAGAATATTTCATTTCAATAAACAACTACTTTCAATTTAAATACTTAGATGTGAGAACATTAAAATCCCTAGAGATTTAATGTCTTGTGAGGACAAATTTGGAAGTAAATGCTTGTTATTGTTCCTCCAAAAGTTTTCAGGTTCCTTTCCTATTTTTTAATCTTCTGTTGGTGCTTCTGTAGTCTTAGAATTTAGGTTAATTTTGACAAAGGACATAGGTGGAAATACAGAGATACAAGTTTTATCTTTCCCTGTGAATAGGCTTGCTTTATGGAAAAGCTCACAGGAAGGGAAAATCACCACCTGGTTTCCCTGAGCCCTTTCAGGCTCAGTCACTCCTGCGAAAGGGACAAGCATTGTCCAGTCAATGGAACGTCAGTCCATCACCTGCTCAGTAGATTCTTAAAATTTTGGCCAGGCTCTGCAAGGGTTACACGTCATTTTACTGTGAACCCATTTTTGTTCTCTAAATTCCTCCTTCTTCTCTCTAATGTAAATTAGGATGAGGAGATCAGATTCAGAAACCGGTATTTTCAAGGAGGAAGGATTTAGCTGTTCCACTTCATTGCCACTCAAGTATATACAAATTCTAAAACTGCGCATGAGAAGATGCCAATGCAGGAAAGTTGTAGCACATTACAACAAATCCACTTTCTAGGGCTCATTTGTAACTTGGAAATCTGTATTTATATTTTCCCCATTCACTGTTTTTTAAGGATTCTAAAGGATCTTTTCAAAAAGGTCATAATATAGAAGAAGTTGTATATAACATTCTCGATGAAGTGGAGAAGAAATTTGATCTGCGTCTTCTGGAGGAAGTATTGTTCAACAAATTCACCATGGAGAAAAACCCTAATTTAAATGATATTTATGAAATCTTCAAAAATGGTAACTAGGTTTATTACCTACTTTCTGATGTCCAGGGCCAGTTTCTTCCCACAGGTCTATACTGAGCCTCTACCATGTGTCACACACAGTGCTGGGCAGTGGGGATGTAACAGTCAGAAAACAAACATACTATGAGCTTCTCAAAGCTTATAATATAATGGATACAGCATAATGCCCATCTGGGTTCTGCTTAATGAGGCATTTAGACTCACAGGACAACCAGAGCCACAGTGTCATCAGATTTACTGAGAAGGACAAATGACAAGAAACACAACATCCCAACAGACAGCACCTGGTGCTGCTCTCCTGTGGGACCCTATGCAGCGGTCCACACAGCAGCCCACCAGGTTGACTACTACCTGCCTCGAGTGACAGCTTAGCTGTGGGTGCAGGATCCACCCTGATTTAGCCACACCATGTCCATGTGAGAGAATATCTTGTGTAACAACTCTGTACTCAAAACTTTCCATGACCCCATGAGGAAAGAGCCAACTTACAAGGGCCACCACATTGGAGGAAGACCAAAAGTGGTTTCAAGTTTGCATTTAGTCCCTGCTAGTACACACACAATTTACCTACCTGCTGCCACTGCTCATTTTTAACTCTCAGCTCAGTGTGGGCTTAGTAACACAGAAGAGAGGCCACCTTCACCAGGTTGCCAGAGTAATGAGCAAGAAAATTAACTTCAATTTGCCCTTGAAGAAGAAGAAATGGTTTTATTAGCACATCCCCTGCAACACATGTGATCAACAATCAAATAGTCACAAAAGCATTTGCTCTGCCAGAGGTGGGTTATTTTGATATGACACAAAAACTACAGGTTTGATTCTCTCCTTCTTCCCTGAGAAGGCATGATGTATTTTTTTATTGGTTCTCAGTAAACAAGATGTTTTCCAAAAATTTTTGATTGACTTGCCTAGAAAATTTTTTATCCCAAAGGAGTTTTTGTCTCACAAAGAGCCCCAGTAACGGTGGGGACTCCGCAGGAAGAGGACTGTGTGCCCTGAGGAGTGAGTGCAGCTGCTGCAGGAACAGGCAGGACGGGAAAGGCCCCTGTGTCTGCAGAACAAGCACAGATCAGATCAGGTCAGAGTGAGAAGCAGGCTGTGGGAGCTCATTCAAGAGGGACAGGTTTGAAAAGAGATTTTGGAAGGTCTGGCTTCTAAACCTAAGGGATGTCATGTTATATGCTACACAGTAAGAAGAAGTGCAAGTTTATAAGGTTTACAAGTACAGGTTACTGCCCCAGGAGGGGCCCCTGCCACCAGCCCCGAGGCACATGGGCTCACTGCTCCCTCGGGCCCCACTCTGGCCTCCCTGCAGAGACCTACCCCAGGGATTCGGGTTTATTTCCTTCCTCCAGTGTTTGCTGGGTCACCGCCATGCAGGGGCCCTGGGCTGTTGCCACGCTCTCCCTTCTTTGTCAGCACTCAGATCCCTGGAGTAAGCCTCTTGGGATATCCTCCAGTGTAATACTCACTCCCTGCTCACAGCTTCAGAGGGTCCTTCCTTTGTCCTGGGATCTGGGACCCCCTTGGATATCTGTCTAGTTGCTCCCACGTCCTCTGATGTGTTTCTTTGGGAAGCACTCATCCTTCTTAACTTAACCAAGCCAAAACCTACTCCTTGGCTCACAGGCCTGCCCTCAGTCCGCTGAGCCACACCAGCCTCAAAACCTACTCTTATCCAGGCATATTTTTAAAGTTTTTGATTTTTTCCATTTCTGTACATGCAAATTGCTATAGAATCTTTGTCCTCTCCCAGGGAAATTCTTCTGTTTCTGTCTTACAGTTTAAACAGCTCAGCACACACATTTAAAAATACATAACATTATTTATGTTAATATATGCTTTCTCAGCAAACTGAATCCTTTTACATAAGCAAAAGGTGACAATGTTTTCACAATAGCTTTTTTTTCATTTAATTTTTATTTTTGATTTTTAGAGAGAAGGGAAAGTAGAGAGAGAGAGAGAAACATCCATGTGAGAGAGAAAATCCATTGGTTGCCTTCAACATCCACTTGGTTGCTGGTCAGAAATCGAACCTGCCACCTTTTGGTCTATGGGCCAACCCACAACCACCTGAGTCACCCTGGCCAGGGATCCACAGTGTCTTTGTTCTGACATTCAAAGGATTCCTTTCTGGGTGGGAAGCACAAAGGATTCTTTGTTGGGGCTTTTCTTTTCTGTCCCAGGGATGCAGGGGGAACTTTACCATCAAGATCAGGACCCCCTGAGCACTGAGAGACCCAAGGGCTAGAAATTCTTTAACGTGTAATTTGAGGTGATGTTACTATTTTTTATGGAGATCTCTAATTGTCTTCTTCTCTTGCCCTCTCTTCAGTGATACCAGACAAAAATGTTTTTCCAGAAAGTGAAGCAGAAGAAAATAAGGAGATGCGTGATATCCAATCAAGCCTTGAACAAGGTGATTGCAACCAGATAAAAACCTGTCCTCATCTGCTAAGAGGAAAGGAGAAAGGAAGATGGGCCTTGAGGCCAGAGTGGATTTTGGGAATCAGGGAGAACCGCTAAGGAGGATGGAGAAGTTAGGGAGGGGTGGTCATGTGACCGTCTGACCGGGGGCTGATTCCAGAGGAGTAGCTGTGATGAGAGACCAGGGGCCCAATAACCAATACAAAGGAACAGGAACTCAATGAGTCATGAAACCAGATAGAGACAGTTGTATCATTGGCAAAAATGTCCTCCCAACATTAGGTTCCCTATTCATACTGGATGGTTTCCTTAGCTGTACAAAAGCTTTTAAATGTGATATTATCCCATTTGTTTGTTTTCTGCTTTGTTTCCAATACCTTAGGATATATATTATCAAAAATATCTCTAGGTTGATTATCTGAAATTTTACTCCCTATGTTTTCTTCTAAGATTTTTATAGTTTCACAACTTAACATTTAAGTCTTTTTCCACTTTGGTGTGTGTGTGTGTGTGTGTGTGTAGGGTGTAAGCTAGTGCTCTAGCTTCATTTTTTTGTCATATACAAGTCCGGTTTTACTAACACCATTTACTGAAAAGACTGTCTTTGCTTCATTGTATGCTCTGCCACCTTTGTCAAACATTAATTGCTTGTACAGGCATGAGTTTATTCCTGGGCTCTCTGTTCTGTTTCATTGATCTGTGTGTCTGTCCTTGTGCCAGTACTTGGCTGTCTTTATTACAGTGGCCTTATAGTATAGTTTGAGATCAGAAGTTGTGATGCCTCCAGCTTTGTTCTTCTTTTGCAAGATTCCTGAAGATATTTGGGGTCTTTTTTTGTTCCATATATATATTTTTAGAGTATTTGTTCTAGTTCTGTGAAATATGCCATTAATATTTTAATAGGTATTGTGTTAAATATATAGATTGCTTTGGGTAGAATGGTAATTTTAATGATGTTAATTCTTCCAGTTCATGATCATGGTATGTGCTTCCACTTATTTATTTTTATTTTTTAATACATTTTATTGATTATGCTATTACAGTTGTCCCTTTTCCCCCTTCACTCCTCTCTGCCCTGCACACCCACACTCCTCTGCTTTAGTTCATGTCCATGGGTCATACATAAGTTCTTTGGATTCTACTATTTTATATACTATTTCCTCCACTATTCTTACCCTCCTCCTTTCTCTTTTCTACATACCATCTATGCTACTTATTCTCTGTACCTTTTCCCCCTCTCTGCCCCTCCCACTCCCCTGTTGATAACCCTCCATGTGATCTTCATTTCTGTGTTTCTGTTCCTGTTCTAGTTGTGAGCTTAGATTGCTTTTGTTTTTGTTTTAGGTGTGATTGTTAATAACTGTAAGTTTGCTCTCATTTTACTGTTCATATTTTTATCTTCTTTTTCTTAGATAAATCTGTTTAACATTTTATATAATAAGGGCTTGATAATGATGAACTCCTTTAACTTGACCCTATCTGAGAAGCACTTTATCTGCCCTTCCATTCTAAATGAGAGCTTTACTGGATAGAGTAATCTTGGATGTAGGTCCTTGTCTTTCATGACTTGGAATACTTCTTTCCAAGCCCCTTCTTGCTTGTAAGGTCTGTTTTGAGAAATCAGCTGACAGTCTTATGGGAACTCCTTTGTAGCTAACTGTCTCCTTTTCTCTTGCTGCTTCTAGAATTCTCTCCTTCATTTTAATCTTGGGTAATGTAATTATGATGTGCCTTGGTGTGTTCCTCCTTGGGTCCAACTTCTTTGGGACTCTCTGAGCTTCCTGGACTTCTTGGAAGTCTATTTCCTTTGCCAGATTGGGGGAGTTCTCCTTTATTATTTATTCGTATAACTTTTCCACTTGTTGCTCTTCCTCTTCTCCTTCTGGTACCACTATAAGCTGGATGTTGGCACATTTAAAGATATCCTGGAGGTTCCTAAGCCTTTCCTCATTTTTTAAAACTCTCTTGTTTCTTCATTCTTTTCTGGTTAGATGTTTCTTTCTTCCTTCTGGTCCACACCTTTGATTTGAGTCCAGTTTCCTTCCCATCACTGTTGGTTCCATGTACATTTTCCTTTATTTTACTTTTCATAGCCTTCACTTTTTCATCTAATTTGCGAGCAAATTCAACCAATTCTGTGGGCATCCTGATTATCAGTGTTTTGAACTGTGCTTCTGATAGGTTGGCTACCTCTTCATTGCTTAGTTGTATTGTTTCTGAAGCTTTGATCTGTTCTTTCGTTTGGACCATTTTTTTTTTCTTGGCACACCTGTTACATAGTGAGGGGTTGAACCTAAGGTGTTCACCAGGGCAGGGCAACCCACATTGCTGGGTGGTGACACTGTATGTGGGGAAGGGGTCCAAGAGGGAACAATGGCATTTGCTCTGCTCTCTAATTTCAGTCACTTCCCCTGCTTCCCACAAGCAAATTGGGCCCTTCTGGTGCTGATTTCCAGGCAGGTGGGTTTGTGTACATTCTAGGACCATCTGGTGTCTCCAACAAACTCTCCTGTGAGGCTGGGAGTTTCTCCCACTGCCTCAACCCCCACAGGTGTTTTCAATCAGTGATTTGAGGCTTTATGGCCCCACGCTGGAGCTCTGGGTTGCACAGTTCGTCCAACTTCCCAGTTGTTTCTCCCAGTTTAACTGCGCCTGAATGTGGGACCGCCCAGTCCGCAATCTGCCACCTCGATGGGTCTGCCACCTGCTGCATTGAGTGCCCCACTCCACAATCTACTGCCTCACTGGGTCTGCCGGCCACCATCTTGCTGTGAGTCCTCTCTGCCTGGCTGCCTGTCTCCGCCCCTCCTACTGGTCTGGATGAATGTGTCTTCTCTAAGTCCTTGTTTGTCGGACTTCCATACAGTTCAATTTTCTGTCAGTTCTGGTTGTTTGTTGTTTTTAAGTTGTTGTTGTCCTTCTTTTGGTTGTGTGAGAAGGCACAGTGTCTCTGCCTATGCCTCCATCTTGGCCGTAAGTCTTGCTTCACTTATTTGTGTCTTCCTCAATTTTTTTCTTCAGTGGCCTATAGTTTTCTATAGGTCTTTTACTTCCTCGGTTAAATTTAGTCCTAGGTACCTTATTTTTTGTTGCAATAGTAAGTATCATTGCTTTCTTAGTTTCTCTTTCTGATAGTTCATTACTGATTTATAAAAATACCATCAGTTTCTGGGTATTATTTTGTAACCTGCTACTTTACTGAATTTATTTAATAGGTCTAATAGGTTTTTGGAGTCTTTAGGATTTTCTATGTACGATATCATGTCATCTGCAAATAATGACAGCTTTCCTTCCTCCTTTCCAATTTGGATGCCTTTAATTTCTTTTTCTTATATGATCTTGTGTGATCTTGTATGATCACTGTGGGACTTCCAGAACCGTGCTGAATAAGACTAGTGAAAACAGACATCCCTGTCTTGTTCCTAATCTTAAAGGGAGCACTTTTCATTTTTGCCTATTGAGAATGTTAACTATAGGTTTTTCATATATGGCCTTTATTATGTTCAAGTATGATCCCTGTATTCCCACTCCCCTAAGAGTTTTTATCATAAATGAGTGCTGTATTTTACCAAATTTTTCTGCATCTATTGATATGATCATGTGATTTTTGTGTTTCATTTTGTTCATGTGATAAATTACATTTATTGATTTGGGAATATTGCACCAACTTTGCATCCCTTGGATAAATCCCACTTGATTGTGGTGTATGATCTTTTTGATGTATTTGCTGGATTAAGTTCACTAATATTCATTGAGGATTCTAGCGTCCATGTTCATCAGGGATATTGGCCTATAATTTTCTTTCATTGTTGTATCTTTACCTTATTTTGTAATTAGGATACTACTGGCCTCATAGAAAGATCTTGGAAGTATTCCTTCCTCTTGAATTTTTTGAAATAGTTTAAGAAGGATCGATAATGGTTCTTCTCAGAATGTTTGGTAAAATTTGCCTGTGAAGCCCTCTGGTTCAGGGTTTTTGTGTGCCAGGAGTTTTTTAATTACTGCTTTGATTTCATTCATTGTCATTGATCTAGTCAGGTTTTCTGCTTCTTTCTGATTCAGTTTAGGGATATTGTATGTTTCTAGAAATTTGTCCATTTCACCCAGGTTGATGAATTTCTTAACATATAATTGACCATAGTAATTTCTTACAATACCTTGTATTTCTGTGATATCAGTTGTTATTTTGTCTCTTTCATATCTGATTTTATTTATTTGGGTCCTTTCCTTTTTTGATGCATTTGTTTAAAGGTTGGTCAATCTCGTTTATCTTTTCAAAGAACCAGCTCCCAGTTTTATTGATATTCTGTATTTTTTTAGTTGTTTTTATTGTTTTTTGTTTCTATGTCATTGATTTCCCTTCTGATCTTGATTTTCCTCTTTATTCTTGCTCTGGGCTTTGTTTGCTATTGTCTTTCTAGTTCTTTTAGGTATAGTGTTAGATTTTTTTTAATACATGAAATTTTTCTTGCTTCTTGAGATAGGCCCATTCAGGACCACTATTCTTTATCCCATAGGTTTTGGGTTGATGTGTGTTCATTTTCCTTTGTTTCCAGGAAGTTTTTTTTTTATCTCATCCTTGATCTCATTGAGTACCCATTTGTTATTTAATAACTTGCTATTTAACCTCCAAGTATTTCACTGTTTTTGAGTCTTTTTATTGAGGTTAATTTCTAATTTCATGTGTGATCCAAGAAAATGCCTGATATGATGTCAAGTTTCTTGAATTTGTTAAGGCTTGTTTTGTGGCCTAGCATGTAGTCTATCTTTGAGAGTGATGCATGTGCACTTGAGAATAATGTATATACTTCAAGTTTGGAGTGAAATGTTCTCTAAATATCCATTAAATCCATTTGATCTAGCGTGTCATTTAGTGCCACTATAACCTTGGTGGTTTTTTGTCTGGAAGATCTATCCACAGTGGGACATTAAAATCCCCTATTATGATAGTAATGTTGTCAATATCTTTCTTTAAGTGCCCTAAGATGTTATTTTATATATTTAGGTGCTCCTGTATGGGATGCATGCATGCATGTTTACAAGGGTTATGTCCTCTTATTGGATTGAATCCTTAAGAATTATGTAGTGCTCCTCTCTGTCTCTTTGTATGGCCTTCATTTTGAAATCTACTTTGTGAGATATAAAGATTGTCATGTCCCTTTTTGTTTGTATTTTTGTTTCCATTTGCATGGAATATTTTCCTCCAACCCTTACTCTCAGCCTGTAGAAATCTTTTGCTCTGAGCTGGGTCCTTTGTAGACAACGCATATACGGGCCATGTTTCCTTATCCATTCAGTTATTCTGTCTTTTGATTGGAGCATTTAATCCATTTACATTTAAGTTTATTATAGATAGTTATTTATTGACATTTTTGAAATTATACCTATGTTTTACTCTCTCTATTTCTTACTCTTCTTATACAAGGTACTTTAACATTTCTTGCAGTGCTGGTTTGGTGATAATGAACTCCTTTAACCTTACTTTGTCTGAGAAGTTCTTTATTTGGCCTTCAATTTAAAATATAGCCTTGCTGGGTAATGCAATCTAGGCTGCATGTTCTTAGCTTTCATTACTCTGAATATTTCCTGCCAATTTCTTCTGACCTATTGTGTTTCTATTGAGAAATCAGCTGAGATTCTAATGGGTGCTCTTGTATGTAACTGACTATCTCTCTTTTGTTCCCTTTTAAATTCTCTCTTTATCTTCAAGCGTTGCGATTTTAATTATGATGTGTTTTGCTGTAAGTCTCTTTGGGTTCATCTTTATTGGGACTCTCTGACCTTCCTGGTTTTGTGTGCCCTTTTCCTTCACCAGGTTAAGAAAGTTTTCTGCCATTATTTCTCCAAATAAATTCTCTACACTCTTACACTCGTCTCCTTCTAGCACTCTTATGATGCAGACATTATTATGCTCGATGTTATCCCAAATGTCCCTTAGACTTCCGTCGTTTCTCTTAAGTCTCTTTTCTCTTTGGGTAGATATTGTCATCTTATTCTCTAATTCACTGATTTGATCCTCTGCTTCATCTAACCTATTGATGCCTTCTGGTGAATTCTTCATTTCAGATATTATAATCTTCATTTCTGACTGATTTTAGTTCAAACCGAGATCATCTATTCTTCCCTTAAGGTCTTTGAACATCCTTATAACTCTTATCTTAAACTCTGCATATGGTATTTGTGTTGCTTCCTTTTCATCTATATCTTTTAATTCCTTTTGTGGGGATTTCTGTTGTTCTTTTTCTTGGGACATTTTTCTTTGTCACTTCATTTCATCTCTCTGTGTTAGGTAGGTGTGCTAGTCTCTTGAATACACTTTGATTGTTTTATGATATTGGTGTCTTACTGGGGTTAGTTGTTCAATCCTTCAGATCTCCTGAACTCCATGGTTCAGGAGTGTCTCTTGGGAATTCTGTGACCCTCTTGTTGTAGTTGTTTTAAATTCTGATGGCTCCTTTGTGGGTAGAGTTATCTTCTAAGGCTGGGCAACTGTAAGAGTAACCATTGATCTCCACGTGTGGGATGCTGTGCAGTTGCTGCCCCTTGATGTGGCTTTGTTCCTAGCAGCGTCTGAAGCCTCTGGGAACCCCTCTTTGGATATTCTGATCGTGTTGCTAGTTGGTTCAAGCTTCAGTGTGGGCTTATGTCCATCATTGGTTTTGTTGATTCCAGTTGGGTGGGGTTCAGAAACAGATCACTTTTAAGATATTGTGTGAAACCAGGTTTCTCTCTCTAGGTTTTCTCTCTATAGCTACCAGTCCGTTCATCACTTGTGTCTATGTGCACTGGACCTGTTTGTGCATGTAAGGGGCCAGTCTGTTTAAAAGAGTCAGTTCTTTCCTACTTGGAGCTGGTGGCAGCTCTATATAGGAGCTGAGGCTCCCTGAGGTCGGCCTCCCCGTCTTAAACTTTCTGCCCTTTCCTGAGGTTGCCTGGTTATTCTCCAAAGCCTTTTGACAAGAGTCTGTAAGCTGAGACCAAGTTTGCTGAGATGAGGCTAGCATAGACTGTAGGTCATTCACTGAGGGGAGAGTAACAGCCACTCAAAACCAACCCCTTTAGTCTTTGTCAGAGACTCCAGCACTTGTTTCTTCAGCGGGCCTCACTGCTGGTTCAGGATGGACACATTCAACTTTCCCCCTTGCAGGAGAGAACTCAGCAGCTCTGGTCTTGAGTGGATAGACTCAAAGGGGCCTCCCTCTGGGGTTGAGGCAACACCCAACTGCAGGTGGGAGCTAGACTCTCTTTCTCGTTCCAAGACCTCAGTCGGAGGCTAAGCTCCCTGTCCTGCTCCCAGGCAATATCCTCCAAAATTCTCACACTTTGAAACTTGTTTGAGGTTTCTCTTTCTTCCCTTTGTGGAAATATACCCAGCAGAATAATCTTGGACCTGGCAAGGCTGTTCTGTAGAGTTTCCCTATTGGATGTGGTCCCTGCAACCTTGCAGGAGGGATATGGGCACTCCCTTTCCCTCCCTGGAATTTTAGACTGTGAGGGGTTTTGTCTTGCTGCAAAGTACGCCAGGCACTCAACTCTTGCCCATTCCACTCCTAGCCCAGAGGCTTTTCAGGAGACACAGTCCAGGGCTCTCTATTCCACATAGGCCCCAACTTCTTGCAAGCTGACCTGTGTAGGGCCCAGAAAACCCCTCATTGCACAGATTTCTGATCTCTCTGCTCAGCTGGTCTCAGTGAAAAAGGACCTGAAGATCTAGCGTGGCTTGGTATGGCTAAGAAAAGTTCAGATTAGGCCAAAAAAAGCCACCAGTTTTCTCATTCTGCTAGGTTTTTCTCCACAGCCACAGCAGCAGCAGCCAGCTTAGCTCACAATGAGGGGCAGGGCACCCTGCAGACTTGAGAACGGGGAAACTGATTCTCTTTCCTAGCCCACTCAGCGATATTTCTGTTTTGATCGCCCCTGTTCCTTCCCTGCAGCCAGCAATTACCTTTGTGCAGTTGCTGTCTGTCACTCTCAGAAGCCCTGTTGCATCATCGTGGTTTCTCCTAGTCTGAGCTCCTATAGTGAACTCTTCAGCCTGGTGCTCAAACCATAAAAGCACCCCACACTGAGTTGTGATCTCTGATTTTCACAGGTGTGGTAGACTCTCACTGCATCCCACCACCAGAGACCCCACAGCCTCCCCTTTCCTCTCCATTGCTGCATTTTCACAACCCTGGAGTTCAAAAGGGAGGGCACTCTGTAACTGCAATTTCAATCTGGTCTCTTTGCTGGCGGAGCAGCTGTGTGTGGGGTCCTTGCCCAGCCACGTTTCAGTTCCTTAAGAAGTTTCTGTGTGGTACCCACACTGCAGTACTGAGTCACTGTCTGGTGTTCCCCACATATAACTTCCCCAAAAAGCAAAATGTCTCTCAAAGTCATGGCTTCAGCCTTCAGGTGTCTCTGACAAACCTCGGTGTGGTGACATGATCGATTTAAGAGTCTGAGACCTTATCTGAGCTCTCCAGGTTGGCACTACAGTTATGAACGTGCTGCTTGCTGTGTGTGTGTGGCCTTGTAGCTTTGGTCAGAGGTAGGAAGGGGAGAGAATGAGCACCTTATGCAGTGAGTTCAGCAGAAAAGTGTCCCCGAGTAACTGGAAAAATATCAAAAACAGAAACAGTCAGTTTGAAACTGGAAAAGCAGGCATTTGTGCTGCCTGTCACCTACCAGGCCCAATAAGCAGAGACAGGGATTGAATTTTTATGGGTGCTTTATTCAGATGGCTGGTGATCTGTGAAGACTGTGGGTTTGTGCCCTAGCAGACCAAATTTTACATTTCCTCTCATGCCAGCCTTTTTATAACAGAGAACAGTGGAGGTGAAGGGTTTTGAAATTCAGAGAAAATTAGATTAAAAAAAAACCCTTCAGCATTCTTGCCCTGGGCTGTCAGCTGTCCCAAAGCAGTCATCTGTCCCTCCCTGGAACGCAATGGCTCAGATAGCTCTAGCTGTGCCCCAGGTGGTAGTCTTTAGCTGTGCCCTAGGAGGTCATCTCTCTGTCTCCTCCAGGAGCCAGGGCGGGCTGTACCTGCAGTTCCTGAAACAATAGCATTAACATATGCATTACCTAATAGGCTTATTAACTATTTACCCTAAACTGAAATTTTCCAACTCTTGAGTCCCCCATCAAGTTCAAGTATTGGTATCAGACTATTTCTATGTCAGAGAGGAAAGTGATGGATATAGGAGTTAAAGAAAAGGGGGAAGGTCAAAGAGCCAAACTATTCATTAGATGAGAGAAAAAGGAACACTTAAAGACAAGGAGAGTTGTAAAAACATGCTATCACCAGGCATAATTAGTGGAAATTGTTTGAACCAATAGGAAAGTGAAGAATTAAAATGAGAATGAAAGAAAAAGTAGAGTGGGGATAGGAATCAGAGGTAGGGTGAGGGTGGCTTTCCTGGCCTTGGGCTCTTGGGCCAACATGAGACACTAATAGGTTTTTGTCCTCTGGGCAGTGACCATCAGTGATGACTCTGCAAATTTTGGAGATGGAGATGAACCTCCGGAAACTTCCACCCCAGCAGTGACAAGGGAACCTGGTAAGGAGGTGGGAGCTCAAGGCTTGGGCTGCAGGAACCTGAATTCAGAGCTACTGTTTCCTGAGACATCATCTATTGTGAGTTCATGTTGCACCATGGATCCAGTTTATCCTGGATCCTAGTCTCTGTATTTTACTTGACCATTTTGGGATGTGCAAGGCAATAAGAAATCACTGTGTTTATATATATTTTTGAAGAAGAAGCTATTTATTGATGGTTCCTATTAATATTGTATATGCATCCATATATTGATTCTGTAGTAGAAATAGGCTAGTAAAGTAATAAGTTTGTCTTAAAATTAACTAACTAATATGACTATTCAGTATTGGATTTATACAATTATCTCTAAAGAAAAGAGAAAAACAAGTATTTCTTTATTGAAAGGTCATTGTCATCTGATCACAAACATTGAATTGTGTCAAAAGACAGTTCATTCATCTAGTATTAGCAGAAGTAGACAAAGTGTTTTAAAATCCAAAGTGGTGTTTTTGACAGAGTTCTTCAGCAAGTCTTGACATAAAAGTATAGTGACTTTCAAGGACTCTTGCAAATAGTATCTTACTTTTTTCTTTATAGCAACTGTGATGGGTAATCAGGATGGATGTGGTCATCCCTTTTTCTAGATGAGAAAACACAATTACATAAATGTTTCAAGATGTTTTACAAAGCCTTATAGAGATAAAAAGAAGTACAAGACTAGCTTCCTGGATTTTGCATTTTTTTTTTTTGTAAAAGTGGAACTTGAAATGGGTATCAAAATGGTGTTTCCCTAATCCTATGGGCAGCGTGAGTGGTAAAAAGATCTGTAGCTCTTTAGGGCACAGACTGCTGATTGGTTTCCCTTCTTACTTTCTCAGAGGATATGGGAAACACGCCTATTCAGGAAAACACTAGGAGAATACCTCCAAACTAATAAAAGTGTTGCCTTGTCTTTATGTTACCAAAGTACAATTTTGTCAATAATAAACTTCTTATAATACCTCACTGTGTCCATCCATGTAAAATATAAGTTTGCTTCAGTTTTTAGGGAGTGTACTTTCTAACTTGTGTCTCAGTGTAGGAAACTTCTCTAAAATGTGATTTTAAAGTCAGTCTATAGCTCAAACATAAGAGATTGTTTCCCAGCCTTGCAAACAGCCCACGGGGTACGGGTGGCTGGAGGGCAGAAGGAGTGTCTCTATCTTCAACACAAGATTTCCAGATTCCCCTCACAAAGAAATAGCAGATGAAGGACGTGTGAAATGGCAACAGATAGAGGAAGAGGAAGAAGAGGGAGAAGTGCAGGGAGGTCAGGTTCAAACAGAGCAGTGACTTGTCTCTGCTCAGGGGACAGGAAACGGAGCATCACTAATCCCCAAGACACTTGACTTAGAAGAGCAGCCCGGGAGGCCTGGATGCAAGTCATGATTTGTATGGTTGTTCAAGATTTTCCTGTTTTGTTATTAGTGAATTTCCTCTGAGAAGGTTTTTTGGTGACTCACTGTGACAAATAAAGCATCTTACTCTTTTGTGCAGTGATCAATATCCTTGACTCTTTAGAATCAAGCGCTCATAATGCTAACATGTACAGGATATGAATGTATAAATATATGTTGTATGGTTGTTCAAACAGTTGTCTCCACTTTCCCTCCCTCCCCCTCCCCCACCTCCCACCTCAGTCCTTCCCCTTTTTGGCTTTGTCTGTGGGTCCTTTATATATGTTCCTTGAGGACCTTTCCCCTTCTTTCCACTCTTACCCTCCTCCTTGCTCCACTCTGGTTACTCTCGCTTTATTCTTTATGTCAATGTCTCTGGTTATATTTTGCTTGCTTGTTTGTTTCATTGATTAGTTTCCACTAACAGGATATGAATATTTTTTTAAAATTTTAAATTGTATGTTTTTCATTACTGTTTATATGCCTTATATACCCCTTCCCCCACCCCCAGAATCACCACAGTGTTCTTCATGTCCATGAGTCTCAGGACATGAGACTCATTTTTGTTTGATCCCTTCACCCCCTAATCCCCCCCACCCAGAGCCACCAGCCTGCTCTCTTTCTATGAGTCTGTCTCTATTTTGCTTGTTAGTTCAGTTTGTTCATTAGATTCCACATATGAGTGCAATCATGTGGTATGTCTTTCTCTGACTGGCTTATTTCACTCAACATAATGTTCTCCACATTCATCCATGTTGTCAAATGGGGTAAAAGTTTCTTCTCTTTATGGCTGAGTAGCATTCCATTGTGTAAATATACCATAGTTGTTTTATCCACTTATCTACTGAGAGACACTTGGGCTGCTTCCATATCTTGGCAATTATAAATAATGCTGCAATGAACATAGGGGTGCTTATGTTCTTCTGAATTTTGGGTTTCCTCAGATATACTCCCAGAAGTGTGAACACTGAGTCAGAAGAAAAACTTAGTTTTAATTTTTTGAGGTGTCTCTATACTGCTTTCCACAGTGGTTGTACCAATCTGTGTTCCCACCAACAGTGCATGAGGGTTCCATTTTCCCCACATCCGTGACACCATTCCCTGTTTGCTGGTTTATTGATGATATCCGTTCTGACAGGTGTGAGGTGATATCACATTGTGGTTTCATTTCGCATTTCTCTAATGATTAGCGACTTTGAACATCTTTTCACATATCCATTGGCCATTTGTTTGTCCTCTTTGGAGAAATCTCTATTCAGGTCCTTTGCCCATTTTTTTAAATGGATTGTTTTTTTGGTGTTGAGTTTTTCAAGTTCTTTATAAATTTTGGATACTAGCTGCTTATCAGATGATTAGCAATCATGTTCTCCCATTCTGTGGTTGTCTTTTTGTTTTGTTAATGGCTTCTTTTGCTGTACAAACACTTTTAGTTTGACAAAGTCCGTTTGTTTATTTTTTCTTTTGTTTCCCTTGACTCGGGAGATATATCAGATAAAAAATTGCTATTAGCACTGTTCAAAGTTTTACTGCCTTGTTTTCTTCTAGAATTTTTATGGTTTGGGGTCTAATATTTAAGTCTTTAGTGCACTTTGAATTTATTCTTGTGTGTGGTGTAAGAAAGTGGTCTAGTTTCATTTTTCTGCATTTATCTGTCCAATTTTCCCAACAACATTTATTGAATAAACTGTCTTTATCTCATTGTATGTGTTTGCTTCCTCTGTCAAATATTAATTGACTGTAAAGGTGTAGGTTTATTTCTGAGCTCTCTATGCTGTTCTATCAAGCTAAGTGTCTTTTAAAGCCAGTACCATGCTGTTTTCATTACTATGGCCTTATAGTATACTTTGATAGTAGGTAGCATGATTCCTCCAACTTTTTTCTTCTTTCTCAGGATTGCTATTGCTATATGGAGCCTTTTGAGATTCCATATAAATTTTTGAAATATTTGTTCTTGTTCTGTGAAATATGTCATTGGAATCTTGATACAAATTGTGTTAGATCTATAGATCACTTTGGGTAGCATGGACATTTTAATGATGTTATTCTTCCTATCCATGAGCACGGTATGTGCTTCCGCTTATTTGTATCTTCTTCTATTTCTTTCTTCATTGTCTTACAGTTTTCTTATTTGTATCTTCTTCTATTTCTTTCTTCATTGTCTTACATTGTCTTTCTTCACTGTCTTAAAATCTTCTTCTGTTTCTTTCTTTATTGTCATCCAAGGAGGTCTTTTACATCCTTGGATAGGTTTTTTCCTAAGTATTTTATTCTTTTTGAAGCAGTTACAGATGGGATTGATTTCTTAATTTCCCTTTCTGTTAGTTCATTATTGGCATATAAAAATGCAACTGATCTCTGGATATTAATTGAGTGTCCTGTTTCTTTTCTGAATTTATTTATCATTTCTAGTAGTTTCTTGGTGGAATCTTTAGGGTGCTCTATGTACAGTATCATGTCATCTGCAAATAATGACAGTATTCCTTCTTCCTTTCCAATTTGGATGCCTTTTATGTCTTCTTCCTGACTGATTGCTGTGGTGAGCACTTCCAGTGCTGTGTTGAATTCCCCGAACCTGTCTTGTTCCCCATCTTTATGGAACGCATGTAGTTTTTGCTTGTTGAGTATGATGCTGGCAGTGGGTTCATCATATATGGCCTTTGTTATGTTTAGGTAAGTCCCTCTATTCCCACTTTGCTGAGAGTTTTTATCACAACTGAGTGCTGGATTTTCTCAAATGCTTTTTCTGCATCTATTAATATGTTCATGTGGTTTTTATCCTTCCTTTTGTTTATGTGGTGTATCACATTTATTGATTTGCAAATATTGTACCAAACTTGCATTCCTGGAATGAATCTCACTTGATCATGGTGTATGATATTTTTAATTGGACCTCTCTCTTTGTCATTATGTAGTGTCCTTTTTTGTCTCTTACTATAGCCTTGGTTTTAAAACTTATTTTATTGAATATAAGCATTGCTCCCCTAGTTTTTTTCCCCATTTGCATAAATGTTTTTTCCTCCCTTTACTTTTAGCCTCTTTTAGGGAGCATATACCTGGATCTTGTTTTCTTATCCATTCAGTTCCTCTATATCTTTTGATTAGAGCATTTAAGCCATTTACATTTAAAGTGATTATTAATAGATATGTACTTATTGCCATGTTGTTTTCTTTTCTTTTTTTTCTTAAAGCAGAACTCCTTATAGTTCTCAGTTCTATTCATCATTGATGGGGTTTGTAAAGAGGTGGGAACAGGACAGTCTCTCCACTCTGCCCTCTTTGTTCATAATGTCCAGATAGCATTTGTCACCACTATTCCTCACCACTGAACGACTGAGAATCAGTGTGGGGACACTGTCCAGAGACACTCTGCATGGGATGTGCAGATGCTAGCACCAGCCCCTATTTCCTTGTGTCTGATGCTGAGTGGCAGACTCAGCATCCACAAAGTGGGAGACCTGGACCAGGTGGTTTCCTTGTGGAGAGGACTCAGGGCTGTTCTGAATGATAGATATCATAATGCCTCTCCACCTCCCATAGCTTCCAGCTGTTTCTCCCAGGTGCCTGGATCTTTGCTCTTCCTTCACTGACAGTGCCTTTCCACTGGGTTCAACTTTATCTTTCTTTCCATAATTTCCTACTGTCACTCAGACTTTTCATACAGAAAAATCAGACATAAAAAGTGCAAAGGCATTTCAAAAAAACAAAATGATAATTAAATCCGAATGGTCTGGGCACTCCCATGATTCTGCCTTCCAGGCTGGTTGGGGAAAGAAAGAGGCATCATTCCCAGGAAGGGTCAGAACAGAATCCAGAATTTTCAGAATTGGTCTCTATAACACCATTATTCCCACCCCACCCCACCCCTGCTTTTGGTCCTGTTCACAATGCAGGAAGAAGCTAATCCGTTTCTGCCTTCCTTGGGAACAGCTGCCTTACAAGACAAAAGAGCCATAACAGAGAATTATGTGCACAGGAGGAGACAAGGTCATAGAGTTAGATGATCAGAGGGTTGAGTGTAGCTTTTGATACAGTGCACACCATTCCTCAGACTGCAAATAATCTGGCCAGCCATGCAATTTGCAGATTGCTCTAGAGCTTCCTGAGCTTCCCTTTCAGCTTTGGAGAAGGCTGATGTGGGGGAGAAATGAGGCGAAGCAGTGAACACAAACAGGAGACAGACACCATCTCCATTAGGTCACCCCATCACTGTCCCCTCTGCTCCTGAGTCAGAGCTCACACAGGCAGAGGTAGGTTCAGTCTCAGACTTTGTCTCCAGCGACCTAGTGCAGGGAAATAGCCCAGCTACGGAGCTCCCTTCTACCAGGGCGGCAGCTGTATGTGTCACCGTCCCACAGGAATCAGGGGCTGACTGCGTGGGGAGCTAAGTCACTTTTACTGATGCCTGGTGTCCCTGCTGAAGCATGCTGGTTGTTGGGGCAGGAGGGTTGAGAGGTATAATGAAGGCAGACATTCTGTGATTACGTATCAAAAATGCCAGTCAAAGAAAGACTCTGAAACTCTGCAGATTTGTGGAATAAAGTTTCCTAAGTACTTTACCAAAAGTACCTCAAGATGGTAGAAAGTTTTCTGTGTGCAATTGTAATATGAGACAGAATGAAAAAACTTCTCTTTCAGGGACAGGACAGCAGCCAGATATGCCTGTGAATTTTCAAGCTGAACTACTTCCTGTGACTTGTAAAGAGGAGACGGCGCTGTTAATTAAGAGAAGAATAGAACAAGGTAGGTTTCATGGTTTATTTTAATTTGCAACCGCCACAAGAAGGAATCACATGATATAATGGAATTATCCATGTGTACTTCCTGTTGTTCAAGGAATACAGGCCCCACTGTGACTTGAAAGAAGGAGGAGGGATCCCTAAAATGATATTCTTATACTTTTTAAAAGATTGTTTACTTTTTTAATTTTTATTTATTTATTTTTAGAGAGAGGGGGAGGGAGGGAAAAACAGAGGGAGAGAAACATCATTATGTTATTACTTCTCACGTGCTCCCCATTGGGGACCTGGTGCCCAACCCAGGCATGTGCCTTGACTGGCAAATCGACCCTTTGGTTTGCAGGCTGGCACTCAATCCACTGAGCTACACCAGCCAGGGTGATGATATGTTTACACTGTAAGCAGTGGTGCATATTAAGTGCTCACCCCAACATGGATGTGTCCATGAGGATGCCCAAAGAACCAAAGAAGTGCAGGACCCTCAGTCTATGGGTGGAAAATACTGCACAATTTACTTTGAACCAGATATAACAGGGAAGAGGCCCTCAGCCTCCACGTTCACATCCTGTATCCCATCTGGGTCATCACCACCAGGTAGGGTGTTAGATGGAGTGAGGAGACCACAGAGTTTAGAATCAGAAAACCTGATCCCAGCCTCAGCTCTGCTGAGAGTGACAGTGTGAAGACTGGGACCTTCCTGAGCCTGAAACTTCTCATCTAAGAAATGGGTAATCATTACAAATCTGCCTCCTGGTGTGATGTTGAGAGTTAATTTACATAATGAATGTAAATATTTTGTGATTTTAAAACTATAAATCTTTTCAATAATTATTATTTTGAACTTCTTATCAGATTATTCTTAATATGGCTATGTGAACAATTAATATAATTAAATGCTTGCATCATAACTATCTTTTCAACAGCTTCATTGAGATATAACTCACATATACATTTCACCACTTAAAGTGTGGAATTCACTGTTGACTATTTGTTTGTCTTGTTCATTCACAAGATTACAAAATCATCATTATAATCTAATTTTAGAACATGTTTGCCCCCCACTGAAGGAAACCCCATGTCTCTCATCAGTCAATGCCAATTTCCACCCTGCCCCATCACCCATCCTGAGCCACCATTAATTACATTCTGACCCATAGATTGATCTATTCTAAGCATTTCATATCAATTGAGTCATAAAAACTGTGCCTTCCTGTCACTGGTTCTTTCACTCAGCATGATGTTTTCAAAGTTTATATGTATAGTACCATGTATTATACTTCTTTTTATTGTCATATAATATAGTAGTCCATTGTATGGATATACAATTTTGCATTTTATCTATCAGTTTGGGTTTTCTCACTCTTTAAATAGCACAAATAATGTTGTTACTTGTGTAAAGACTTTTGTGAACATATTTTAAATTTTCTTTGGTACATACTCTATAGTGGAATAACAGGATTAAATGGTAATTTTACGTGTAACTTATTGAGGAAAAACCAAGCTATATTCCACAGTTTTGCACGACTTTTTATTTCCAACAGCAAAATCTGAGGGCTCCAAGTTTTCTACATTCTCATCAACACTTGTGATTATCTTCCTTTATTATGGCCATCCTTTTGGGTGTGGTATACTATCTCATTGTCGCTTGGATTTCCATTTCTCTAGAAAATAATGTTGTTAAGTACAATATATAAATATCTCTTATAGAGAAGTTAAATTGTCCACTTAATAACATTTCACAATTATTTTAACGTCAGCTACCCATGATTTCAAGTATGGAAAAATTTCTTCTCAATAATACCATTAAACTAGAAGAACACTCTTGTAACACAAGACACAGATGTTGCCATAGTGCCATTGTGAGCAGCAGGGCCCCCACTTAAGACTTCCCTCCACAACAAGGAAAGTCCTGGGAGGGGTCTTGCAGGGTTGGGGGTTTGGAAGTATGAAAGAGGATGCCAGGCTCTCCTGCTATAGATCTTGTATCCAAATATGTTGACTTCAGACCCAGTGTTGGGGGAGGTCAGCATCTGAGCTGTGAGAACAAAGGTCTCAGGAACAATTTACCCAAATCTTTCAGGAGCTACAACGAAGTGCATAGCAAAGGCAGAAGTACGTCGGTTCACCCTCAGCGAATTTGAAGTCAGAGGAGGCTACAAAGCATCAGATGACTGGGAGAAGACTCTGCGCTGCGGTGGGAGAACCCTGGAGGACCTGAGGAAGGTATTCTGGTGACAGGGGCAGGAGGTGTGGCTTCTTGCTTTGGTCAAAGATGAGGTCACTATTTGTTCATCAAATGCACGTTGAGTTGTGGCTGGAGCCCTGAGGTCCCGGACTTTATCCTTTCCCCAGGAAGAGGCACCCCACGCTCATACCTCAGTACAAGGGAGTTCACTGATTTCTCAAAAGGGCTCTCTCTGGGTGGATGCAGGGGTCTGGAGGAGGGAAAGGTCATTCTGTCCCAGGTGCTTGCAAACAACATTTGGCATTGAAAGAAAGAAGATAGTCTGCAGTCAAACAAGTGGGCAGAAGACACTCCAGAAAAGGGCGGTGTAAAAACCAGAACCGCAATTACCTTGACTCTGTGACTTGAGGTAGAGGGATTGTGTGTGATACAGCATAATCCATCAATTACAGTTGTTTTTGTAGGGAATTAATGCCAAGATGAGGAGTTTAAATTCATTACATAGACAGTGCAGAACCAGGGAGTCTCCTGAGGTGTGACATGACATATTTAAAACAGCATCTCAGACAACATGAGGATGTGAACCGACTTCACTGTCTTTCAGCCCAAGAAACCTATAGTCAACATGCAATGCTGACCTTCCATGTCGCTCCTGTCTGAAAGTTCCCTGACTGGCCTGCCCTGGTCACCCCTTCCCTGGGCCCCCTGAACTCACTATTGAGGCTCTCCTCACACTGTTTCATTCTTATCCTTCCAGGCATTCCCTTCGTCTCTCTAGACCCCCCTAGGGTTTGTCCATGATTATGCACTCAACATTGTCCAGAGTGTGTGACACCCTGTAGGTGTGGAACACGTGTATGTCAGTTGAATAGCCCTGGTGAGAGAATGCAGGTGTGAGTGACACTGGTGGGAATGGAAAGGAATAGTGAGAAGTGTCAAAGAGATTGTGAAGGAAAACAGGAAAAAAGCACGTGAGCAAGGAAAAAGTTCTGAAGATTATTTGCTAGGGACCAGTTTTTACTTTGAGAAGAATGGGTGAGGAGAGAGAGGAGGTTTCTCATTTACTCACCTTGGTTTGAGCTGACAGTGGAACATTTGAGTAGAAATATTTATGAGGAGGTTGGAATGCAAGACCCACAAAATTTAAATACAGGCTTTCCATGTACTTATATATTTTTATCTTTCAGGATGGAATTCTAAATATATATCCAAGAAAACCCAGTGCAAATGAAAAGGTGATTATTACTTTATATAAGTTCTTATTACATAACTGATTTTACATGTACAGCATCTTTTTTATGATTTCATAGTGGCAAAGTGAACATTGTCTCCCCTTCTCCTCTCGCCTGTCTTTATTTCATTTTATTTATTTTTATAAATAAAAATCTCCTGTATTTATTAAGGAGCGGGGATAGATTGGGTTTGGGACATGAGTAATAGTATAGACCGAGGATGGATTCCCAGGTTTGTGGATGAAGCTGTATGTTTTATGAAATGGAAGCATCAAGAAAGAACAGGTAGTGGGTGTGGGGACAGGAGAACAAATTCAGTTGTGACCGCATGAGTTTGGGGTGTGGTCCAAGGCCCCAGGAGGAGATGCTGGGTGAGCACAGAGATGTGCACGAAGGCAGGAGACAGGCTGGACAGCTGGGAGCTGGAGACAAAGTGATGTGACTGCAGCTTTGAAAGTGAGTTGAGCATCTGGGACCTCCTGAATGGCCAAAGATAGAAACCTGAGTATTCTCTCTAAATGTTGTAGGAGGAGAGGGATGGGAAGGGAAGTGATAAAGCAGTGAGTCTGAGGGAGTAACCCCAGGAGAGAGATGGCACAGACTACACGTGTTTGGAGCAAGCAGACAGGGTCACAGTAGAGAAAGGTGGGCGCTGTCATCCCTGCCTCCTCCTGCTCTTCAACAGCCCACTTCCCTCCCACCAGGACTCATATGTGGTGGGAGGCAGTCCCCAAGCCAACCTCATTTGTGTCACCTTAGATGGTCACGGGAAGGGAGGAATTTCTCCAACAGACCATGGGATAGACAGGATGTTTCTGTCTGGGAAAGAACCCCCAAGTGGTTCTCAAACTGTCTGAATTCTCTCAGAAGGCAGAGCCAGAAAAGCAACCAGGGCAGGTATAGTTCCTGAAAGTTCCTCGTTCACATGTAAATGCTGATGTTTATGTTTTTAAAAAAGTGGTTTTCTGTTGTAATCACCTCCTCGTCATCCCATTAATAACTGGTACTTTGGGGGATGGCACATCGCGGAATCTGTCGTGGAATCTGTCGTGGAATCTGTCGTGGACAGACAGGTGGATTGGCAGGTGTTATTAGTCACATAGACTACCAGACTGAGGAGCGAGGAGAGTACCAGGCACACAGGTGTCACCAAGGCGGTCCTCAGGACCCAAGTGAACCACCGGGGGCTAGGGATGGTGGAGTGGCCCCCTGGTTTCCCTGGGAGGTCGTGTCTGGCTTGTGTGAAAGACGCCGTGGCTGACAGGGAACTGAAGCCTGACATTCCAGGATGGGCAGGGTGGCGCCTGGTCCCTTGACAAGGAGCCTTTTTTAGCATGGGACTTTATCCAGGGGAGGGGGGGAAGAAACATGCAGATAGGCCATCTGAGGCCATCTCAGTGTCACCAGATGTCATAGCAGCACCTGACACTGTGTTTTAAATATGAATCCTTACACCGTGTTTTCTTCATTAACAAAAGGCTCGATCACAGGCCAGTTTTTTTTGTCATGAATACATGTACTTGTATATAACAGTGTATCTTCATAACTGCTCTATACATTTATTTGGTTTTAATGAGTAGGAGTTATGCCACAGAAGTGGGATTCAAATACTGTCAAATCTTATCTTCTCCAAATGAAATAAAATCTGGTTAATGGGCAAATACTCAGACTGGTAAACAATCCAGTTGCAGTTGATTCGGCAGGGAATCCCCATTATGTGTTTAGAACAAAGCACTTGCCGCACCCCCTGGCCACACAGAGATGGAGCCTCCATACCTTACATGCCCAGTTGAGTCATGGGGCGTTTTCCTCAGGCTTCCAGAGCCAAAGAACTCCTTCCTCCCAGGCACCACCTGCTCATCTGTGTCATGGTCTTTCCAACCCACAGTAACTGTCACAGGGCTAGGAGCCCTCCAGGCCCAGAATCCACAATCCAGGATCCCTACAAAACCCTTCAGCTTCAACTCATGGGGAGGGAGGCCAGAGCCAAGGAGAGAGGATCAGTGCTTTCTTAGAAGTTTTTCCCATCGTATTAATTTCTCAATATTCCACCTTTCCATGATTCATTTCGGTCATTGTGGTGTAGACAAATGGATTTAACACTTAATTTCAGAAACTTGTTTTTTTCTGCATGGTAACAAAATGATTCAGATCCCCGTTAAATCATCCTCTTGTTTTGTTGCCTGCCTTTGTGTTGGAATCTCTGGTTTTATAGGCAAAACCTCTCTGGTCTGGCACACAGCCACTCCTCCTGAACTTCACTGCAGAACAAGAATCCTTCTTCTGAAATCCCCATTCTGTGCTCTCCCTTCACAGCTCAGCAAAACACAGAAAAGTCCCTGCAGGTTCGCACAAAGGCCATGCGTGTTAGATTCCCACAGCGCTGGTCATCAGGGGCTCATGGAGATGTGGTCATTGTTTTACTTTCTAGGAGGAAAACTCAGACAAATGTGTGATCTGCCAGGATGGAGGAACGCTCTTCTATTGTACAAGCTGTCAGAGCCCCTTTCATGGGTACTGCCACATCCCACCTAAGCACAGAAAGAGGTTTGTGAGGTGCATCCCCCGTCTCCTTTTATAGACCAATCCTCCTGCTATGCGCCCTCCACGTGTGGGGCTCCTCCTTGTGTCCTGATGGAGACAGAGTGGGGCCAGAGGTACGGGTTCCAGCAGTATGATCCCGGAGGCTGTTGAAAGATGCTGATAGCAGGAGGGGAATGTTCTCCTCTCTCCTCTGGGAGGCTGAAGCTGGTGGATGTGTCCTTTGCCTTCACACTGCTACTGTCCTTTCCAGAACTTTCCTAACACGGACTCCTGTTCTCAGGAGTGGCGATGCCAACTCTTTGTATTCTGTGCTTATTTGGAAAAGGCAGGATCCTGGACTGGTTCCTCATTTCCCATGTTCTCAACAGGCTAATGGTGGACCATCCCCCACGGGTTGAGGTTTAGTCTCCAGTAGTCAGGCCCAATGGACAGGGCTCCTTGTACTCCCAGAAGCTCAGATGGGGAAAGGAGAGCCCACCACCCACCCTAACACAGTCAGATGTGCTACTGTCCAGCCACTCTCCCCTGTGTCTACCCTCTGTGGGAGGAGGATCATCACATGAGAATCTTGGAGACCTTGGGAGGTGTCCCCTTCATCCTCCTGCTGTGCCTACTGGCCATTCCTGAAAGGAGGACAGTGGGAGACATAGGGACGGTTTCTAGGCTTTGCGCTTTCTCACTTATATTTGACATCTCAGAACCGGTTGGAATTGTACCTTCTGCGTAATAAAGACTCAACCAAAAAGTCGGCAGCGTTACGGGGAACATGAGGTCCTGATGAAGGTGATGAGTCCTAAGGAGAAGTCGGTGAGTTGGATTCCAACCCCAAGTCTTTTTTTTCTGCCCACACATGAGAAGTCAAACAGTCACAGGATGAGAGGAAGGATGCCAACAGGTGCCCCCTTCTCTGACCACACCTCAACCACACTGAAAACTCCCCAGAACCTTTTTGCAGGGGAAAAAACTCGGCCATTACATGTTAGTGTCCCAGAGCAATAACAGTTTGGGGAAACTTCCAGAAGACTGGTGTGGAAATGTGTGTGTCTGGACATGCCCATGGGCTCTTTCTCTCCCAGCTGTTTTTAATTCACTGCCTCCTTCTTTTGCAGAAATGTGAGTTCCTCCTCTTAAATGTCTATGGCCCTTTAGAGAGCAACATTTTCCCAAATATTCCACATGAAAATTATGTGAGTAACAACAACAAACCATCAATACAGGCCACCATGATGTTACCGACCTTGACACGGGCACTTGTGGGATTGGTGATCTGAGGCCCCCGGGAGGGAGAGCATGAGCTGCCTTTATCTTCACCTTGGATTTCTGCTGGATTTGATGGCAATCCACAGAAGGCAGCCATTGCACTACGTCAGTAACTCTCTTATTGATATATTTCTCACCAGGTTGAAGAGGCTTCTCGATGCCTAGAGAAACTTAGGAAGTTGGACAAAATCAAGGAGAGTCTAATTAACGGAGACTACCCCTGTGTGGAGGGCTTTGTGCGGGCCATGGACGAATTCTTTACTCTCCCAAGTGTAAGTGCCCCCCTGCTTCCACTTCATTTTCCTTCCATTAAGTCACTCTGCCTTCATTTCCTGGTGCTGGGAAATTTTGGAGTTTCATCTTATGAAAGGCCATATAAGCAAGGGTTCAGGAAGTGAGTAAGTTTTTAAATTCAGGATTTAAGTTCACTGGGGAGAGTAACAGTGAGTCAGAAGGTTTTCCTGCAGCCAGAACCCCAGCCCCTGAGGGCTCATTCCCCTTGGAAAAGGTGTCAGATGCCCACAGAGAACAGTGAGTTCCTCCCTGCTCCAAACGGAAGGAGAAGATTTTGCCCTAAAGTCATTTTGTTGTTCTTGCCTCTCCCAAATCTACTCAATCAGAGCTCTCAGAGATCCCCAACTGCAGAGTCCGTTGCATGTGAATGGACTATAAACAGGGGATGCAAGAGGGGAATAGAAGTGACGAGGTGAAAGGAAGGTCACTGGTTGTACATAGACGTCTGTGATGTTTGATTGTTGCTAAGATCTTAGGTTACTTTTCTAACTCTCACTGAAAGAGACAACTCGAACCTAAGGAGTAAGAGTCCTCCAGTGTAGTAATGATTCTCCACTTCTGTCCAGTCACCTAGAAGCAATCACGCTCTCAGGAAACAAGCTACTCTCAGCTGCGTGTGTTTTTAGATTTAACGTGGTTAAGAGTCCTGATCATTGTCAATTGCAAAGTGTCTAATGACACTGATAATGAGTGTCATTATCTTTGTTTTTTTTCCCAGTGCAATGGTGCAGAATTCACAAAGGATGATTTTAAGAAGACTTTCAAAGATATCTTTGCTATTCAGGAGACAAATTAGAACAGTGCACTGGTGTAGTTGATGCTGTTTGCATCCTGAAAAGTCCCGCTTTCAGGCAGATTTCTTATCCCCCTGCAGCTATTCGGGTTGGCTGCTGATGCCACCTCTCCTCAGGGTATTGCTTTGGGCCAAATGGAGCCAGGTTCACTTGAATGTTACATCATTTTGGCCTGGGGGTTTGTTCCCACCCCAAGGTTGAACCAGCTATGTGGAGTAATTCCTGTTCCAGAACTCCCAGAGAATCAGACTAGAGCTGTTGTCCAGCTATGGCCACATCCTTGCTTATGTTTCCCCTCCTTAGTAACCTGCTTCCCTTACCTTCCTTCTGAGAGATTTCTCACAATAAATCACTTACTTAAGTGACTTTATACCGTCTTTGTTTTTAGGAAACCTGGCACTCAGTGGTCTTAGCCAGCCAGCTCTAAGCATGGAGTTCTGAGTTGGACCACTGTCTAGCCAAATGATTACATGGAGAATATTGATAGTGCCTGGGGTGTTCAAGCAGTGCAGCTGCAAAACTGTTCACCCAAATGAGATGTAGGGGAACAGGTATACTACCTGTTATAATTGTCAAGCATTCACAAAGCAAGAAATGGTAATAATAAGAACTGTATAGTTTGGTGGCTAATTTAAACCTCACTAATGTATTAAAAGGAGTACACGACAGACTTAAATATATTAATTATCACCTGCAGCTGGAAAGCAGACAGTAAAGAAGGCCTGCCACAGGCCCTAATTTTAAGAATGACAGAACTTCAGAGAAGACTGAATTCCTAGCTCAGGGTGGCCTGTTAAGTCAAAGTCAAGGCCCTGATCAAGAAAGCATGAAGCCCTGAAACTCAGAAGGAGGTGTCCTAGGTAGATGCACCTGAGAACTCTGAACTCTAGATCCTTCTGAACTCACAGGCCAGCAAAAGGGTCCCCTGTCCCTGTTGGTAGGCAGATCCCTTTCCTACCCCCATCTTGTCCAAACTAAGAATATGCAGGGTTCTCTCATCATAATCAAACTAGAAATATGCTCGATAAGCTGGCCAGCTAAAGGCATGGTTTACTCCAATACAGCTACAGAACTGTCCCCATGTACCACCAGGCGCTGAGACTGTGTGTGGGAGCGAATCCCAGAAAAACAATGTTAGAATGTAACGCTGGTTGGGAGGGGAGCTACTGACACAGACACTCTCCTGGCCACAGAGTTTAATTAGATTGACAATGTCCAAAGTCTATGATTCTAATTTGTTCCTGGGTAGTTCTTAGGGGCTTGCTGCAAAGCACAGTGCACACTAGCTAAAATGAAAGAGGAAATACTAGACTTGCCAGAGCTGACAAAAAAAAAAAAATAGAGTAAATAAGCCTTAGGAAGATGGCACGGCTCTAATTCTACAGTTGGAAAACCCATCCATCAGATGACTGTGCCCTCATGAGGTCTCAGAAACACCACCTTAACAAGTCATAAGGAATGCGCTGTTGACAGGGCACCTGCATCCCTGAGATGCTCAGGTGGGACTATCCTCTGTAGGTTGGAGTAATGTAGGAGTCATGTAAAAGCTGGATTCCCTACTAGCAAATGAAATGATAACATTCCAGAATCATTCAAGCTACATGGCAGCAGTAAACTGTCAGAGAAAGATGAGCAGTCTCTGTAATGGCATCAAACTTTAAATGACAACCAGGGATCCCTGACCCATAGATGTCTGAGGAAATAGCTAATAAAGATGATGTTCTCACAGACAAGACAGAGCAGCCAACTGGACATTGTTTCATATCTATCATCAAAAGAAACTAAAAATAGATGATCAGATGGCTCAGGTGCCACCTCAATGAAAAGGTAACATTCCTTGCTCACTTTCCAGACCTCAGCAAATATTTGCTCCATAATCTGTGGATGGAAATGATATGTAAGGAGCCTCCATACCCCAAAACACAGCCTCAAACATCACCCAACAAGAGGTGATGGTAAAGTTCAGCAAGTGGACCCATCAAGCCCCAGAGAACAGTCAGCAGCCCAGCCTGATCAGGAAGCCCAACCAACAGACCCAGAAAACCACACAACTCAGCCAGCATCCAACCACCAAACTCAGAGCGCAGGCATTAACTTTTCCAACATAGACCCTGATAATATACCTCACACCCCCATGAATGCTGCCTAGTCTTTGTCTGTCTTCTACTCCAAACTGAGCTGACTGATAAAAACACTTTTCATGATGAAGTGAGCCTTTAAAGTCTGGAATAGATACTGCTTACTTATATGCACTGATACCAACCCAAGGAATCAAGGGTCATGAAGACTTGGAAAACCATGGCACTACAAAAAAACTAATATGCTTTAATAACGAACCCTAAAAATGGTGATCTATAAATTATCTGACAAAGACTTTAGAATAATCCCCTTAAAGAAGTTCAGTGAAGTACAAGAACCCATAGACAGAAAATTAAATAAAATGAACAAAATGAGAAGTTCAACAAAGAGGAAACTATCAAAATAAAAAAAAAACCTAAAATCCTAGAGCTGAAGAACACAATAATTACACTAATGAATTTAATAGAGAATTTTAACAGCAGACTCAGTCAAGCAGAAGAGAGAATTAGGGAATTATAAGATACGTTATTTAAAATTATGCAGTCAGAGGATAAACAGAGGATGTAAATGAGTGAAGAATGCCTACAGGATTTATGAGACATTATCAAGTAAAACATAAGAGTATTATGGGAATTCCAAAAGGAAAAAAGTAAAAGAAATGGAAAATCTATTTAAAACAATAATGGTTGAAAACTTCCCATGTTCTGGCAGCAAAATAGACTTCCAGCTTCATGAAGGCCAAGGACCCGGTAAGTAGAAACTGAAAAGGGCTACACTGACTCACTTTATAATTAAATTGCCCAAAAGTCAAAGACAAAGAGACAATTTTAAAAGTAGCGAGAGAAAAGTGACTTACCACATGCAAAAAACTTCCGTAAGTGTATTAGTGTATTTCTTACCAGAAACTTTTCAGGCAGGAGAAAGAGGAATAACATATTCAAGATATTGAAAGAAAAATCTGTCAACCAAGAATAGTACCCAGCAAAGCTGTTTTTCAGAAATGAAGGAGAAATAATCTTTCCCCAACAACTAAGCTGAGGCAGTTTGTTGGGAACTGCCCTGCCTGGTTTCAGGAGCTGTAACCCCCCATGGCTAAGGCTGAGTGAGCGACTTTCGGACCATAAGCCTCTAAGGAGACAAAGCTTATCTCCCTGGCAGGAGCGTTGCTTCTGCTCTTTTTTCCATAACTGGCCCCCAATGCTTGATCAGTTAGCCAATGATGGGTAATATTCCCCAAGGGGGAAACAACCTAAGACAGGCATGATCACATGGAGGCCTCAGGGAAGGACTTGGGGGGCTATGGAGAAAGGGGGTAATGGACCCTCGCCCCTCGGCTTTAATAAAGCCTGAGTCCTCATTCTGTCTGCCAGAAGTCTCCAAATCTCTTGGCTGCCTTGCTTCCTCTGCCTGACTTAATCCTGAAACAATGACAGAGGGTGGTGCAGCCCTGTGCTGGAAAGGGCGGGTTCCCGGGTGATCAGGCCTAAGAAAGAATACAGAAAATCCTGTGAAACCTGCTTTGCTAAGAATGCTCTTAATTAAATGATAAAGACTGGATCAGGAAATGAGTTTGTTTCCCAAAGTTTTGTAGCCCTTTAGCTAACAGACCCTGACTCAGAATAAGCCCTCATAGTTCTTTGTATGCTATCTATTGTTTGATCCTTACTGCCTGACAATGATTAATGAACTTTACCTGTATTCTTGTGCAAACTGAAACCCAATAAAAACCTGTGAAGTCAAGGATCAGTGCATGAGGCACCCTCTCCTTGAGAGGGTAGCCGTGCTGTCCCTTTTCCTCCACAGGACTCGTTAGTCTGTGTAAATTTGTCTCGTATCTCATCCATAACGCTGCAGACACTGGCCGGTGTCCGCAACAGCAGTTCATCACCAGTAGATCTGTCTTATAAGAAATGTTAAAGGGCTTTCTTCAAACTAAAATAAAATGATGTTAATGGACATCATAAAAAAAATGTAAATGAGTAAAACTCCTTGTGATTTTAAATATGCAATTGAATTGAGATCCTCCAATATTGTAATGATGTTAAATGCTTCTCTACAACTACACTTTAAATGTAAAAAAAATACATTAAAATATCCATAACTAAATACCATATGATCTCATCTATAAGTGGAACCTAATTTAAAAAAAAAACAAGCAAACAAAATTAAAGCAGACACATTGAAAATATCCATAACTATAATAATTTATTTTAGGATACACAATATTACAAAGATGTAAATTCTTACATCAGTACCCTTATATAGTGTGGAGAGAAGTAAATAAAACTTCTTCATATTATCAAATTTGAGTTGTCATCAGCTTAAAATAAAAATTATGAATATAAGATATTTTATGTAAGCCTCATGCTAACCACAGAGGAAAAACCTGTAGTACATACACAAAACATTATGACAAAGGAGTCAAAATAAACAACCACAAGTCATCAAATCACAAAGGAAGACTGTAAGAGAAAAAGAAAGCAAGGAAAAATATATACGAAACAATAACGAAGAATTAATAACAGTGGAGAACTACAATGCTGTACTCTCAACAATATTAGATCATTCAGACAATTAATAGAAAACTGACAGATATGAAAACCACTATAGCTCAAATGAATCTGGCAAAAATATACGTTTCATCCAACAGTAACACATTGTCCTCAAGCACACACAGATTTTATCAATATAGTTTACTGATTATGCTATTACAGTTGTCCCATTTGCCCCCTTTATCACGCTCCACCCTGCATACCCACTCCCACCCGCATTCCCCCCACTTAGTTCATGTCCATGGGTTATACATATAAATTCTTTGGTTTCTACATTTCCTATACTACTCTTAATCTCCCCCTACCTATTTTGTACCTATCATTTATGCTACATATTCCCTGTACCTTTTCCCCCATTGCCCCCCTCCCCTTCCACGCTGATAACCTTCCATGTGATCTCCATTTCTGTGATTCTCTTCCTGTTCTAGGTGTTTGCTTAGTTCGTTTTTGTTTTTGTTTTTAGGTTCAGTTGTTGATAGTTGTGAGTTTGTTGTCATTTTACTGTTCGCATTTTTTATCTTCTTTTTCTTAGTTAAGTCCCTTTAACATTTCATAGAATATGGGCTTGGTGATGATGAACTCCTTGAACTTGACCTTATCTGGGAAGCACTTTATCTGCCCTTCCATTCTAAATGAGAGCTTTGCTGGATAGAGTAATCTTCAGTGTAGGTCCTTGTCTTTCATGACTTGGAATACTTCTTTCCAGCCCCTTCTTGCCTGTAAGGTTTCTTTTGAGAAATCAGTTGATAGTCTTATGGGAACTCCTTTGTAGGTAAGTGTCTCCTTTTCTCTTGATGCTTTTAAGATTCTCTCCTTATCTTTAACCTTGGGTAATGTAATTATGATGTGCCTTGGTGTGTTCCTCCTTGGGTCCAACTGCTTTGGGACTCTCTGAGCTTCCTGGACTTCCTAGAAGTTTATTTCCTTGCCCAGATTAGGGAAGTTCTCGTTCATTATTTGTTCAAATAAGTTTTCAATGTCTTGCTCTTCCTCTTCTCCTCCTGGCGCCCCTATGATTCAGATGTTGGAATATTTAATGTTGTTCCGGAGGTTCCTAAGCCTTTCTTCTTTTTTTGAATTCTTGTTTCCTCATTCTGTTCTGGTTGAATGTTTATTTCTTCCTTCTAGTCCAAACCATTGATCTGAGTCCCAGTTTCCTTCCCATCACTGTTGGTTCCCTGTACATTTTTCTTTATTTCACTTTGCATAGCCTTCACTTTTTCCTCTATTTTGTGTCTATACTCAACCAATCCTGTGAACATCCTGATTAGCAGTGTTTTGAACTGTGCATCTGATAGGTTGGCTATCTCTTCATTGCTTAGTTGTATTTTTTTCTGTGGCTTTGATCTGTTCTTTCATTTGGGACATTTTTTTTTCTGGGCATGCCTTGTTATGTAGTACGGGGCAGAAACTTAGGTATTCACCAGGGCAGGGCAACCCATGTTGCTATGTTGTGGTGCTGTATACGGAGGAGGTGTCCAAGAAGGAACAATACCACTTGTTCAGCTCTTGGCCAGCTTTCAGTCACTCCCTCCACTACCCACAAGCAAATTGGGCCCTTCTGGTGCTGATTCCCAGGTGGGTGGGTTTGTGTGCATTCTAAGACCCTATGCATCTCTCCAACAAACTCTCCTGTGAGGCTGGGAGTTTCTCTCAATGCCTCAACCCCCACAGGTTTTTTCAGTCAGAGGTTTGAGGCTTTAGTTCCCTGCACTGGAACCCTGGGTTGTGTGGTCTGTTCCTCCCAGTTTATCCACACGAAAATGTAGGACTGCCTGCTCTGCCAGCCACCACCTCACCTGGTCAGCCAGCCACTGCTTTACTGTGAGTCCTCTGTGCCCTGGCTTCCCGTCTCTGCCCCTCCTATCAGTCTGGTGAATGATTCTTCTTTAACTCTTTGGTTGTCAGACTTCCATACAGTTCTATTCTCTGTCAGTTCTTGTTGTTTTTTGTTTTTGAATTTTTTGTTGTCCTTCTTTTGGTTGTGAGAGGAAGCACAGCGTATCAACCTATATCTCCATCTTGGTTGGAAGTCAGATTTTCTAGGATAAACCATAACTTGGGTAATAAGTCTCAACATACTCTAGAAATTAAAAATTGTGCCTTTTCCAATTACAATATTATGAAACTAGAAATCAGTAACAAGAAGAAAACTGGAAAATTCACAAATACATTGAAATTCAATCCTTGTCATGATTCTAATGGATATTTTTCCAGAAATAAAAAAATAAATCCTAAAATTCCTATGGAACCACAAAAGGTCCTGAATAGTCAAAGGAATCCTTAAAATGCAAAACAAAGCTGGAAAACATTTTATTATTCAAACTACAGTACAAAGCTCTAGTAATCAGAACAGTATGGTACAGGTGTAAAAACAACACATAGACAAATACAAAAGAATCAAGAGACCAGAAATAAATCTATGTAAAGGCAATTAACTAATATTTGACAGTAGAGCCATAATACTCAATGGGGAAAGGATAGCTTCTTCAATAAATGATGTTGGGAAAAATAGATATTCACAGGCAAAAGAATGAAACTGGGCCTTATGTTATACTTCTAAGAAAAGTTAACACAAAATGGATTAAAGACATAAAGGTAAGGCCTGAAACCATAAAACTGCTGGAAGAAAACATAGGGAAACGGTTTTTGACATTGGTCTTGACACAATGATTTTGTGTATGTGGCACCAAAAGCACAAACACCAAAAGCAAAAATAATCAATTGGGATGACATCAAACCAGAAAGCTTCCACACAACAACAGAAAAATAATCGACAAAATGAAACAGCAATCTATAAAATGGGAGAAATTACTTGCAGACTAATATATCACTAAATAAATATTTCCAACCGATTTTTTTAACTGCTCAAAAATTTGCTTTCAAGGGTCCAATACCCCAAAGAGAGCCTGGCTGGCAGGCTTGCTGATAGGACAGCATCTGAATTAACAGCCCCTCCATTCCTGCACACAAAGTGTATGTGTTGTCCACCCAGCGAAATCTGTGTCTTTGGAAGAGAGAGCAGATGGACAGATGGCCATGGGGACCATGGCTGACTGAGGACACCACCAAGATTATCGCAGAGTGGACCATGCTAACAGGAGAAATAGGACAGTCCCAGGCCAATCATAGGGACCACAGATCCTGGCACTTTTTCAATGGAACAGCTTGACTGTGGCCCAGTTGCCCTGTGCTGTAGAGAAAAGGGCTGAATTTGTCATCGTGCTAGAAGGAAGGGTGTCTACTCCACCCCCCTGGACAGCCAAGGACAAGGAAGGCCACTAAGCTGTCATACTTGTCTGTCCCATTTACCTAGTCTCAGATGTGGGCTGTTTGCTGGAGAGCTCAGTTGTGGTCTTACCTGGGAAGCATGGGGATGCAGAAGGACCTGGAGCTCTCGAGGTCCTAAGGCTCTTGGTAACCACCCATCACCAAATCTCCCAGAGAGGCCCCTCTCGGCGTCAGCTCACACACTGCTCTGCTTTGCTGGAGAGAAGTGCCATTTGTTGAGGAGACCCAATATTGTCCAGTTGTCTCTGTGTAAAGTGGGTGGGGAGATCTCCCAGCAACGCTTCCCACGGGCCCACATCAGAATTCAGGGACTGCATAAATAAACCATTACAAAAAAAAAACAGATTTGATGCCATCATTCAATCTCATCCTTTAACAAAAAGCAAATATTCACAGTCTTCTTGGCAACAATTTATATTTCTCATCATTCTAGGTGGCTTGTAAAGTATTACCTCCAACTGAAATTTTAGAATAAACCCTGTTTTCTCCAGCCACATTGTTTGCTTTGTTATTTTATTTATAAAAGAGCCCACTCTCATAGGCATGTGTTTCTGCTGCCATGTACAGAAGTACAAAGTGTATCTATCCTGGCTCGCGTCTCCTAACAAATATGTGTCTCTGATGCTCTGAACAGCAGCATCTCTCTTCCTTGGTGGGCAGGGACTCAGAGGCACTGGACCCACTGGGCTTCTCCAGAAGTCAAAACAGGGCTGGGCCTCCGAGTGTGCAGGGTGGTCTGCTACTTATGAGTAAGGATGAGAGTTCTGCTTCTGATCTGTAGGAGTGACTTCCTACTGAGCCATCCCATTGAAGAAAACAGCCAGAAACTCTAGGCAGTAATCGGAGAACAACCCTGGCTCGTGTGGGTCAGTGGACTGAGTGCTGGCCTGTGAACCAAAGGGTCATGTGTTCAATTCCCAGTCAGAGCACATGCCAGGTTTCGGGCCAGTTCCCCAGTCAGGGGCACATGAGAGGCAACCACACAGTGAGGTTTCTCTTCCTCTTTCTCCCTCTCTTCCCCTCTCTCTAAAAACAAATAAAATCTTAAAAAAAAATAATCCGAAACGATGCTTAAGACTTTGGAAGAATGAACAAAGATGGGAGAATTCTGCAGAGAAGTCAGATCTCACATGCAGCCAACACATGACGTTTCCAGTTGACTATCACTGGGCTCTGAGAGCAGCCACGGGCTTGTGTGGTGGTCAGCGCTTTGGCAGGAAGTCCACTTTCCTCACGGTCAGCAAAGTCAGGCAGCCAGAGTTTCTGGGGAGGAAGAGGGTAATCTCAGAAAAAAACGTCACAGAGAAACCTCAAATTTTGTTTATAAACTCTCCCCAAGTCACCAAACATAAGTTCCAAACCAACTGACAGGCAAAAAGATGGGAGAGATGAAGATCAACACACAGTTTCTTCCTGGTAAAAGGTGGATCAGGGGACCCGGCTTAGATGTGTGCCAAAAGTATTCCCTAAATCTGAACCCTAGCATTGGACTTATCCACAAAGCCTCAGGTTGCTACAATCAACTGCACACGTGAGCACACAAATACACAAACAGACCACACCCCACAGACTGCTCTCCCTGTGCACTTGAGCTGGGAGGAGCACTGAGTCCAACCCTCTCCAGCCAGATGAGCCCAGGGAGACCCACCAGGGAACAGACTCACCTTTCACAGAACTCCCAGCCTGAGAGTGTCCCCAGAAAGAAGGGTGCTCATGGGACTGGTTAATAGGCCACCTTCTAGAAGGGGACATTGATGTGGGACCTGAGTGTTCCCATTCAGGTCCAGGTGCCACCCTCTCCATTCCCACATCCACAGAGATGCCTCGGGTCTCCATCCTCAGCCCAGTGGCTGCTGTTGCTGCTGCTGCCACTTCCTCCTGCTGGTGAATTCTCAGGTCCGGACTCTGCCTCATCTCAGGGACAAACCTCTGTCCCCACAGGGTCTCCCAGGCTGGAGACTCAGCCCACTACTGACGTCTGGAAGCTGCTCCTGGTGAAGCTAAGAAAGCCTGTTCCCTTTCTGAGTCCTCTGCTCCATGTGCTTCCTCAGTTGCTGCCTCTCCTGCTTTCTAGGTTCCAGGCGCCATAGCTGGGGGAACTTCCCAGAAAACAGGAACAGTCCCCATTGTCATTACTCCTTGCCACGAGGAAAATGTCCCAGGCACTCCCTTCTGTCCTTCACATCAGGCCAGCAGGACTGTTAGGGGTCAACCTGCTTCTGAAGGTGGTCTTGTCCAGGTCCTCACCCAGGTGGGTCTGATGCTGTTTTCTGCATCAACAATGTTTGCTTTCTGCACAGAGCCCTCCCGACCCCACAGAAACCACTGCTGTTGGCAGAACTGGGTGCCTGCTCAGCTTTCTCTGGCCGCACAGGATTGTCTCCTTCCCTTCGGCCAGGGCAGCCCCAGCGTGGGAGTGTCTGCCCAGGAGACTGGCTGTTGCGGACTTCCCACCCAGCCAACTGCTACCCACCGCTCATTCATGTGGTGGTTTGGTGACTCTAAGCAGACTCAGGGAAAAATGGGCACATTTATGCCAACACCCAGCACAGTGAGGCCCTAGTATGCCGAGGGGAGAGGACAGAGGTGGGGGCCCCTGGAAAAGGCTGGTGTTGTCTATACCAGACCCTGTCTGGGTCTCCCAAACCATGGAGGCCAGGAGCAGAGGACAGCTGTGCCCAGCAGGGGCTCAGCTTACTAATATTTGACCCCCAAACAGAGGGCGACAGGGCTGGGGAGAGAGAGACCCGCCCCCCATGTGTGCAGCATCCAGGACTCAGTGAGACTGCACTCTGGGAAAGAAACATCCTCATCAGTGTAGGGAATCTGTCCAGATTAATATTCACTCCTTTTGGGGAAAGAACATATATATAGAGAGAGTAGAACCTTTCCCTGTATCTTAAATTTAACTGGACTAGAACTCGTAGTCCCATCCAGAGGGAGTCAGACTCAGGGAACAAACGTGGAAACCATCGCCCTGAGAATGGTGCTTCTCCAGCCCTGTGTCTGAACAGAGAGACCTAACTCTGTTCCTCTGCACGCTCTCAGAAAACCAGGGCCATGAGAACAGTGGGGTTTGCTCATGGGTTGTTTCGTTTTTGTTTTTTTTTTAATTTTTGCTCCAAAAAGGGAACCGCTGAGGGCTGGTCCTGCTCATTGCTGGAGGCTCCCCGCCCCTGGCCCTCCAGGTCCTGAGTGCTCCTCCTTGTCCTCCATTCCTGCTGCCACATGTCCTGATGACTGAGAACCACCGTGGGGCTGCAGGAGGAGGGAAGTGTGTCTCACAACACTTGGAAAGTTACTTTCACTTCTGTTTTCCCCATTTGGGTGGAACTCTTTCTGGATGAGTCCATTACAGACTTCCTGCTCAGGGCTGTGTCGGCTGAACCAGGCTGAAACGAAGCTGAAACGAGGCAGGGGACACTAGAGGGATCAGAGGTCTTGGAAGCTGCCAGGGCAGGACGATGGCCAGTTCGAGCAGCGACCTCAGGACCAGGTCAGTCTCTGCTTTGCTTCCTTTAACTTCCTCTCTGGCTGTGCTGCTGCTTGACTGTCTGTCATTAGATACTGAACTAAACCTTGACCTTAGTCCCGCTTTACACCTACATTCACGGGTAGTGTAGTGGAATGCAGGAATATGTGATGAGGAAATCGGATCTTTAAACCGCAGAGGGACAGCGGCTGGTGTGAACGCATTGGCCACAGCCCCCAGGACTCTTGTGTTACGCCTACTGCTCCTCTGATGGCCTCTCTGGACTCAGCTATTCTTTCTGACTTTGAGAAAAGGATTTGTTATTTTCTCATGACCTCTGAACTCTCATTTCCCTCTCGCCCCTCCACCTTCCCCTAGGTGGTTTCAAAGACCGTACTTAAGAAAATATAAAATTCAGGTTAAACATCTGACTTTGGGTGTCTCAGTCTCCTACCTGACCTGGGGACAGGTCAACACCAGGCCTATTCCCATCTCTGGCTGGGGGTCTGGTTCTTCCTCCAGGGACCTTGATGAGGACGTCAAAGGTAGAGGAGGGACTAAGGTGCCAAAGACCAGTGCAAACTGGTGTTTTCATTTGTACTTTGATTTTCTGCTCTGGGTGGGTTCTACCTCTGACAACGAAAAGGCTAGAAATCCTATCTCTAGTAATGAGTCATAAATTACATTACTTAATATGTCTAATTGTTTGTTTTTTGAATCCAAAAGAAATACATTATACTTTCTTTGTCACAAAATTTCAAATGACAGGGATCTAGATAGAGGCAAGCAGTTCACCAATAACCCCTTGTGGCTTCCAGTCTTGGACCTGCTGAGTGTTGTGGGCACAGCCTTTTATGTCTTTTCTGTATGTTTACATGAAAACATATAAAGCATGGTTCCATGTAAATGAAAACATGACTTGTTAGGAAAACATGTTAGGAAAACATGACTTGTTTTCCTAAATGCATAATTTCTGTCTTGTTTTTGAGTGAGATTATATTGTATACCCCATTCTGGATTTTACATTTTTAAAATTTTAATATTAAAATTATTAGGGGGTTTTCACATGAATAAACATAAGGATCTACATCATTCTTATTAAAAGGGGCATGCTGCTCCCTGGAGTTGTTTTCCATAATTGTTAAATTATGTTCCATTTAATCCACTGATGTTGTTTTCAGTTGTTCACTGTTACCAGTGAGCTCCGATAACAACAATGAGATATTTCTTATGGTTTTGCATATATACAAGTATTTGTCTTGTGTCAGAAAACAAAAGGTAGAGTTGTTCAGGCAAAGGGTAGTAATACTTAATAGTTCACAGATCCTACCAAATTGCCCTCTTCATGGCTGAACCACTGTATTCTCCCACCACTGGCTGATGAGCCATCTGTCCACACCCAGGTTTCACAAAGGAGCTGGATAAAGGGATGCAGCCTGTTAATTCGCATTCTCTGATTGCGTGGGAGGTTGAACGGGTTTTCTGTCTATTGGCCTTAAACTGCCTCTTCTATGACTTGTTGGTTTATTTTTGGCCGATGTAATAAGTTGAGGTGTTGTCCTTCCTTTAATGGGAAGGGAGAATTTGCTACATACTCTGCACTTATCAGTATGCTTCCTTGTCTTTGAACATTTTTATGGCAACTTCTATCTTGTTAAAGCTTTCAAATTTAAAGTAAAAACTTATAGTATTGATTTTGTAAGATAGACGCACCCTGTTTATCACAAATAAATAAAAGCAATGCTGAAAGATACTGGTGAATTCCATGCACACTGTCTTTAACTGGAGTTCTTGTGTTCGTGAGAAGATACATTCAATTCTACCTTTGCTTCAGGGAAAGTTGCTTCTCTAATATATACAAAATTATTTTTTTTAATTTGGGGGTAAAACTCTTCTTCCATGCATACAACTTTAGCCTTCACAGCTTTATTTGTCCCTAATAAATCATCTTTTTACTTCCTGTTTATAATAGTTGTCTCAAATTTTCTTCAATGACAACTACTTAAGTTTTAATAGTTCTTGTGGGTTTTTGTTACTACTCATTTTTTGAAATGCTGAGTCTGTGGGCTTCTTCATCTCCCAGCTGTAGCCCTCTGCCTGTATGAAGTCCAGGTAATCAGTCTCCAGATGTGGCCAGAGCTGAGCTATGCTTTCCTAGGAGGAAGTGACTTCCCAGCCTTCTGCTCTATGTTCTCTGGACCTCATCATAATGGCCATGGCCGGCTCCAAATGGTGAGCCTTTGGGTAATTCTACTCTGCTTTTCAAGGACATTTGACATAGTTTATTTAGCTTTTTGGCGTGAAAAACTTTACTGTGTATCCTAAGGGGGAATCTGACTGTGTGTTGGGACCCCTCATCCTGCCTGACCCTTACAAGCTCACCTGTCCTCCTTGCTCCCAGCAGAACTCCTGGTCCTTAACCAAGCCTAGGTTCTCATTCTCTGCTCTGGGACTAGTTTTTTTTTTTTTATATATTTTGAATGGTGTCTTTCAAAACACAAAATATTTAATATTTTTTACTGATTTATCAGTTTTTTTCTTTATGGATCAAGCTTTTCGTTTCATAGCTACCTTTTTGTCTTCTATAACCCAAAGCCACAAAGGTTTTTCAAAAAGTGATCTCATTTTCCCTTTTACAGAGTACTAGCATTTGCAATTTATGCTCATACCAGCAATGAATGTCTGCCTCTCTGAATCTTCTCCCACGCTGCATTGTCACTTGTGAAACTGTGTTTGCCCATCTAGTGGGTGAGAAATGGTTTGTCACTGATATTTTAGTTTGTATGTATTCGTATGTTTATTGGACATTTTGATTTTATTTTCTCTAAGTGACTGTTCAGATGCATTTTCTTTGGCATTATATGTCATATTTTGTCAATAGGCTGGAGTCTTTGTATATCAGATATAATAACCCTTAGACCTGTGTACTGAAAATATATTTCTACATTCTTTTACTATCTCACTGAATTTTTAACATTAAACCAATTAAATCTTCCTCTACTTACTTTGCTTGATTCAGATATTTTTTCTGTCGTATGTATTTTTAAATTACCTTATCCACTTTCAATAAGATTACAAATTACAGGTGCATTACACTTTTACAATAATTTCAGAAGGATTGACACTTTAAAATTGTTATGTTTTCCTAACTGAAAGCACCTTCCACATCCCCATTTATTTAGAGCTTGATAATTTTCTTCGCTAAGACATTATAGTTTCTTGCATATAGTTCATAACTTTCAGATGTTTATCAATATATGAATGTGTATTTACTATTGTGTTTAAGTAATATTTTCTTCCTTTTCAACATATGTAGTTGCAAATAAAATCTGTTCATTTTATGTACCTTCTTAAAAAATTCATGCCTCTTGGCAAATTCTTTTTCTAGTTCTTAGGGAATTTATTTAGGTCTCTATCATTTCTCTATATTCAATCATACATCATATAATATTGTGTCTTTTTTTAGTATTTATACCAGTGAATTTTTTCTTGTCCTATTGCATTAGCTAAAACATACATGTGAGTATATTGTGGTAATGGTAGGCATCATTGAATGGCCTCATCACTTCAATGTTTACTGTAGTATTTGCTGTTTTTGGAGAGTTTGTATTGTGTCAGCTTTCAACTATTTCATATAATTTTTCTAAATATAGCAGCATGGAGTCTCCAAATTTTTAAAAATAATTTATGAATATAACTATATACTTTCATTGCTTTTGTTTATTGTTGCAACAAATCTCATAAAAGGTTTCCTGATATGTAACAGTCTTTACTCAGTCTCATTCCACTGTCTTCCTGCATTTTTTTTTTCCAAAACAACCTCTAACTGCAAGATCTGTTCCCCCTTTACCCAGTAGAGGGCTTTTTCTTTTCTGTCATACAATTTTGGGGTATTGTTACTATTTTCACATGCATCATGTTTAGCTTTTACCAATTAAAACTTTCTGAGACTTCTTTTGTAATGAAGATCATGATGTGTTGACATACACTTCAAAATATTGAAAATAAACTGTAGTTCCCTGTTTTCAGCATGCATGGTTAAGTAATGTGTCTTTCTAACAAATTTCTCCAGAGCCTGTACAATAATTTTTGCCTGTGCAAAAAGTCAAAACCTAGAAGTACAAGTTTTTTAATATTTATAAAACATTTGTTCCATTATTTGCGTTTTGAATTTTTCTATCCCATCAATGTGAGCATCGTTTTGTCGGTGCTGTTGTTCATGTTTACATACTGTGACTTTTCTCTCTGTGATTTTCACAACTTTTATGGCACTTTGTCTTCCTGGGGTCTCTTGCTGGATTCTACTTTTAATCCTGTGCTGTCCAATATCACCATTGTTTCATCTACATCAAGGATTTTGCATAATATAATTTTTGTACTTTTTCCTGTTTTAACTTTTAAACTCCTTATTGTTTTCCTTGTTCCCTTTTTGCCTAAAATTGCAAGCTATGTTTTCTTTTTATTTTACTTCTTCCTGTTTTACATGACATTAAAAAGCTTAGTTTTAATCAACCAGGGTTATTTTCAATTTTTTTATTTATTTTTAATCTATGTTTTTGTAGTTTTGAATTTGAAACCATACTGTTCAAATTTTCAAAATTTAAAAGAAATCATAGCAAGCAAAAAGGAAAAAAACTCATGGACAATAGTGTGTGGAACTGGGGCAGCAGGTTTTAAGGGGGAGAAGGGGTAATGAAAAAATACAATGAAAAGTGATTTTTAAAATATAAAAACAAGTCATTTAACTCCAATTGCTTTTTACCACTCAGCTCTACACTTTAAGTTGTTAATATACTTTGCAGCCTTATATTGAAACAGTTATTATTTTGCAAAATAAAAAATCTTCTCTTTCTAGAAAACTTTTTGCATACAGATTCTTTACACATTTAGTTGAATACCCACTTAGGTTTTTCATTGGAACTATTGTTAATGGTATTATTTTATTTAATTCTGAATTCTAATTTTTCAATCCTGGCATGTATAAAAGCCATTATCGTTTTTACATTATTTTGTATCCAATGTCCTTGCTATACTTATTTCTTAGTTACAGGAGATGTTTTGGAGAATTCTTTAGGATTTTCTGCATAGGCAGTTATGTTACCTGCAAATACAGTTTTATTCTTCCAAACTCTATAGTTTTAATTTCCTTTTCATTTTCTAGTATGCATTCCAGTACAATATTGAACAGGACTTGTAAAAGGGAACATCTTTCCTTTTCCTGATCTTAGGGGGAAAGGATGCAGGTTCTCACCAATCAGTCTGCTATTAGCTACAGGCTTCTCGTGGATGTTCCTTCTCCGGTTGAGGAAGTTCCTGTTTGTGTCCAGCTTGCTGGGGGTTTTTACAGGAATGGAAGTGGATTTTGTCAAATGAACTTTCTGCATCAGTTGACATGATCACTCCATTTTTCTTCTTCAGCCTCTTGATATGGTGGATTACATGGAGTGACTTGGGACATTGAACCAGCCTTACATATCTGGAGTAATTTCATGTGATCATGAGTATCATTTTTCTATAGTGTTGCATGCAATTTGCTAATGTTTTGGTGAAGATTTTTGCATCTCTGTTCATGTGAGTTATGGGTTTGTAGTCAGCCTTTCTCTGTTTTTGATGTTGCAGTATTGCTGGACTCATGAGATGAGTTAAAAAATGTTCCCTCTGCTTCTATTTTCTGGACAAGGCTTTGGAAAACTGTATCATCTCTCACTTCAATGTTTAGCAGAATTCACCAGTGAAATTATCTGAGCCTGATACTTACCTTTTTTCAGTGTTAATTACTCCTTCACTTAAAAAAAAACAGATGTAAGCCTACTCAAATGATCAAACTCAAATGAGTTTTGGGAGTTTGTATCTTTCAAGGCCTTGGCCCATTTTATTGAAATTACCAAAATTGCACTCAGACATTTGTCACAGTAGTTTTTCAAAATGCTTTCTTTGTCCTTGGGATCAGGTGGTGATGATCCTGCTTAGACTTCTAATATTGGTATTTTGTATCTTTTATTTGTTTTTCTTATTAGCCTGTGTTAAAGTTTATCAATTTTATTAATCTTTTCCAAGAACCGGGTTTAGGTTTCGTGGTTATTCTTATTTTTTCTATTCCACTTTCACTGATTCCTTTCTTATTAAATTTTTATTTTATTTCTTCTATTTTAGGTTTAAATTGCTCTCTTTGTGCTCTTCTGTTACTGGTTTCCTAAGTGAGAAACTTAGATTTTTTAATTTTAGATCTTTATTCTTTTCTAACGGATGTATTTAACAGAATCTATTTCCCACTAATTACTGCTATTTCTGCATCACCAATTTTTGATAAATTATATGTTCAATTGCATTTCATTTAAACAATTTTAAATTTTCTCTTGAGCCTTATCTTTTGCCCATATGTTATTTAGAAGTACATTTTTTGATCTCCAAATATTTGAGGAGTTTCTATCTATTTCTGTGTCATTAATTTCTCATTTAATCTCTTTGTTGTCTGAGTGCATATTCTATGATTTCTATTCTTCTGCACTTGTTAAGGTGTGCTTTATGACCCCAAATGTGGTCTGCCTCGGTGAAGGTGAGTTTCCCTGTAATCACGTGGACTGTGTGTACACAGTGTTATGAATTGGACTATCCTATAAATGCCAAATAGATTAATTTCATTAACAGTGTTGCTCAGATCAAATGTATTTTTATTAAATGTTTGCTTGGTAGATCTATAAATTACCAAAAGAGGGTTTGAAAGCATCAGACTCTAATAGTAGACTTATTTATTTCTACTTGTAGTTCTTTCAATTATTACCTTGTATAATCTGATGGTGTGTGTTTAGGTAAATGCGTATTAAGGGTTGTTAAGTCTTCTTGGAAAACAGACCCTTGTTTCATATGTAATGCCCTCTTGCTCCTTCATAACTTTTCTTGTTCTGAGTCATCTTTGTCTGGAAATAACATAGCTACTCCATCTATCTCTTGGTTAGTATTAGCATGATCTCTCTTTCTCCATTCTTAACGTGAGTTTTATATTTAAAGGTTTATTTTGTTAAGACAAATAGGTTTCAATTTTGTTACGACATATAGGTTTTTTATTTTTTCAGTCACTTTGATAATCTCTGGGGTTTTTTCTGATTTTTTATTGTTGACACTATTACCGATGTTCCCATTTCTCCCCCTTTGCCTCCCTCCACCCAACCCCGGCCTCCCCTTCCCTCTGGCCATCACCCTACCATTGTCTGTGTCTATGGGTTGTGCATGTATGCTCTTTGGCTAATCCCTTCATTTCTTTCATACGTAATCTCTGTTTTTCAATTGGAGTATTAAGACCATTCACATTGAGATAATTACTAATAAATTGAATTAATATCTATCATGTTTATAACAGGTCTCTATTCATTGTATTTGGTCTTTCTTCCTTCCCACCCCTTTTTTATACCATCTCTGATTTTAATTTAGCATGTTACATGATTTCATTTATCCTTTCTATTATCAATTTACTTCTTTTTTTAATGTTTTTAATGTTTGCCTAGTAACTCAATATGCATTTTACACCACTCCACCTGTGGTGCTTGTACCTTATGACAGACTCTCCCCAGTATTTTCCTCCCCCTCCTCCTGACGTCGCTGTTACTCGTTACGCTTGTCCGTGCGCTGTAATCATCACTCGCTCCGATCTGCGCTGTTCGGTCCGGAGCCAGGCTGCCATCTTGCGCTCCTTTCTACTGTCTCCTGGGTCAGAGTCACTGTGTTCTGATTTTTACGTCTTCCTCACTACTGGTTTACTTTTCTGGTTTTCTGGACCTTATCCTAATGTATTTTCATAAAATTATAAGGATGCTGCTGAATATGATACATTGATGAAACAAACATACACAAAATCTACAACCATACTAGATGACTTAGAAAATTTTTGCAAGATGTTACTGTGTGAAACAAATGTGATGCAGAAAAGGGTGTATATTGCAGAAAATATGCATGATGCAGAAAAAGGAAATCATATAATGTCATAATATTATATGATGACAAACCATTTTGGAAGTATGGCTAGGACATAGATAAGGGTAGATGAGATTACATGTTTATGGACATGTAGGGAAGAATCCATGCAAAGTAATTGAAATGGGCTACGTGGCAGAGGTTGGGACACTGATCATTGATGTGGGTGGAGAGGAAGGAGAAACGTGCTAAGCAGGAAACAAGCCAAAAAGTAAAATAGTGATCGCAGAAAAACTTAAAGCATTTGTAAATTTCACTTTAAAACCTATAAATGTTTATGTATATGTGTATAAAGAAAATGATGAAGATTTAGGAAAAACATAAGGGAAGGTGTTCCATAAACTAACGTGTCTCAGCCCCACGTGTGTGAAGTTGACCTGACCTACCTGGGATCTGAAAGCCGGCTCTGCAGCCGCTGCGGTGGGAGAGACGTCGCAGCCGTGCTCCATCGCCCCTCCATAGGGCTCCAGTTTCTTAATCCTACTGGAAAGGTTAAGTTTGGTCTTTGGTTGTCAAGTGTTGTTATTTCACAATAATGTGCCTTAGAGGGTCTTACAAAATTCTTTTGGGTAAAATACCCAGTGATGTCCTTTCAAAAAATTCATGTCCTTCTACTCTGTGGTATCTCCTTAAATGATTCCCTTGATGTGTTTCTCCTCTATATTTTCCCTGTGAAGCTGTCTTGACTCCAATTACATGGCTATTAAATTGTGTGTGTTAAGGCTTATCTTCTTATACTTTCCCTCAAGGCTACTTTTATTCCATTTTAATCTCTTTACCTAATTTTGTGGGATATTTCCTCAGTTTTATCTTACAGCCATTTAAATAATTTTTATTTCTGAAATCATTTAAAAAATACCTAAGACCTAAAAATTAAAATAGTAGCAAAAAGAATAAGTTCAAGCAAAGACATGCATGACATATGATACTGAAAGTGATAAATACTGGCAACTAAAGTTAAGGAAAACATCACAAATGGAGAGCTTTACTATGTTAACCAATTGGAGCTCAATATAGTTAAGATATCAATTCTCAGCAAATTTATGTATAGATTAAATGCAAATCCAATATATGTCCAAAAGACCTGTCTGGCCAAAATTGACAAATTGATTCTAAAGATATATGGAAAAGCAAAAAATCCAGAAAACTCAAGACTATCTCCTTCCAACTGAATTCAAGACTTCTATAAGCTATAGTTATCAAGGCAATGTTTTACTGACATAAGGACAGACAAATAGATCGATGGTAGAGAAGAGAAAATCCAGATTTGCTTTTGGATATTTTTATAAACTTGGAGTAGGCAAAGATATCACAGATAGTATACTAAGTCATTTATGAAAAAAGAAAAAGAATGGATAGAATGAACATCAACATTAAAATTTCTCCTAATCATAACACAGAGTTTAAAAAATGAAAGACAAACCGCGGATAGGGGAAAAAAAGGTCACCCCAGATATTTTAAATAAAATGCTTATATCTAAAATATTAAACAAACTCCTTCACATGTGTAAGTAAAAGACAGCACAATAATAATATATATGGGCCATATACCTGAACAAACACTTCACAAAAAATGTATATAAAATTCCATTAATCATATGAAATTGTTTCCAACATCATTTGTCATAAATAAATAAAAATTAAAACTGTATCGGAAACCACATGGCACACTGGAATGACTAAGATAGAAAGGCCTTTTCTTTTTTTCATTTTTTTATTGTGGTTCAAGCACAGTTGAAAAACAGTTTCGCATGTACGGAAACAGTTAAATGTACTCCTTCCTACACAATGACCCAGCAATTCCACTCCTAGTTATTTACCCAAGAGAAACAAAAACATACTACAGAAAGGTTTATACAAGAACAGCAGTTTTATTCACACCAGTCCTAAACTGAATCTCTCAGATGTCCATCAGCAGGAAAATGACTGAACAGACTCTGGTAGACACACACAGCGGAATACCACTGAACAATACAAGAAACGAATTTCCAATCACACAACAGCATGCATGATGAGCAAAAGAAGTCAGACACAAAAACATACATGATGTACTATTCCATGTATGAAATCCAGTAACAGGCAACACAAACATATGGTGACAGAAAGGACACTAATGTTTGCCACAGAGAAATTGCTTGGCTCCAGGTGTTCAGGATGCAGGCTGAGGGGTGGAGGGTACATCACCCTGTTCTTCATTTTTCAAATAACATCTTAGTTTTCAGCATCATGTCTCCCTGTCAGTCTCCACCGCCTTCAAGATTCCATAGGGCACCTGGTTGCTTCCTGCCACATGGAGCACCCTTCGGCCACAATAGCACTTAATGCTCCTCTGACCTATATTTGTCCTATCAATATTGGTTGAAATCTCTTATTTGTTTCCTTGCCATTCTCTTTGTCATTGTGAAGCTGATTTTTAATTGTTATTGTAGTGGCATTTTTAATAAGAGAGAAGACAAATGCTTCTTTCCATCTGCTATCTTTAAACAGAATTTTTTTCTATTTTTGTTGTTGTTCAATTACAGTTTTCCCCATTTTGCCCCCATTACTCTTCCCTGCCACACCCACTCATCACCTCCCACATTTAATCCTGTCCCCATCCTGTTGTGTTTGTCCTTTGGTCCTTTGTACATGTCCCTTGACTTGACCCTTCTTCCCCTTCTTTGCCCTATTATCCCCCTACCCCCCTCTGGTTACTGTCAGTTTGTTCTTTATTTCAATGTCTCTAGTTCTATTTTGCTATCTCTTTTGTTCTGTTGATTAGGTTGTACTTAGAGTTGAGATCATATGGTATTTGTCTTTCACTGCCTGGCTTATTTCCCTTAGCATAATACCCTCCAATTCCATCCATGTTGTCGTGAAGGGTAGGAGTTCTTTCTGCTCCATAGTATTCTGTTGTGTAAAAGTACCACTGTTTCTTGATCCATTCATTTACTGATGGGCACTTAGGCTGTTTCCAACCTATTGTAACTTGGCTATTGTAAATTTCACTGCTATAGACGTAGGGGTGCATAGGTTCTTCTGCATTAGTGTTTCAGGATTCTTAGGGTATAATCCCAACAGTGGGGTTGCTGGGTCAAAAGGCAGTTCAACACTTAGTTTTTTGAGGAAATTCCATACTGTTTTCCACAGTGGCTGCACCAGTCTGCATTCCTACCAACAGTGCACTAGGGTTCCCTTTCCTCCACATCTTCGCCACCCCTTGTCATTTGTTGATTTGCTTACGGTGGCCATTTTGGCCCATGTGAAGTGGTATCTCATTGTGGTTTTAATTTGCATCTCTCTGATGGCTAGTGATGTTGAACATCCTTTCGTATTTCTCTGGGCCCTCTGTATGTCCTCCTTAAAGAAGTCTCTGTGTAGGTCTTTTGCCCATTTTTTAATTGGATTGTCTTCCTGGAGTGGAATCATGTGAGTTCTTTATATATTTTGGAGATCAAACCCTTGTCCAAGGTATCATTGGCAAATGTATTTTCCCATTCAATTGGTTCCCTTTTCATTTTGCTGATGTTTTCTTTAGCCATGCAGAAGATTTTTAATTTGATGTAGTCCCATTTGTTTATTCCTTCCTTTATGTCCCTTGCTCTAGGGGACATGTCAATGAAAGTATTGCTGCATGGAATATCTGAGATTTTCCTGCCTATGTTCTTCTCTAGGACTTTTATGGTATTGTGACTTATATTTAAGTTTTTTGTCCATTTTGCTTTATTTTTGTGTATGGTGTAAATTGGTGGTCAAGTTTCATTTTTCCTCATGCACTTGTCCAAATCTCCCAATACCATTTGTTGAAGAGGCTATTTTTATTCCATTTTATGCTTCTTCCCCCTTTGTCAAATATTAATTGACCATAGAGACCTGGGTTTATTTCCGGGCTCTCTGTTCTGTTCCATTGGTCTATGTGTCTGTTCTGATGCCAGTACCAGACTGTTTTGGCTACAGTGGGCTTATAATTAAAATTTGACACAGTAATGGGACATCATTATTCTCTGATGCATATTGGGTACTGAGAGGTACCAATAATTCTTTTCTGCTTTGAAAAAGGAAGCTTATATGTCTTCATAATGTTTAGAAACACAAGATGTTAATGAAAATATTATTATCAGAACAATGAAATAACCAACTAAGAAGCAGAATTATAGATTCATGTTTACAGCTTTCACAGGAAATAGCAGATGTTACTGAAAATTCAAATGTGTAAAAAGATTCATTATATACAACAACAACACAGACAGATGTATTTTGCCACAAAGTGGGAGTCCCAGGAGAAATGATTGCTATTCTTGCCATTCAGTTTACATCTTACCATATCATTGTTAAATGACATCTTATTATTTATGAACTATTTTTATAATTCAAGATGGTATTTACCTTAACAATTGTAGGTCAGTGAAGGGAAAGTTTGTATTTTCTTTCTGTGATTTAGTTATTAATTAACATACATTTTTAAGGTTCAATTCTATTGTCATGTTATGGTTTTTTATTCCTCTGTGATGATTTGTTTATTCCATCTCACTTTTATACAAATTTAAATTTTTCTTGTTTAAATTCCCATCTCCCCACCTCCTCTCCTTTGACAAACATTAGCTTATTCTCTGTAGTATGGGTCTGTTTCTGTTTTGTTTTACTTTGTTTATTCATTTTGTGAGGTTCTTTATTCCACATATAAATGATATCATATGGTATTTGTTTTTCTCTATCTGACTTAATTCACTTAGTATAATATCCTCCAGGTCCATCCATGTTTTCGCAAATGGCAAAATTTCATATTTTTTATTGCTGAATACTATTCTATTATATATGTGTGTGTATTTATAAAACATCTTCTTTATCCATTTCTCTATTGATAGATGTCTAGATTGCTTCCATATCTCAGCTGTTACTACTAATGCTGCAACGAACATAAGAGTACACATATCTTTTTGAAGTAGTGTTGTTTTCTTCAGATAAATGTCCAGAAGTGGAATTGCCAGATCATATGACAGCTCTATTTTCACTTGTGTGAGGAGGAACCTCCATACTGTTTTTCATAGTCACTGCCCCTATTTACGGTCCCACAAACAAAGTACGAGAGTTCCCTTTTCTCTGCATCCTGCAGGCACTTGTTATCTGTTGATTTATTGATGACAGCTATTCTAACGAGTGTGGGGTGATATCTCATTGTGCTTTGAATTTACATCTCCCTGATAATTAGTGATGTTGAGCCTCTTTTCATATATCTATTGGCCATTTGCGTGTCCTCTTTGGGGAAGTGTCTGTTCAGGTCCTCTGTCCATTTTTCTATTGTATTTTTTGTTTCTTTTGTGTCAACTTGTATGAGTTGTTTTTATATTTTAAATGTTAATCCTTTATTAAATGTGTGAACAATTGCAAATATCAGTAGCTTGTCTTTTCATTTTGGTAGTGGTTTCCTTTGCTGTGCAAAACCTTTTTAGTTTGATGTAATCCCACTTATTTATTTTTTTTCTTTTCCTCAAAAAGATATATCCAAAAAGATATTTCTAAGAGTGATGTCAAAGGGCTTACTGCATGTGTTTTCTTCTAAAAGTTTTAGAGTTTCGAGTCTAACAGTTAAGTCTTTAATTTATTCTGAGTTTATTTTTGTCTGTGGTATAAGAAAGTGATCAAATTTCAATTTTTATACATGTAACTGTTCAGTTTTGCCAGCACCACTTATTGAAGAGACTGTCTTTACCCCATTGTATACCTTTGTCTTAAATTAATTAGCCATATATGTGAGGATTTATTTCTGGGCTATCTATTCTAGTCCATTGATCTATATATATGTTTGTTTTTGCCAATACTGTACTGTTTTGATTATTACAGTTGTATAGAATAGTTTTGTCAGGGAGTGTGATACTTTCCACTTTGTTTCTTCTTCTCGAGATTTTTTTGGCTATTTGGGGTCTTTTGTGGTTCCATAAAAAAAATTAGGATTAACTCTAATTCTTCGAAGAATGTATTTCAATAGTGATTGCACTGAATACATATATTACTTGAGGTAGTAAGGACATTTTAACAATATTAATCCTTCCAAATCATGAATATGGTACATATATTTTTCCATTTATTTGTATCTTCTTCAATTTCTTTTCTCAATGTCTTATTGTTTTCAGAGTAAAAAGATTTCACCTCTTTGGTTAAGTTATCCCTAGGTATTTTAGTTGTTTTGATGCAGTTGTAAGTGGGATTGTTTTCTTAATTTCTTCTCATGATCATTTGTTATTGATATATAGAAACACAACAGATTTTTGTATATTGATTCTGTATTCTGCAACCTTATTAATGTTATTTATTAGTTATAATACTTTTGGGTAGAGTTTTTAGGGTTTTCTGTTGTAATATCATGTCATCTGCCAAGAACTAGAGTTTAACTTCTTCCTTTCCAAATTATAATGACATTTATTTCTTTGTCTTGTCTCATTGTTGTGGCTAGAACTGCCAATACTATGTTGAATAGAAGGTTTTAATAAAAAATAGTCCAAATATGTTTAGGAGAAGACGTGTACAATGACTTCAATTGGGACAATCTGGACATTTTTTATAATATGTATGTCTTTCTGATCCTCCATGCTTCTTCTATTATATCTTTGTTGACTGCACCAATTCCATTTATTCTGGCCTTTACTCAGAACTTCTTATTCGATTCATGTGATTCTTCGCATTCTGTCTTTCATATACAAAACGTTACACCCTCCACCAGCACTTCAAAATCTTGATGACTATTTTATCATGGTATCCTTTCTCCCTAGGATGTCTGCAGAAAACTACAAACTTACATGTGAGATTGCCTGCAAACACTTCAGAGAACATAAGGTTGAGATTTCAGATGCAATAAATATACCATTTCCTTTCCTTGAGACCCTTCGTGACCGTGGATTCATCACCGATGAAATGTATACAGTAAGTGAAGTTTATTATGTCACAATCTGGTAAACCAGCCCCACGTTAGTTGTTTTGGTAGTTTGGAATCAAATGTCAGGGCACACACAGACAAGTGAGGGGTCTCCTGTAAGTGGGGGCTTTCTCAAGGACTGCTCTAAGTGTTCCTATAAGGTGACAAAAAGAGAGAAGCAGGCATCATTGCAGGCAGTCATGCTCCTGATTGAAGGAACGGGACTTTTTGGTGCCCCCTAGCGCTCAGGTGAATAACACTGGAGATAGGATGGATCTGAAGCCAATGGGCAGCTCAGGTGTACAGTATAATGCCTTGTAGGTGTTAGCTGTACAATATAGCATAAACTAGGGAGTAGAGGTAATTTTAATGAATGGATAAATAAATTTAATGAACTGATTTAATGTAATTATTTACACAGCATTTTGTTCCAATGAACATCAATTTATGTATTTAGATATGAAAACATTAAAGTCCTTAGAGAATGAATGTCTTATTAGGACAAATTTAGAGGTAGATTCTTGCTATTCTTTCTCCAACAATTTTAAGCCTTCTTTTCCTATGGTATTTCTGGAATCTTGGAATTTTGATAATTCTAGCAAAATATGTAAGTGGAGATACAGAGGTGCAAGTCTTCTCTTTCCCTACGAATGGGTTTATTTTTCAGCAAACTTCACAGGAAGGGAAAATCACCACTTGGCTTCCCTGATCTCTTGCGGGCCAATTGGGTCCTGTGTAAGGGGCAAGAGCTGTCCAGTCAATAGAACAGCAGCCCATCACCTGCCAAGTCAAATGTTAAAACGTGGCCAGGCTCTTAAAGGTCTGCACAGTATTTAACTTTGAACCCATATTTGTTCTGCAAATGGCTTTTCTTTCCACCAAATGTAAATGTCATTTACATTTCCACTGTAAATGACAGTGGGGAGAGCAGATTCACAAATGGGTATTTTTCAGAAGGATAGATTTACTTATTTTAGCAGCCATTGAATATAGAGAAATTCTAAAACTGTACATGAGAAAATAATTGTGTAGAGAAATTGTAATACATTAAAAGTGAAATCACCTTCTAGGTCCCTTCTGTAACTTAGAAGCCTATATTTACATTTTCCCCTTTCACTGTTTTTTAAGGAGTTTAAAACATCTTTGGTAAACCAGACACCTGTACAAAAAGTGATGTATGATGTTCTCAGTGAAGTGGAAAAGAAATTTGACCTGTCACTTCTGGAAATCTTGTTCAGTGACGTCATCATGAAGAACTACCCAGATTTAAATGGCGTTCGCAAAAGTTTCAGCAATGGTAATTAGGTTTATAGTCTACCTTTTGATGTGCATGGTCAATTAACTGATGAATATATATTGAGCATCTACCATGTCTCACACACAGTGCTGGGCATTAGGAATATAGCAGTTGGAAAACAGACATATCATGAGCTTTTTAAAATTTTTTGGTATAATGACTATAGTAAAACACACATGTGGAGGCCTGCTTAACTAGGCATTGATTCAAACTCCCAGAACAATCAGATTCCAGTTGCATCAGATTTACTTAGAAAAACAAATGCCAAGAAGCACTGCATCTGAGTGAGGCACCATCAGTTGCTGCTCTTTTTGCAGGTGCCACACAGCAGCCCATCAAGTTGACCACTACCCATCTTGAGTGACAGCTTAGTTGTGGGTGCAGGATCCACCTGGCTTAGCAGCACCATGACCAGGGGACTCAATGTCTCATGTAACAACTCTGTAGTCATAACTTTTAGGGACCTCATGAGGGAGACCCAAGTTACAAGAGTCACCACATTGGAGGAAGATGAACTATGGTTTATAGTTTACATGGAGTCCTTCTGAGTCCAGTTATGGGTCATTTTTCACCCTAAACCCAGTGTTGATCTGGTAATGCAGAAAAGAGAGACCACCTTCATCAGGTGTCCAGAGTAATGATCAAGAAAATTAACCCAGGTCAAATTGGCCCTTAAAAAAAGGGAAATGGTTATGTTACCTCTTTCTCCACAAGGGGTGAGACAAACATTAATCAAATACTCTCAAAATCAATTTCTCTACCAGAAACTGTGTTTGATACCACACGAAAGTGATTTATTTGCCACTTTTTCTGAGACTTGCAATTTATAATTTTTCACTATAGTCTGAATTTGTGGTTCAAACTATCCCTCCAATAATTTTCAGATAGTTGTCCTTCATTATATTTTGTTCTTCCCACAATTCTTGTTTTGACTTGCTGGAAAAATTTCATTTCAACACAGTTTAGTATCTACCAAGATCTCCAAATAACAATGGAGAATTCACAGGAGAAAGAATTATATGAACTGAGCAGAGCAGATGCTCTGGGAAAAGGTATAGAATGTAAAAGGGTCTCTAGTATCTGCAACAAAGACAAATTAGATTTCTCTCAATCGGAGAGTGAGAAACAGATTGTGGGACTCAATTCAAGAGATAAATTTGAAAAAGGTTTTGGAAGTTGGACATTCTAAAGCTAAAGAATTCAAATTTATTTGCTGGATATTAAAGAGATACTGCAGGCTCATACGTTTATAAGTACAGATTTATTGTTCCAGAAAATTCACCTGCCATCAGCCCTGGGAAGAGTGGCCCCACCTCCTTTCTAGTCTCCTCCTGCCTGGACAATGCCCAGATACTACCCTGAACTTCTTGCTTTATTTCCTTCCTGTTACTTTCCTGGGGCCTTGGCTGGTGCACTGGTCTCACCTTTTTGGCAGCCTCTCAGGCCCTGATCCAGGCCTCTTGAAACGTCCTCCAGGGCCACAATATTCACTCCCTCCAGGCAGCTTCAGAGAGTCTCCTGGGATCTGGGTCCCCTGGAGGTCTTTCTAGTTCTTCCTGTGTCCTCGGCTGTCTCTTTGGGAAGTGCTCATCCTCCTGACCCAGGAAGCTCCACCCTTCTCTTGACCACCTATTTATTTAAAGTTTCTGTGCTTTCACATTTATACATGCTGTCACTTAATAGGATCTTTGTCCTTCTCGTAAGGAAATTCTTGTTTTTTCTGTACAGTTTGAAGAGATCAGAAAACACACTTCACTTCCATTTCTTATTTCACACATGCTTTTCCAGCCATCTGTAATTTTTTTTATATAAATAACAAACTCACAGTGTTTTGCACGACTCCTTTATCCTGACATTCCAGTGACTCTTTTCTGTGTGGGTAACATAAGGACACCCTTGTTGGGGGTTCCTTTTTCTGTCCCAGGGATGGTGTGGAACTTGACCATGAGCACTGGGACTCACTGAGTTCTGAGTGACCAGAAGGCTGAAAATTCCTAAACATGCGCACTTGATGTCCCTGCACCCTGATGGAGATCTCTAACTTCTTTTCTCTCTCTCTTCAGCGATCCAAAACAGAATTTTTCATCAAACAAGTGCTGGAGATGAGAGTGCAGAGAACCGTAATACTCAACTGAGTATTGAACCAGGTGATTACAAATAGATAAAACCCGATTCTCTTCTGCTAAGAAGGAAGGAGAAGTGGGCTTAGTGCTCACTGCTGCCCTTGGGTGGAAGTATCACCACGTGCCCATTTGCAGAAAAAGAGACTGAAATTCAGAGAGACCATGTATGCAGTTGGCTTGGGGTCAAATAAGCAGGATGAACCCAGGCCTTCTGAACCCACAGCCCATGTTCTATATGCTGTATATTCCCACATAAACTCATAGAAAGGACAGACACTTGAGGCAAAAATAGGGAAATATATGCAGAAAGGAAGATATAAAAAGAAGAATACCAATAGCTAGAGGAAGTGAAGGAAAATCAATTGCTGAACTCTGATGAGAAGGCCCACAAAGCAGAGTGAACAGGCCTGCAGAGGGAGGGTGTATGTGAAGGGGGGTGGAGAGTCCAGTAAGACCACCAGTCTGGGGTATCTCTGGGGAATAAAACAGGTTCCCTGTGGCTGTGGCTGACAAGACAAGCAATCACTAGTTACCGAGTGGCTCATGGATGACACAGTGAGGTGGCCTGGCTGAGGCCAGGGGTGCAGCTCTGGGTTGATGCCTGGGGGAAGGGATTGTCAAGTCCTACCTTGTAAAGATTAACATGGGACCGGAGGAGAATGGCACAGCTCAGACTTTAGTTTCTAAAATAAGGTTCTAATTTCTTCCTTCAGGAACTGGTGAACACTCATGTCCAAGCCTGTCCTGGCTCTCGCTGGATCAGCCCAATGACAAAGGTCTGTTCCTTCTGGCTGCTCTGTGATCCTTTGCTGTTCTTGCCCCTTTCTGCAATAGGCTGTGGTGGGAGGGCTGCTGC
>CM052541.1:5083924-5102947 GCA_028533065.1 Trachops cirrhosus | reverse complement strand
GAATGGCACAGCTCAGACTTTAGTTTCTAAAATAAGGTTCTAATTTCTTCCTTCAGGAACTGGTGAACACTCATGTCCAAGCCTGTCCTGGCTCTCGCTGGATCAGCCCAATGACAAAGGTCTGTTCCTTCTGGCTGCTCTGTGATCCTTTGCTGTTCTTGCCCCTTTCTGCAATAGGCTGTGGTGGGAGGGCTGCTGCTTTTCAGTATGGAGTGCCCAGAGTTGTCCGTCGTGGCATGAGCAACATCTCCAAAGATTCAGAAAACAGAGTCTTCATACACTGAGTTTCCTGGGAGGGCTGGTCCTCTCATTCTCGCATGTGCTTGCTGCCAACTGTTGACAGCTCTGGGACCTGTCGTCCATGTGCCTGGCTTCATGGCCTCTGCATCTGTCTTGCTTGAAATAGGCTGTGGCCTCAGCTGATGATTTTATATCCTGAGGTGGCCTGTACTGCAGGAGACAGGTCAGCGGTGATGACTGTGTTCCTTGGGGGAGAGTCCCTCACCTGTTGAATCCTTTACACAGCACCATGTACCTCCCGTGCAAACTCTCTCCCATCATCCCCAGCACAGCGGGCCAGACAATACACAGCTGGTCAAAAATACCAGGTGGGACTCTGAACAAACACTTGATACTTTAACAACCAATAGCCACTGTTTACAACTCTTAACATTTCCTTAGTCTATAACACACTTACTAAAGTTGTTAAAATATTTAAAATATGATAAATTAAAGACAAGAATCCTGAAAAGTTAATTTTTCTGGTCAGTCACCATATCGCTTATAGCAATACAGGCAATATTTTATTTAATCTACGCAAACAGTTAAAATGATGGTATGCCATCTGTGTTTTTCAGAAGACAAAGATTCTGCTTGGAGACTTGGGCTATTTGTGGTTGTTCAGCCACTGAGACTGGGAACTGAATTCTGCCGTGGGGCAGGGTCAGAGCAGGAGGTCTGGTGACCCACAGCTGGCTTCCAATTCTGCCCTGAGACCTTGGGGAAGTGACTTCCCCTCTTTGTCACTCAGTTTCATCATCTATAAAACGGAGGTGATAATAGTACCTCCCTCACAGGGTGACAAGTTATATCATGTAAAGAATTCACAGGCTTCCATGAGTCTTCATCAGTGTTCCACGGATGTTTTAATATTACTATGTTTATGATCATTATTATTAGTATTGGGCCAGAGTCTAAACTGTTATCTACTACAGTCAACTGTGGGGTTTTCTTTTCTCACAGATGTCCATGGTGGATTTAATTATCCCTCAGGCTGTGGAGTAGTGATCAAAACAATACCAACCTCAGGCCCAAGAAAGTAAATTAAGGACGACAGCTTCCCTGTCCTTATATCACACTAGTGTATAATAAATTCATGTCTTTATCCCCTGACTCTTCTTTGGAAATAAGTGACAAAGAGGAGACTCAGGGAACTTCCTGCACCGTGCAAGGTATAATTCTGTAGCTTGTGTGGGATGTGTTATTTAATAAAGGATATTATAACTTAGCATTCTTTATAAAATAAAAACACAGAGGGATTTTTTAAAAGCACTGTGATACTTTTAGCAAATTAAATTTAGTATAAGAGTTAACACTTAACATGTATCCAACATTTATCAAAGCATATTATTAGCGGTTCATCTACCAGTGCAGCTGGTGGGGGCAGGAAGGGTTGAGAGGAAGGGATTGTGACTAGTAACGAGCAGAGAAGGAATTTAATGTGCTGGTGGGGTGTTGGGTAGAAGGATGACGTTATGACCCAAATAATGTGCAACAAACCACCAGTAAATACACCCAAGAGTCTGACCTAGCAGGATCGGTTGACTGTGACATGCACAGGTGAGGATAACACTGTGTCTGATGCCCCCCACCCCACACCCCAAGAGGAGGCTCCAAGGAACTTGGATGTAACATAAAACATGTACCAGGGCCCATGTTCTATGTTAAAATTGTGGGAATTAAATTTTAAATCATCTTTACATAAAGTACTTTGTTTGGAAAAAGAGCAGTAGGTGAAATCATCGAAGTTGCACTGATAGAATATTTTCCATCCGTACAGTATTGAGGTTGGTGGGAACAGAGTGGGATGGGTCAATGGAATCAGTAATGAGTGAGGGAGGTTCAGTGTGGGAAAGGGGATGTGCTGGCCCTGAGTAGTTTACCCAGGACCTTATCGTTTCTTTCTCCAATTTGCCCTTTGTCTCTGGCCACAGACCCCTGCAGACTTGCTTGACCGCTCACTTGCTTCTGCTTCCTGCTGGGTTCCTAACCTGGGTCACACTAGCCAGAGATTGGAGAGCGGGAGCAAGGGAGAAGCCTGGTGTTTCCCGTTCACTGTCGTGGGCAGCCGTTCTGGCAGTAGCAGCAGCTCTGATGGCTCCACCTTCCACCAGGCAGGCAAACATGATCCCCTCTCTAGCTACCCTGCAGCCTTGGCACCTGATCTCACCCTTGACCCCTCCCATAGCTCCCTATTCACTATTCTTGGGCTGGAATCCTCAGCTCTACCATTGGCTGCATGACTGATCATCTCGATTAAATTCCTTCTGCTATAAAAGCTTAGAGAAGTTTCTGTTTTCTGGTTGGACCCTGATGGATAAAGAAAGCAAATAAAATATCTATGAATCATACATGGTCTAGGTACAGCTCCACCCGGTAATAGACTCTCAAAGTGCCGCCCTGCAACAGAAGACATAAATGTGATGGATACAAGTACAATCAGGGACAACAACGCATTGGAAACCCAACCAGCAATTGAACAACGTGCCCAAGAGTTTGAGCCAGTAGGTAAGACTGAGTGGCTGAGTATAATGAGTGTGGAGGGGAACTGGCAGGGGCAGGGGCCCTACCTTGTGGGTAAAGGCACAGGGAGACTGCACTGATGGCTGGAATGCTAGACAGGAAGAAATTACAAAGAAAGACGAAGTTGACGTAGATAAGGGCTCTATGGGGAAAAAATAATGAAGAGACAGAAAGAAAATAGGAGAAAGTAGGAAACATAACCGAGAATGGGTAAACTAAAAAATCGGTGGAGCAGCAGGGCCAGGTCTAAGGTGAGGGAGGAAGACCCTGGGACACAAGTAAGGAGGGGCTCACCCTCAGGACCTCTTGTGTCCTGGGCACCTTCTTTGCTTTACCCGAGACCCTGTTGGCCCTGGGGGGGCAATGATAAAAATGTAAAGAAATAGTATAAGGAGACAAAGATACAGAAAGAAATGAATATCAATGAATAAAAAATGGGGAGGGAGACACAAAGAAAACTGTGTTGAAGTGAGTAAAGGACGATGAATGAGGAACTGGCAGAGAGAGCACCGAGCATTGTCTGATTGGAGGAGACAGTCTCTACAGCACAGTGGGCTGATCCTCACGCCACTGAGAAGGCGAGATGTCCACAGCGATCAGAGTGGCCCTGGAACCCTCTCAGATAAAAATAGGCTGCTACTTTGAAAAGCAGAAACAAAAGTAAAAAAACAAAATAAAACCCAGTGGAATTATAGGGAGAAGGGGTTAATTGTAGTGAGGGTGCTCACTCCCTTTGGGGAGATAAACAAAATTGTTCATTAATTGTAATTAGGTTCGGGAGCAGAGCTACCCACCATGGAAACTGAATCAATTCTTGTTCTGTAGATCTTGTGGATATAATGAAGGAAAAGTCTTTTTTTTTTAATTCAGGAGATGAATGGGAAGCCCAAGCAAGAACTGACTGTAACCTGGCATCTGATACAATAGGCAAGATTGACTGAAAGAGTGTGTGATGTGAATCATGGTAGCAGGTAGGGGTCTGGGACACGTCACATGGCCTCTGGAGGCTGTCCTGGCGGCCTGGGTTAGAGGTAGGAAAGGGAGGGGATCAGCACCTTATGCAGTGAGTTCAACAGAAAAATGGCCCCTGTGTTGGAAAAATAGAAAAACAGAAAAGGTAAATTTAAGTATTGCTGTCAGAGAGTATTTTCTATGTTCAAGGCAAATAATTCAGAGAGCCAAGATATTCATGAAAGGAGATGTTAAAAAAAAAACACAGGAAGACAAGAAAATGTATAAAGAGCTACCATCATCAGAAACAAAAATAGCAAAAATAGGCTAAACCAAGAGGAAAGTGAAGAATTAAAATACAAACGAAAGAAAGAGATAGAATGGGGATGAAAGTAACAGAGTGCAAAGGTGAGAGGTAGAATGAGGGCGGGGACCGGATGTAGAGTGAGGGTGGAGGTGGGAGACAGGGTGACTGTGGGGTAAGAAGAGCTTCAGAACGGGCACAGCTGCCCTCTGTGCCTGAATGTCACCACCTTCTGTGTAGGACCTGAGCAACCTGCAGGCCACACATGTTAGGGCACAGACCAGGGGGACCTGAGTTAACTTAGCTTCTAGGTCTTCCCTGTGCTCTTGTCGTGAGGTTTCCTATCAGTGGGCTCCTTGGCACCTCCCTGAAACTCTAAGGGGTTTTTGTCCTCTGTGCAGTGACCAGCAGTGAAGACTCTGTGGAACACAGAAACAGAGAAGAGCCTCCCAAAGCTTCCACCTCGGCAGTGAAAAGGAAACCAGGTAAGGAGGCGGGAGCTCAAGGCTTGGGCGGCAGGATCGGGATGAAGAGCTACTCTTTCCTGGGGCATCTGTTCTGAGCTCATGCTGCATGATGGATCCAGTTTATCTTGGAATCTCTTCTCTGCATCTATTTTATTTGACCTTTTGGGAATGTGCAAGGTAATATGAATTCATTATGTTTACATTTTTTTGAAAATGGGGCCTATTAATTTGTAGGTCCTATTAATCATCCTATGCATCTATCTATTGATTATATTGTAGAAATAGGCTAGCAGAGTAATGAATTTGTTTGAAAACTAAGTCTATGACTATAAAGTGTTGGTTGGATTTATACAGTGGTTTCTATAGAGAAGAGAAAGCTAAGTATTTCTTTGTTGGAAGATCATATTGTCATCAGGTCACAAACTTTGAATAGTGTCAAGGGCCAACTCCTTCAATTATCTACTGTGAGCAGAAATGGATAAGCAATTTTGAAACCCAAAGTATTATTTTTGACAGAGTTCTTTGACAAGTTATGAACATATAGTGACTTTTCAAAGGACCTTTGCAAATAGTGTCTTACCTTTTCCTTTACAGCAACCCTGAGAGGTAAGCAGGATGGACAGTGTTACTCTTGTTTCTAGATGAGCAAACACAGTCACATAAATGTTTCCAGGTCTTCCACAAAATCTCGTGGAGAAAAAGGGGAAGACAAGACTAGTATGCTGGATGCTGTGTTGTTTCCTTTACAAAACTGGAGCTCAAAACAGTCACCAAAATGTGGTTTCCTCAATCCTGTGTGCAGCATGAGTAATCATTACATCTATAGCTCTTCAGTGCACAAATTAGAGACTGGTTTTCCCTTCCTACTTCCTCAAAGGATATTGGAAACATGTCTACTTAGGAAAACACACTAAGTCAAGATTTTAAAAACAATAATGTTACCTGCTCTTGACGTTACAAAAGAACAATATTGCGAGTAATACTTTTGTTCTGATATCTCACTATATCCATCAACGTATAATGTAAGTTTGCTTCAGTTTTTAGGGAGTGTGCTTTCTGACTTGTGTCTCAGTGTAGGCAAACCACACTGCAAGGTGGTCCCAACATAGGTCTATGGCTCATACACAAGAGAAGATTATTTCTCAGCCTTGCAAATGATTCAAGGGACACCATGGTGTATAGGAGGCTCTCTACATTCAACACAAGATATCCAAGGCCTCCTCACAAAGAAACAGCCAATGAATACGTTGTGAAATGACAATAGAAGGGGTAGGAGAAGGAAGAGAGAGAAGTGTAGGAAGGTCAGGTTCGAACAAAGCAATGAATTGTCTCTGCTCAGGGGACAGGGAAAGGAGCATCAATAACCTACAAGGCAGGTGACCTAGGAGGGCAGTGCGGTGGCCTATGCAAAGGCCATGATAGACATGGGTTTTCAAGATATTTCCAGGTTTATTAGGGAATTTCCTGCTGAATCAGTTCCTTAGTCACACACTGAGACACCTAGCGAATCTTATTTGTCTGTGCAGTGATCGATAACCTTGACTCCTTAGAATTGAGCAAAGGAGGAAAGACCAAGAAGTCACCTGTTCATGAGTCTAAAATGCACCAGAGAAGATGTATTTCTGGACAAAATCCAGAGTCTGAATCCAGAGCTCTGTTTCCCAAACGAACCTTATTCTGACATTCTCCATATGCACTGATTCAATGACTTCTAGAGCATCACTTTGAGCATTTAATGTTCGACCCTATTGGAATATGAAAGAGGGAAAAAGGGCATTATGAACTGTTGTTCATCTGGATGAGCCCAATCAATTGATATTATGACAACATAGCAATAATACACTACACTGGCCAATGACAGTCTTTTTTACTACACACTGACTATACACTGTCATATCAATTATTGCTAAAGTGTTGAAAAATATACTTCATCTCTACCAACATGTTTTATATTCTAGGAGAGTAGTGAGCATAGTATTTCACAATTTCTTAACAATATTCTCATTAGTACAAAACTTGGAAAGTCTTCATAGAATCATTGGTGCTGCTATTTAGTTACTGATGGAAAAAGTGGCTCAGACCAACTACCTCTCAAGCCCAAATGATACTTAAACTATTGGTTTACATTTTGATTTTTCGCAGTGCTATTGTGAATATAGGTTCATTTTGTTTTCACAAATACCTTAACAGGGAGATAGGGTAACTAGGTTGTTTCAGTATTACAGATGAGGAAACTGGAGGTAATGTTTGAAGGTCATTTACAGATTCACATATAGAAGTAAAGGGGAGAGCCTGGCAAGAAACCCAGTATTATGACCCTGGGCACCAGAACTGGGTTCAGCTCAAGGAAAGAGGAAAATGCTCATTTCAAAATTGAGATTATCACAAATTCTATCTGCTGTGTGAGTTATCACAGATTATGTAAGACTGTTGCTAACAAATAACTGTTTTCTTCCCCTTACTTTATAGCATCTATGAACTTAGAAAAGTCATCTACATCTGGAAACAGACTTTGCAAAAGAGGTGAGAGCAAATAACAACTTTTCATGGTTACAAATGAGCAGTGTTTTTTGCAAAAAAAAAAAAAATTCCTTCTAATTCTTTGCTATATCTTTTATAGTAAAATACAAATTTGTTTTAATTTAAGGTAGTTCATATTTTAACTTTTATATTAATTAGGCTAGTAGCTATGACAAAAAACCCAAAGAGGTCAATGCCCCGAACACAGTAGAATTTAAGGGGAGGGGCAGGGCTCTATTTCACAAAGTCATCCTGGGAAGTAGCCAAGTGACAGATCTGCCTTCTTCGATGCCAAATTTGTAAGACCACCTTGGGAGAGAAGCAGAGCTAATTATTAACAGACTTACAGACACAGACACAAATCCATAAAGCTGCATGCAAGGAAGAGAGAGAACGCAGTGCAGAATGCAGACGGCCAGGAGAACACAGAGGAGCCCAGTGAGACAGACATAGCTCCGCCCCAGGCTCAGGGGACAGTGATGATAAAGTTCTGACCTGCAGGTCACGTGAATACAACAGGCAGATCAGGGGGGATTGAGGGAGGGACAAGCTAGCCCTGGGTTTTCAGAGCTTCCCAACTTTTTCTTTTGAGTTCCTTGTCACACACTGAGACCTTCAAGGGACATTTGCTCCTTCTGCAGTGAGAAGTCCTGAAGCACCTTCGGAGTCCAATGCAAAGGAAAAGCTCCCAGAAGCCGGGAGCTCCACAGTGGGAAGTGGTGCTGACCAGGAGGGTAAGGACCGCCATCACCGGGCCCCAGGACAGCAGGAGTCTGAGGTCAGGGCTCCTGTTCCTCTGAGCACACCTCATGTGCGGGGGCCCAGTCCTGCTGTGAAGACTGCAAAACACAAAATAAACTAACAAACAAAATAGACACAGACTCATAGATACGGAGAAAGAAATGATAGGTGTCACATGGGAGGGGTAAGGGGGCTGGGTGAAAAAAGAGTTTAAGCAGAAAAAAAGAAGAAGAAAGAAAAGAAAAGAAAAACCTCATACATAGACAAATAAAGCAGTATGGTGACTGCCAGATGGAAGCAGGGTGGGAGATGTAGAAGAGAGTAAAGGAGGATGAATGGTGAAGGGGGGAGGCTTGGCTTGGGGTGGTGAAGGCACAACACAATGTACAGGTGATGCGTTATAGAATCATACACCTGAAACTTACATAATTTTATTAACCAGTGTCACCCCAACCGATTCAATAACAAATAAAAGTAAATAAAACTGCAAAGAAAGAGATCACTTAAATTCTGGCTTAACAAGATGGCTCTGGCAGGACAGCCGTGTCCCCTCACTTACTACATGTCAGAGACATATCATCCCCCAAGCACTGGATCACATAGTGATGTCCACGCACTCAGCACCTGTTCTGTACAGAGCGGAGACAGCTGGACGGTCAGCTATTGCTCAATTTTGTCACAAACCTGTTGATAATTCAACAGACTCTAGTTATTTTTTAGTTATGGCACAAGGAAAAGTTTTTGGTTATGACTATTAAGTTTCATTTATAGCTTTTGACAGATGACCCCCAACATGACATTGGCCTATATAGTGATGTTTGAACGTGGCTTTGCCAAAAAGGATATCTATTTATGTTTATAACAACCTCAAAGTTAAGCCAGATAACTGTTGCTCCCCCATCTCACCATTGGGCAACCATCAGTTTGCTCTCTGTATCTATGAGGTTTTCAGGATCTTTACACAATCACAGGGAGAGTTACCGTTATTCAAAACCTCTGAAGCCACACGTAAAATAGTAATGTTTTATTATTTTAGAAATGCACTGTGATTTATATCCTGTATGTGACAAAAGACCCTAACAGTGCCTGGGGTAAAATCTCATTCTCAAATGTATTAATGTTTCTGCAACAAATTGTGTGAATTCACACCAAGTGTGGTAAGTTAAAGATTCTGCATGGACTCATGGTAGCTAGGTCCAGCTTCCCTGCCAAGAAACTTAGCTGCAAACCTGTGAAAAGTGATTGGTTTTCAAGACTTCTTTGATTCTGCACATGGGATAAAGGATTGTGAGTCTTTGCTTCATTTTGTAGCAACCTCATTCCTTTAGATGAGAAGAGTCCGAAATGATCATCATCACATCTTTATACTCCAAATCCTTCAACAATGTGAAGAGTCATAAGATTTACCACTCCTTTAGTTATAGAATATTGGCTGTGTTTTCTTTTGCTTCCAAATCCTGTGGACATTGAAAACAAATCTGTTTAAGGAATAGGCAATCAGAAAAAACCTAAGAGCAAAGATAATTAGCAGCTTTCTTTGTTACAAAAGCTGTATTCAAGTATTCTTGTTTTTTTCCTTTAAGTAAAAAATAGTAATTTGTTGGGATTTTAGATGATACACAATAAATATTATGCATTCGGTGGGCTGCTGATTGGTATAAAAGGTCAATGGCTCAAGTGCGGCACAAGGGCATTTGTATACAAATAAAAGGATAACTGGGTGACACCAACATACTCGATAGGCCTGCCTTTTGGGGACCCAGCTGAGGAGGCACTGACATCTCACAGAAACCTTAAAACCGGGACAGGATGGAATGCCTGTTACAATCCCTGCAGAAACTGAAGTACAGAAGCATTTGAGCCATAGTTCAAAGTCATGTTGAGAAATTAAACAAACCCAGGTCCCATTCCAGACTCATGGCTCAAGACATCAGACATCTTCGCACTCCCATACTCAGGTCTTCTGCAGTAGTATGAACCATCCTAAGACCTGCAACTTTTATTTGTTCATTTCTGTTTTCTCACTACCATTTGTTATTTTCTAGGCTCCATGGATCTTGGAAACAAGTCTGCTTTACAAAGACCCAAGAAAATAAGAAGTAAGAGTGAATAACATTTTATTTACTTTTAATGTGAGAAATTAGTTCTAAACACCAGAGTTTCATCATTATTATTATTTACAATATTGTATTAGGTGGAATGATGTCTCCTCAAAGATGTCTATGTCCTAATTCCTGGAAACTGTAATCTGCTATCTCACATGGCAAGTGAACTTTATAGATGTGATTAAACTAGGGACCTTGAAATGGGGGAGATTTTCCCGGATTACCTGGGTGATGCCAATATACTCAATAGCCCTTAGAAAGTGGAGAGCCTCTCCTGGCTGTGGAGGGAGGAAGAAGTGACTCTGGAGGAACGGTCAGAGAGGTGCAATATCGCTGGCTCTGCAGGTGGAGGAGGGACTAGGGAGTGTGGGGGACCTTAAGAAGCTGGAAAAATAAAGGAAGCAGATTGTCCCCTACAGCCTCCAGAAAGGAATGAAGCTCTGCTAAAAACTTGATTTTATCCCAGTGAGTCATTGCCAGAATTCTTATTGACATTAATTGTAAAATGACAAATTTGTGTTGTTTTATTCCATCATTTGTAGTAAACTGTTATGACAGAAATATAGAAATAATACAGACTTTGGCTCTTATAAGTACCTTATGGCTATAAAACAATCCTAAAAATCTGTCAGTGTCTTTGTGCAGTGAGCAGAGGCTGGAAGAATTTAAATAGGAAGATTTTTAAAAGCCTAGATTGCCTTGAGCGATTTGTTCTTAGAAATGTGGTTGCGGCAGACCTAGAGAGGACTCAGAGGCAGAGAAGAACATGGGAAAGAAAACCCGTGCTGTCTCAGAGAAAATGTAAATCATCCCGAACAGCACAAATGGGGAGGTTATTGGTGTGACTGGTGCGGGTCAGAAGGAAGTAAAAAGCATGTGTTTGGGAAGTGGAAGAAGATCCTTATTATAAAATGACTGAAAGCATAGGGAAACCCTGTTCTGCAGATATGTGGAAAGCAGAACTTTCTAGAGATTTCTAGGTGATAAGAATGCAACAGTTTTCTTTTTGCTGCTTACAACAAAAGGTGAGAGGAAAGACATAAACTGAGGGGAGAACTGTTTTTTTAAAAAAACAAAGGAATCAGGACTTGATGACTTGGATTATTCTTAGCTTACTCCGGTTGCAAAAGATGCTAAAGCTGAAATTCACTGTCAGGTAAGTGTGCTCTGCAGAATGACCAAGAATGTGGTTTAATGACCTTTTGCTGGAACCTCAGAAGTAAGGAAAAGCCAGAGTACTCAGTGACAGAAAAATTCTGGGATGAGATTATGTGTGTGACTTACAGATCCCCTCAGCCATGCCAGCAGAAACCAAACACTGGTATGTGATTATGTAGGGAAGATCCGTGGAGGAGCCTTTTGTCTAACGGAGCAAATCCCCATGACTTACCTGGGCGAACTATTCGGTTCTTGAGAATTTTATACCAACAGAAACAGAGCCGTCCATGTGCAATCCCCAGAATCTGCAATGTGTTTTTTTAACTTTACTTTTATTGTTGACACTATTACAGATGTCCCCATTTCCCACCTTCATCCACCGCCACCCAGAGCCCATCCTCCTTCCCTTTGGCCATCACCACACTGTTGGGCGTGTCTATGTGTTATGCATATATGTTCTTTAGGTAATCCCTTCCCTTCTTCCACCCAGTCCCTTTATCCTCCCTCCCCTCTGACAGCTATCAGATTGGTATCTGATATCCAGTTCCAGCTCTTTAATTTTTGCACACGACATTAAGTAAGGCCTTTGGGGGGTGGCATATAGGTATCCTATTGTCCCTGCACCATTTACTGAAGATTATCCTTTTACATTGAATCATTTGCTTTAACATTCTGGCTTATGGCCAAAAGTCATTTGGCCATCCAACTATGGATGTATTTCTCTACTTCTTTTCCTGTTCTATTTTCCTATATGTCTATCTTTAGGTCAATATTCTATTTTCTTGATTACTACAGCTTTATGGTAAGTCCTAAAATCATGTACTAAGACCTATAATTTTCTTTCTCTTTTTCAAAATGGTTTTAGTTATATTAGGCCCTGTGTATTTGGAAGCTTCTTCTGTCTCTCAGTTTAGCCACTTTGAAGATCACGTCATTGTCCAAGGCGCCTGCTGAACGCAGCCACCTAGACATGCTCTCGGCCATCCAAAGGAGAAATGGAGAAGAGCAAAATACACCTTCCCTCAGAGATCTGTCCAGTTTGTGAAAAGCTTTCCTAGAGCTCCCCACTTCCCACATCTCACTCATCAAATCTGAAACAGGGGGTCCTGTCAGCTATGAGTGAAGTTATGAACTATGGTATTTTGTCTGGACTATGACATCTCCAAGAATGCAGATGTTCTGTTAGTAAATTAGGAATTAAAAATGGACAGCTGGAACACAATATGAAGAATTGACTCTTTCAGCTCTTAAAAATTTGTTGAAAGTTCCTTTGGAATCTAATGTGTGATCAATATTTATAAATGTTTTCTGTCCCTTTAAAATTATGCACATTGGAACTATTTTGGTGATCTGGCTTCTCCCCATATACATTCTCTTCGTGAAGCACATCTTGGTTGTTTAAATCTCCTGGATGCACAGTAAATTAGGTTGTACGCGTTCCATCACGTCATATAGGGATGTATTAAGTGCTCCCACTTGACTGTGTATTTGACAATTCCTCCTTGTTCTGTTTCTTTTACTGGAAATACTTTGAAGCTATTCATGACTGTTATTGCTTAGGTGGATTTCTTCTTTTATAATTACGGAGTGTTCCTCTTTATCCTTCTCAATGCTTTTTGCTTTCAAATCTTTATTCAGGGTGCTAACATTGTCACATTAACTTTTATGTTTTATGTTTTTTACTGCCTTTCCATTAAGTCCCCCTATTAAGTTTATGTTATGCCTCATAATGACACTTTGCCTCTTGCAACCTTCTCTGATAAATCTGATCCTTTAATATGATTTTATTATTATTATGATTCCTGATATATGTGGGCTTATGTATTCTATACTCTTGTTAACCATTTCTTTTGGGTACATTTATGTCTTTTTTCCTCATTCTGATTGACTGAGATAGAATTCCATATCCCACCATTCTTCTCTTCTGGTTTGGTAATTGGAGATAAAATTTCCGCAATCTCTTCAACGATGCCCTAATCTCAAAAGATGTCAAGGATCTCAGCACAAATATTCTCAGACTGAAACTTCAGTCTCCATGATTATTGTTTAACATTTTGTTACTTCTTTTCAACTGTAAATTTTGAAACTATTGTCATTTCGTAGTCAATATTTCTTCAAAAGAGTTTTTCATCATTTTATACACTTACCACCGTTTCCTTCTTTTGGTTTTGGTTTGTGTCTAGTGGAATTAATGCCTAGTTATGTTGGTAGGCTGTCTGTGTGGCCAAACGGCCAGTGTCGCACATGCAGATTTGCCTTCGATTTGAAAGAATTTTTAAATAGAAATATCTCTTCAGTATGCCAATAGGGTTACTGATTGTCTTTCAGAATCTATTGCATGGGTGATGATTTCTTCTTTGTAGTTTAACCTTCATTTTTTGCTTAACAGCTTCTTTTCTTGCCAAAAACTTATTTTCCCACTATCAAGTTGTGAAAATTTTAGGGTCACTGAAAACATGAAATATTTTACCATAAATATCAAAACACTTTCCCATCAACGCCAAATTAACACTCCCTGTTCTTGCTTTATCACATTTCTGCCCATCTATCCATCTCCCTATCCGTCCACTGACCGTCCTCAGGTCTGGAACATGTCAATCTGCAGGCATCAGTACATTTGCCTCCAATCCCGTCAGCATACATAGCATTAACCAGACTGCAATACTTTCTTGCAGTGCTTTTCTTTGTCTCTTGACATGAAGTTTATCATTTATAGTAAGATGCACAAATACTAAGAGTTACAATTAAAGTATTCTCTTGTAAAATCCAACCTTTATGAAGATATAGAACATGACCATCACCCTAGAACTTAAGGGGCTCTCCCCTGGAGAGAGGAGGGACAATCGACTATCCCGAAATATTTCAGGGGTGAGGTCTTCTCTATTTTATATTGATCAGGTAACAACATTAACTTTAGCTTGCAACACTGTTTCTTAATCAAAATTCCTTGAAAAGATACCCTGAGGCACGTGGAAAGGCCACAGAAAATTACCTCCCAATAAGCTCACCCCACATAGCAGAGACTGGCAGTGTCCCCAGGAGGACACCACTCCACCAGCCACTCTGATTGATATCACCAAGGGGGGCTGAGACCCAATCCATTCATTGGTTTCCTGCAGTATTTACCAAACCCTTCTACCGCAATTGCGTTAGGATCCTGTGATCACTCCTATGGTGCCAGTCCCCATGTTTGTATGAGAGAGACAAGGGAACGCAGCGCCCTGAAAGGGAAGTATTCACCACTGTCGAGGACTGTAAGGATGTGCATACACATCAGGTGGGAGGTGGGGGGCCAGGCATGTTCTCCAGTCTGGGCCACTGGCCAGCTATAAGTCTTATGAGTTTTGCTTCTATTCATTGTTTCTAGTTTTTAATGGGGCAAGATGGGGGCAAGGCCACTGCCTAAGGACGGTCTATCCAATCTGCCTCCTGTGTCCATGAAACTGGCCAGGTCACAGTTGTTCTTTTCACAACCCTCCACCAAATGACTAAGAGTCCATGTGGGGCCCATTGCCCAGAGAAACTCTGCATGGGATCTCAGATGCTGGCACCAGCCGCTGTTTCCTGTGGTGAAAGACCTGGACCAGGTGGCCTCATTCTCTAAGGAGGACTCAGGGCAGCTCTGAATGACAGGTATCATTAAGGCTTCTCCACCTCCCATACTTCCTAGATGTTTCCTCCTCAGGTGCCTGGATCTGTGCTCTTCCTTCACTGTTATAAAACCTGTGAGTACTATTCCACTGGCTCCAGCTTTATCTTTCTTTCCATAATCTCCTGCTCTCACTCAGATTTTTCATGTAGAACGGTCAGACACAAAAAGGGCAAAGGCATTTCAAAAAACACATGAAAAAAATTAAATCTGAATCATCTGGGCACTCCGATGAACCACTTTCCAGGCTGGTTGGGGAATGAACAAGGCATCATTCCCAGCAAGGGTCAGAGCAGAATCTAGAATTTTTCAGAGTTGGTCTCTATAACACCATTAATTCCCCCGTACCCTTTTGTCCTGATCACAATGCAGGAAGAAGCTGATCCCTTTCTGCCTTCCTTGGGGACAGCTGCCTTCAGTGACCAAAGAGCCCTAACGAAGAAGTGTGTGGACAAGGGAAGATGAGGTCATAGACTTAGATGATCAGAGCACTGGGTGTAGCTTCTGATAAAGGGCACAGCATTGTCAGACTGCAAATGGTTCAGCCACCCGTGCGATTTGCAGATTGTCTAGAGCTTCCTGGGTTCCCCTTTCAGCTTTGGAGAAGGCTGATGTGGGGGAGAAATGAGGCGAAGCAGTGAACACAAACAGGAGACAGACACCGTCTCCACCAGGTCACCCCATCACTGTCCCCTCTGCTCCTGAGTCAGAGCTCACACGGGAAGAGGCAGGTTCAGTCTCAGACTTTGTCTCCAGTGACCTAAGTGCAGGGAAATAGCCCAGCTACGGAGCTCCCTTCTACCAGGACAGCAGTGTCACTGTCACATAAGAGTCAGGGGGCTGACTACATGGGGAGCTAAGTCAGTTGTACTGATGCCTGGTGTCTCTGCTAAAGCGTTCTGATTATGGGGGGTTTGAGAGGTGTAAGAAGGTGGACATTCTGTGGTTATGTATCAAAAACGCCACTGAAAGAAAGGCTCTGAAACTCTGGAGAAATGTGGAATAAAGTTTCCTAAGTACCCCTACGACTTTGTAGAAATAATAACTACATGGTAGGAAGTTCTCCATGTACAATTATGAAATGAGACAGAATGAAAAATCTTCTCTTTCAGTGGCAAAACAGCAGCCGGATGCGTCTGTGAATTTTCGTGCTCCAATACTTCGTGTGAGCTGTGGGAAGATGAACGGGCTGTTAATTAAGAGGAAATTGGAACGAGGTAGGTTTCAAGGTTTACTTTAATTTGCAACCCATCTGTGAAGGAACCACATGAAGTAATTGAATTACCCATGTGAATTTCCTGTCATTCAAGGAACTGAGGCCCCACTGTAGCTTGAAAGAAGGAAGGGATCCCTAAGATGACATTTTTACACTGTAAGCAGTGGTGCATATTAAGTGCTCACCCCAACGTGGATGTGTCCATGAGGATGCCCAAAGAGCCAAAGAAGTGCAGGATCCTCAGTCTCTGGGTGGAAAATACTGCATTTTTTACTTTGAATCAGATATAACAGGGAAGAGGCCCTCAGCCTCCACGTTCACATCCTGTATCCCATCTGGGTCACCACCAGGACAGGGTGTTAGATGCAGTGAGGACATCACAGAGTTTAGAATTAGAAAATCTGCATCCCAGCCTCAGCTCTGCTGAGAGTGACAGTGTGAAGACTGGGACCTTCCTGAGCCTGAAACTTCCCATCTAAGAAATTAATAGTAATTACAAACCTGCCTCCCGCTCTGACTTTGAGAGTTGTTTTATACATGAGTATAAAGTGTCTTGTGATTTTAACATTATAAAGCTTAAAGCTTCTTGTCTATATGATGAACTTCATATCAGATTATTAAGATTGTATTTATTTATTTTTAGAGAGAAGGGAAGGGAAGGAGAAAGAGAGGGAGAGAAACATCAATGTGTGGTTGCCTCTCATGCGTCCCCTACTAGGAACCTGGCCTGCAACCCGGGCATGTGCCCTGACTAGGAATAGAACCAACAACCCTTTGGTTCGCAGGCCTGTGCTCAAGCCACTGAGCTACACCATCCAGGGCTCAGATTATTTTTAAAATGGCTATGAGGACACTAATATAAATAAATGTTTTATCATAATTATTTTTAAACAACTTCCCTGAGATATAACTCACATATGTATAATTTATCATTTAGAGTGTAAAATTCACTGTTTTTTTATTTTGTTCATTCACAAGACTATAAGACCATCATCACAATCTAATTTGAGAACACTTAGTCCCCACCAAAGGAAACCCAACGCCTCTCAGCTGTCAGTGCCCATCCCCGCCCCAGCTCATCGCCCACCCTAAGCAATGATTAATCTGTGTTCTGATCTATAAATTGGCCTATTTAAGCATTTTATCTCAATGGACTCATGTAACATCTGCCTTTCTGTCACTGGTTCCTTCACTTAGCATGAAGTTTCAAGGTTCATACACACAGTGCCATGTATTATATTTCAGTCTTTTTATTGTCATGTGTGAGCCATAATATGGACATACAATATTGCATTTATCCTTCAGTTAGGGTTTTCTCATTCTTTAGCTATCATGAATAATACTGTTTTGTGTGAAGTTTTTTTGTGAACATATTTTTAAGATACTTTTTAGTATATACCCTGGAGCAGAACTGCAGGATTACATGGTAATTCTATGTTTATCTTATTGAGAAAAAAAAAACTATTTTTCAAAGTATTGCACCAATTTAATTCTCATCAGCAAAATCTGAGGGTTCCAATTTCTCTGCATTCTCACCAACACTTGTTATTGTCTGTCTTTTTTGTTGTGGCCACCCTAGTGCTCAGACTGTAGAATTTGATTGTGGTTTAATTTCTTTTTGTCTAATGATAATGTTGTTAAGTATATGATGATCTTTTACATATCAGTTAAACTTTCTACTGATTAATATTTCACAATTATTTTAGTATCAGCCACCTATGATTTCAAAGATGGAGAAATATCTGCTCAATAATGACAGTAAACTCAGAGAAAATTGGTGTAACACAGGACATGGATGTTGCCTTAGTGCCATTGTGAGCTGCAGGGCCCCCACTGAGATTTTAATTCAAAGCAGCAAATCTCCTTGGAGGGAATTTAGAAGCTAGGTTTGGGGGTTCTGAAGTATGGAAGGGGAGGCCAGATGCTCCTGCTATTGATCTTGAACCCAGATGGGTGACATCAGATCCAAAGTGGTGGGAGGCCCACCTCTGAGCTCTGAGGACAAAGAGGGGTCAGGACCAATGTGCCCTGGTCTTACAGGAGCCACAAGGAAGTGCATAAGAACTGAAGATGGGAACTGGTTCACCCCCAGGGAGTTTGAAGTCAGCGGAGGCTGCAAAAAAGCAAGTAACTGGAGGAACAGCCTGACCTGCGGTGGAAAAACCCTAAGACGGCTGATGCAGGTATTTCAGTGACTGGGGGGGCAGGAGGTGTGACTTCCTTTGTTGTGGTCAAAGATGGGTCACTATTTGCAAACCCAGTATATGCTGAGTTGTGGCTGGAGCCTTGAGTCCCAAGACTTCATCCTTTTCCCAGGAAGAGCTGCCCCACACTCATACCTCAGTACAAGGGAACCCATCCATTTGTCAGAGGGGCTCTCTCGGGGTGGCTGCAGGGGCTCGGGGGAGGGGAAGGTCGTTCTGACCCAGGTGCTTGCAGACAACTTTTGACACACACACACAAAAAGACTGTCTACAGTCAAGCAAGTGGGCAGAAGACACTCCAGAGAAAGAGTGGTGTAAAACCGGAACCACAGTTACCATGACTCCGTGAGTTGAGGTAGATGGATTGTGTGTGTTACAGCATAATCCATTAATCGGGGTTGTTTGCAGAGGGATTTGATGTCAGGCTAAAGAGTTTGAACTCGTAACATGGACAGTGCAGAGCCACAGAGTCTCCTGAGGTGTGAAATGACATATTTAAAACAGCATTTCAGACAATGTGGGGACTTGAACTGACTTCAGTGTCTTTCAGCCCAAGAAACCTATAGTCACCCTGCAAGGCTCAGCTCCCATGTCACTCCTGTCTGAATGTTCCCTGACTGGCCTGCCCTGGTCACCCCTTCCCTGGGCCCCCTGAACTCTTGAGTAAGCCCTTCTCACACTGTCTTATTCTTGTCCTTCCATTCATTCCCTTTGTCTCTCGAGACCCCCCCTAGGGTTTGTCCTTTATGTGCCCAACATTGTCCAGAGGGTGTGACACCCTGTAGGTGTGGGACCTGTAGTGTCACTTAAATGGCCCTGGTATGAGGAGGCAGGTCTGAGTGGCACTGGTGGGAATGGAGAAGGGGTGAGAGGTGCCAAAGAGATTGTGAAGGAAAACCTCTGAAA
>CM052541.1:5013666-5083424 GCA_028533065.1 Trachops cirrhosus | reverse complement strand
TGAGGAGGCAGGTCTGAGTGGCACTGGTGGGAATGGAGAAGGGGTGAGAGGTGCCAAAGAGATTGTGAAGGAAAACCTCTGAAAAGTTATTTTAAAAAGCACAAAAGAAAGTGAAGTTTCCAAAGGTGTATTTCTGGGTTCTGTGGATGGATCTAGAAGAACAGGTGAGGAGAGGGAGATGGTTCCTCAATTAGACACCTGGACTTTGAGATGACAGTTGGACACTTGTGTAGAAAGATTTATAAGGAGGTGGGGATGCCAGACTCACAAAACTTAAACACAGGCTAAGCATCAACTTGGATCTTTTTTCTTTCAGCTTCGATTTATCCATCCAACCCCCCTTACACGTGAAAGCAAAAAAAAGGTGATTATTATTTTATACAAGTTCTTACTCATAACTGATTTTATATGTACTGCATCATTTTTATGGTTTCTCAGTTGCATAATTAACTTTGCTTCTTTTTTCTCCTCTTCTGTGCCTTTATTTATGTATCTATGTACGTATGTATTTATGAGTGTGTGTGTGTGTATTTTGCGTGCCTTCAGAATTGCTCCATTGAACATTAGGTTGTATGCAAGGTTATATTGAATTGTAAACGATTTCAGATGCGGATGATAAGGAGCCATCAAATAGACCCCATAGCTGAGTGTTAGCTATAGATGCAGATGTTGTAAAGTTGTCAAAGTTGTAAAAGCAAACGTGATTATGGAATACATAAAAACATTTTTAATAAGGTCATAGGGTCATCTTCAAGTCCATCCCAGATTTTTCTGATAAAAGTTACTATTTCCTAACTTTAATGAAATCTAATAAAGAAAAAGTTTGCTCCCCATCATCCAGATGAACCCATCTAGTGGATCATCTGTCTTGGGACAGATATGAAACCATATACCACTTCATGGGAGAGGAAACTAAGAGCACATTTCTTCTCTGATTACTTACATACTCTTTCATCCTTCAGTAAAATATGCACAGACAAATGAAATTCCTTCTCAAGCAGAAATTATTGGCAAATTTTTCATGAGGATGGTGCTGTTGGGGAGGGACCCTTGGGAGATGGATGTAGTTTAGGTGAGGGGCTGACCTGGAAAATCGTTCACTTTGATGCCCCCCTTTGGCTCCACCTCAGGGGCTGAGCAGGCCTCCTTTCTATCTGTGAAGGTGGTTCCTCCCTCTGTGGAAGAAGGCGTAGGAGGTAACAAACACAGACATAATATGAGTGCAGATTCAGGATAAAGTGGTAGTTTTCACAGCATCTGGTATGAATGAGAACTTGAGAAAGAGGGGAAGGTTCGAGGTGCCGTTCTCACACACGTCAGGTACAAATGGCCTCCCAGGATGTTCACAGAATTCTGTTAGCTTAAGCAGAGCTGGCCACTGGGACTTTATCTAGCACTGGGAATGTGAGCTCCAGGCCTTGATATTATCTGATGTTCTGGGTCTTTTGAACACTCAGACATTGGGACATTTCACACACTGGGTTTAGTAAAGAGAAATTACTGTTGGACCTAGTCAGTGACTGTTGTAAAGTTTCTCTCATTCTCCATGTGCCTAGACTTACTTTATCTGGATTACCTGAAGGAGCTAGCAACTTCCTACCCATACGCTCTATCATTATATCTGGGTGCAACACTTTGTAGCAACGAGGTTCAATTTTCCTTATATTTTGTGTCTTTTCATCAAGAACCAAAGTGACTCAAACTGGCAGATCTCAGGATGCACTACTACCTTGGTGGATCCTCTGTATCTCCCAGAACTTTTGCTGATGGAGCCCCTGGTTCCTGGAAACTTCAGTGTCAATCTTGGCACCACACAACAGCTTCCTGTCATCAGATGAGAGCCACTTATCCTTCTGGTGACAGCTGTTGTGTGCTGTCATGTAATCTGAAATAATCAGCCAGAACAACCATTTATTTTATGCTAATATTTGCTAAAAAGATAACAAATGTTGTCTTTTCCTAAGTGAAACAATACTCATTTATTTACTCGTTCAACATACAGTTACTGAGTGCATAGAAATGCCCAGTGTCCATAAATAATATTGAAATCATATCCCTGAGCTCAAGGATTGTTTCAAATTCGATTATCCACCATCTAAAAATAACTATTGGGGAGCAGGGACTCTAAAGTACCCAAGAGACAGGCTGTGACGTGACCGTTTCTCAGGTCACTTCCCAGTGGATCACACTAGTGTGGGACCTCTCTGCCCTGGGTGGAGATAGAGGCTGAGGCTGCCTGACGGGGAGGAGGCCGAGTTGTTCTACGGAAGGTACGAAAACATTGCAAGTGTAGTGCGCAGTGGCCCGTCTCCTGTGAAAAGTCAGCCAGGTGCCATGTTGGGATTTGGGTGAATGGAGAGGGGCGTGACCTTCTGGAAGGAGAATTGGCGTACGAGGACCTTGGATTAATTTTATCAGTAGGGTGGTGCTCCAGAAGAGCTGCAGGAGCTGTCAGACTTCTCTGGGACATGTGCATGGCTCCCTGGACCCTCAATAAGAGATGGCAATCCAGTGGGTCCTGTCATATTCCCAGTAGCCAAGAGCCTGTCAGACGGAGAAGGCAACTGTTCCAGCAAGACTGCCCTCACTCCTGTTAATAACAATGTTTCCCAGGGTAGATACTACAGGCCGATTCAACCCTGACTTATAAGATTCTCATGCATTAATAACCACACTGGCTCAGGCTAAAACTCAATTTCGGCTGTACTGGAATCACCTGAAGACCTTTGGAAAATAACATTGCTTTAATCCCACACTAACCAAAAGTTTGATTTAACTGTTCTAAGTTATCACTTGGACATTAGAATTGTTCAACAGTCTCCAGACGATTTTCATACACAAGTTACTCATTCTACAATTTAAGGAGAATGCCAATGCCTAAGCCCCACCCAAATCAATTGATCAGAATCTCTGACATTGGGACCAGGAAATTATTATTACATATACTCTTCTGAGACAATTCAAATGCATGGCTGGATTGACAAACAACAGCCAAAGAAATAAGAGCTGGTCTTGATTAAAATGTATGAAAGCAAGATTTTTATACACTGTTTACATGTATTATTTCCTTGTTCTTCTGAGAAGAGGGTCGCCGCTTTCTGGAGAGGATGGTGGTAATCTGTGAGTCCCTACAGTGAGGAGAAGGAAACTGTCCCCAGGCCTCCATGCTGGAGCAGTCTCAGCCCCCACTGGGCATGCGATTCAGGATTCTCCCAGAACACTGAATGGCAGCTTTTGGCAAGACGTCATTTGGCACTTGCACTTTCTCATATACGAATATAAAACAAATGACCAGACTCTTGATTCTGGTAAAACGCTTCACTCAAAATTCCAGAACAAGATTCAAAATAATTATTAGTGACTTTTCATCCTTTACTATTTTCTACATTCAGAAAAATAACATAGCTAGGTTCCAAACTACTCTGCCCAATGATTTCAAGAAGGACATTTCTGATCTTTGTGTGTTGTTATTAGAGATATAATACAGACTTTGAAAACAGACCCCTCTTTTATGTATTAAGTTGGAACCATTCTTTAGGGTCTCAGCTTCCCTGTTTGCAGTGGACCCCACAGGGACAATGAATTTAACAACAACAACAACAAAAGCTTATATTTTACTGTGAGAAGAAATGGGGATAGATTGGATTTGGGACAGGAGCAAGAATATGGACTCAGAATGGATTCTCAGGTTTGTGGTTGAAGGTGTATGTTTGATGAGATGGAAGCACCAGGAAAGAACATGTAGTGTGTTGGGGAAAGAGAATACATTACGTTTTGTATGGATAAGTTTGGGGTGTGATTTAGGGCCCAGGAGGAGATGCTGGGTGAGCACAGGGATGTGCATGAAGGCAGGAGACAGGCTGGACAGCTGGGAGCTGAAGACATAGCAGTGATTTGACCATCTGGGGCCAACCAAATGGCCGAAAATGGTAACCTGGAGTATTCTTTCTAAATATTGGAGGAGAAAGACTTCAGTGAGTCGAGGGAGTAACTCCAGGAGAAAGACAGCACAGACCATACGTGTTTGGAGAAAGCAGAAGGGGTCTCAATAGAGAAAGGTGGGCGCTGTCATCCCTGCCTCCTCCTGCTCTTCAACAGCCCACTTCCCTCCCACCCAGCACTCATCAATGGGAGGGCCAGTCCCCAAGCCAACCTCATTTGTGTCACCTCAGATGGTCACAAGGAAGAAGAATTACTCCAACAGACCATGGGACAGGCAGGATGTTTCTATCTGGGAGAGAACAACCTTCAAGCCATTCTCAAACTTCTTAATTCTCTCAGAAGGCAGAACCAGGAAAGCAACCATGAGCTTATACAGTTCCTAAAAGTTCATCCTTAATCTGTAAATGCTGGTTTTCATTTTTTTAAGTGGGTTTCTACTTTAATCACCCCCTTCTTCACCCTACTGGTATGAGACAGAGATATCCACTGGAAATTTGGGGGGATGGCAAGTAATACCATCTGTCACAGCACAGTTGGATGGACAGGTGTTACCAGTCACATCTACTCCCAAACTGAGAAAGGAGGTCAATGCCAGACATGCAGGCCTTACCGAGATCACCCCCAGGAACCGAGTGGACAACGAGGGGCTGCAGAGTGCGGGGTGGCCCCCTGGTTTCCGTGGGAGGTTGTGTCTGGCTTGTGTCGAAGATTCCATGGCTCACAGGGAACTGAAACCTGATGTTCCAGGATGGGCAGGATCAGTGGCGGTCCCTTGACAAGGAGCATTATTTAGCTGTAGGACCTTATCCAGGGAAATGGAGTGGGGAGAGGAATGTGCAGATGGGCTGTCCCAGGCCATCTCAATCTTACCAGATGTCACAGCAGCACCTGAGACAGAACTTCAATATTAGTCCTTACACTGTGTTTTCTTCATTAACAAAGGGCTCAGTCACAGGCCAGTTCATTGTCACGGATACACATGTTTGTATAGAACACAGTGTATCTTCATATCTGCTATGCAAATTTATTTGGGTTTAATGAAGAACAGTCAAGATTTGTATGAAAGTATTATCAGATTTTATCTTCTCCAAGTGAAATTAAATCTGGTTAAAGGACACATATTGAGACTGGAAAGAAATCCAGTTTCAGTTGATTGTGAGTAAGTCTGGGGAGAGAGCTCCCCACTCTACAGCACAAAGCACTTGCCACACTCCCTGGACACTCAGAGATGGAGGCTCTGTATCATACTTCCACACTGAGTCAGGGGCACCTTCCTCAGGCTTCCAGAATCAAAGAGCTCCATCTTCCCTGGCAAGGCATGGTCATTTGTGTCCATGGTCTTCCCAACCCAAAGGCGATGTCACAGGGCCAGAGGCCCTCCAGGCTCAGACTCCAGGGCGCAGAAACCCCTACCAGGCCCTTCCACTCAGGGGAGCTTACAGCCAAGAAAACACGAAGTTTATTTCATCTTATTCATTTCCCAACATACCACCTTTCTGTGATTCATTTCAGGCACTGTGGTGTAGGCATAAGAATGTATCACTTTGTTTCAGAAACTTGCTTTTTCTGCCAGGTAATAAGATGATTCAGATTCCCATGAAATCATCCTCTTGTTTTGCTTGTCTTTCTGTGTTAGGATCTCTGGCATTTTGTTTTGTTTTCTTTTTTAAATTATTTTATTGCTGTTCAATTACAGTTGTCTGCATTCCTCCCCACCACTTCTCCTGACCCCAGCCAAACCCACCTCTGTCCCTTGCTTCCACCCTCCCCCTTGGTTTTGTTCATGTGTCCTTTATAGCAGTTCTTGAAAACCCTCCCCCTCATTGTCCCCTGCCCCCTCCCATCTGGCTATTGTTAGATTGTTCCTAATTTCAATGTCTCCGGTTATATTTTGTTTGCTTTTTTCTTTTGTTGTGGATCTCTGGTTTTATAGGAAAAAAAAAGTTCTCCAGTCTGGTCACACAGGGCCCTCCTTCTGAACTGCACAGCGGACCAATTCTTCTTCTGATGCCTCCACTCCATGCTGCCCCTTCACAGCTCAGAGAAACACATAAGAGTCCCTGCAGGTTCACACGAGGACCATGAGTCCTAGATTCCCACAGCGCTGGTCATCAAGGGCCCATGGAGATGTGGACATTGTTTTACCTTCTAGGAGGGAAACTCAGACAAATGCAAGATCTGCCTGGATGGAGGAAAGCTCTTCCGCTGTAAAAATTGTCAGAGCTTCTTTCATGGGGACTGTCATCTCCCATCTGTGGACACAAAGAGGTTTGTGAGATGCAGCCCCCTGTCTCCTTTTATAGACCCTTCCTCCTGCCATGCACCCTCCCCCTGCGGGGTTCCTCCTTGTTTCCTGGTGGGGACACAGTGGGGCTGGACGTACAGGGTCCAGCAGTATGATCCTGGGAGCTGTTGGAAGAAGCTGCCAACAAGAGGGTAATGTTCCCCTCTCTCCTCTGGGGAGCAGAGACCAGGGGCTGGGTCCTTCACCAACACACCGCTACTGTCCTTTCCAGAACTTTCCCAGCACAGACACCTTTTCATGGGAGTGGTGATGCTGATTGTTTGTATTCTGGGCTTATTCAGAAAAGGAGAAAAACATGGCCTGGCTTCCTCATTTCACTACATTCCAAATGGATGCTGAAGGCCTAAGGTCCCCATGGGTTAAGGTCCAGTCTCTGGTGCTCAGGTTGATGGTCAGGGCTCCTTGTGCTCCCAGCAGCTCAGATGGGCAGAGGAGAGCCCACCACCCACCCTGACTCAGCCTGCCACTCACTCAGCCCCTGTGGTTACCCTCTATGGGTATCACATGAGAATTCTGGGGACCCCTGAAGATGTCCCCTTCACCCCCAGTCTGTGCCTACTGGCCACTCCTTAAAGAGAACAGTGGCAGCTGTAGCAATGGTGACTGTTGCTGGGCTTTGCCCTTTCTCACTTATATCTGACATCTCAGGAATGGTTGGAACTGTACCTTCTGCACAATGGAAAATTCTTCACAAAGTCTGCAGCATTACAGGGAATCTGAGGTCCTGGTGAAGCAGATGGGGCCTGAGAAGTTGGTGAGTTGAATTTGACCCCAAGCCTTTTCCGTTCTGCTCACACATAAGAAGTCAATCAGTCACAGGATGAGGGGGAGGGTGTCAAACGATGCCTGGTCTTCTGAAGGTGTCTCAGCCACACTGAAAACTCACCAGAAAATATATGCAGGGAAAAAAAAACAGTCATTACCTGTTAGTGTCCAAGAGCAATACCAGTTTGGGGAAACTTCCAGAAGACTGGTGTGGGCTTGCGTCTCTCTGGGCATGCCTCTGGGCTCATTCTCTCCAAGCTGTTTTTCATTCACTGCCTCCTTCTTTTGCAGAAATGTGAGTTCCTGCTCTTAAAGGTCTATCACCACATAGAGGGCAACATTTTCCCAAATATTCCACGTGGGAGTTATGTGAGTAACAACAAAAAAACATCAATACAGACCACCATGATATGACTTGACCTTGACAGGGGCACTTGTGGAATTTATGATCCGAAGCCCCCGGGAGGGAGAGCATGAGCTACTTTATCATCACCTTGGATTTCTGCTGAATTTGATGGGAATCCACAGAAGACATGGAACTCTGTCAATACCCTCCATTTGATTGCTATTGATATATTTTTCACCAGGTTACAAAGGCTTCTCAATACCTAAGGAAACTTAGGAAGTTGGACACAATCAAGAAGAAACTAGTCGAGGAAAATTACTGCCAAGTGAAAGATTTTATGGAGGCCATGGACAAATTTTTCCAGGACCCCAGGGTAAGTGGCTCTCACGCATTTGTTGCAGTTTCTTCCCATGAGTCTCTTCTGCTCTCATTTCCTGGTGCTGGGGATTTTTTAGTTTCCCTCATGTTTTATGATAAGCCAGTATGAGCAAGGGTTCAGGAAGTGAGTGGGTTTTTACTTTAAGGATTTAAGCTCACCAAGGACAGGAACTATGAGTGAGAAAGTGGGCCTGCATCCAGAACCCCTTAAGAGCTTCAGTAAAGGCAACAGGTGCCCATTGAGAACAATCACATCCTTCTTCCTCCACACCTACAGAGGAGACTGCATCCTAAAGTCACATGATTCCTCTTACCTCTCTCCATTTATACTTAATGAGACCTCTCAGAAGTCCCAAAATGCAGGGTCATTTGCTAGTGATTCCCCATGACAGGGGTGACCAAAGGGGGATAGAAGTGTCAACGTGAAAGGAAGGTCACTGGTTGTACTTAGACGTCTGTGATGTTTGATTGTGTCTAAGATCTTAGGTTACTTTTGTAACTCTCACTTAAAGAGACAACCCAAACCTAAGGAGTAAGAGTCTTCCAGTGTAGTAATGATTTCCCACTTCTGTCTAGTCAGCAAGAAGTAATCATGACCTTAGGAAACAAGGTACTCTTAGCTGCGTGTGTTTTTAGACTTAACCTGGTTAAGAGTCCTGATCATTGTCAACTGCAAGGTGTCTAATGACAGTAATAATGAGGATCATTATTTTTGTCTGTTTTTTTCTTGTAGCGTGGCAAATTACACTTAAACCAGGAGGAATTTATGAAGAATTTCAGAAAGGTCTTCGCTATTCAGGAAACAAATTAGAACAGTGCACTGGTGCAGTGCATGCTGTTGGCACCCTGAAACATCACGCTGCTTTCTGGCACATTTCTTATCCCCCTGCTGCTATGAGGTTGGGTGCTGATGCCACCTCTCCCCCATGTATTGCTTTAGACCAAATGAAGCCAGATTCACCTGAATGTTATCTCTCTTTGGCCTGGGGGTTGGTTCCCACCCCAAGGTTGAACCAACTATGTTCAGTGATTCATGTTTCCCTGTCCCCCATGGACTGAGGCTAGAGCTATTATTCAGCTGTCACCACATCCTTGCTTAGCTTTCTCCTCCATGGTATCCCGCTTCCCTTACCCTCCTCCTCCCGAGAGAATTCTCACAATAAATCACATATTCAAGAGACTTTATCTCAGGCTTTGCTTTTGGGAGCCCACCTTAACATAATGGTTTTAGCAAGCCAGCCCTTAGGCATAGAGTACTGAGTTAGAACGCTGTCTAACCAGACAGTTTCAGGCAGAATATTGATAGTACCTGGGGTGTTCAAGCAGTGTGGTTCCAAAAACATTCACCTTCAGAAACTGAATGTGATACAGGGGAAGATGTATACTACCTGATTGTCTAGCAATTGTCTAGCTTTCACAAAGGGAGAAATAGTAACCATAAGAACTGTATAATTTGGTGGCTATTTCTAAACACCACTAATGTCTTAAATATTGAGCACATGACAGGCTTAAATATATTGATTATTACCTACAGCTAGAAGGCAGGCAGTAAGGAAGGCCTGGCACAGACCCTAATTTTAAGAATGGTAGAACTTCAAAGAAGACTGAATTCTAAGCTCAGTGTGGCCTCTTGAGTCAAAGTCAAGGCCCTGATAAAGAAAGCATGAAGCCCTGAAACTCAGAATGGGGTTTTCTAGGTAGATGCACCTGAACTCTGAACTCTAGATCCCTCTGATCCCACAGACTTGCAAAATGATCCCTTATCCCTATTGGTAGAGACCCCTGTCTTACCCCCCATTTAAGACTATGCACAGTTCTCTCAGCATAACTAAACTAAGAATACAGAGAAAGAGATAAGGCTGCTAGCTGAACAGTTCAGCAGAGCGGCAGGACTAGGAGATTTGTGTGGGACTGGATCCTGGAAAAGCAATGTTACAAGGTTCCATTGATAGGCAGTGGAGGCTGCTGATACAAGTACACTCTCCTGGGCCACAGAGATTAATTAGCCTGGCAAGTTCCAAAGGCAATGATTCCTGGTGATTCTTAGTGGCTTGCTATAAAGCACAGTGCACACTAGTTAAAGTGAAGGAAGGAACACTAGACTTGCCAGGGCCAACAAAATGGAGTTGGGGCACTCAAAACCCTTAGGAAGATGGCACGGCTCTACTCTCTACAACTGGAAAACCCATCCTTCAGGTGACTGTGTCCTCAGAAGGCTTCAGAAACACCACCTTAATGAGCATAAGGAATGCACTGTTAAGAGGGCACCTGCATCCTTAAGATGCTCAGGTGGGACTGTCCTCTGCAGGCTGGAATAATGTAGGAATCGTGTACAGAGCTGGATTCCCTCGTAGCAAAGGAAATGATAGTATTCCAGAGTAATTTAAGCTATGTGGCAGCACTAAAGTATCAGAAAAAGATGAGTAATCTCCGTGATGAACAGCAAGCTTAGAATGACAACGAGGGACCCTGACCCATAGGTGTCTAAGGAAATAGCTCATAGAAGATGGTATTCTCACAGACAAGGCAGAGCATCCAACAGGATATTGCTTCATATATTTCACCAAAAGATATTTTCAAAAGATGATCAGATGGTTCAGGTGCTACCTGAAAGAAAAGACGACATTCCTTGCCTACTTTCCAGACCTCAGCCAATCCTTGCTCCAGAAGCTATTGTTAGAAATGAGGGCAGTTTTTATCAAAAAGGAGAGTGCAAATGTACACAGTAGTAATTCCCTGAGTTCTTCACCAAGGGGGCCTATGGCCATTTATTCAAGCAACCATATTCAAAACAAAGAAAATATGTAGACATTTTAAGGGTTATTAATACAGTGTCTCAGTTCACATTTGGGGACCCAAAACACCACCCGTTAGAGTACACTTATGGAGATAAGGTAATGACCACCTAACACTGAGTCCACTCGATCCGTGCAGCCACCCAGCAGTCATTTCCCAAGCTCCCAAAGGTACAATCAGGACACACATAGCAGCTGGCCAACCTGGGTTTTCACCCTATCATTCCTTAACCTAGCAAATAACAATGACTGTCCTAGGAAAGGCCAGATGGAAGGCTCTGAAACTGAAGTTTTCTTCAGTGAAAATAGTGAGTTGAAAACAATGTCATAATTCTGGTGGAGAGGGGAATGACAGAGGTTGGTACCACCTGCAAAGATTTAAGGTTCAAGGGATATAATCCCCATTACATCTCTATGCCATGCAGCAGTCTGGCTTAGACACAAGCTAGGTGATTTCTGGCTACTAGATGAGTAATAGAAACTCAAGCAACACTTCCAGCCAAGATGGAGGCGTAGGTAGACACACTGTAGCTTCTTGCACAACCAAAAGAAGGTCAACAACAATTTAAAAACAAAAAACAACCAGAACTGACAGAAAATTGAATTGTATGGAAGTCTGACAACCAAGGAGTTAAAGAAGACATACTCATCCAGACCAGTAGGAGGGGCAGAGTCTGGAAGCCTGGCAGAGAGGACTCGCAGCAAGGCAGTGGCCGGCAGACCGAGGTGCACAAGGCGGCAGCTGGCAGACCCAGTGAGGCAGCGGATTCTGGAGTGGGGTGGGGAAGGCTGCAGCTGGCCAGCAAGGTGGTGGCTGGTGGAGCTGGTGGTCTCACATTCAAGTGCAGATAAACCAGGTGTAACTGGGGACCACAAAACCCAGGGTCCCAGTGCAGGGAAATAAAGCCTCAAACCACTGACTGAAAATACCTGTGGGGATTGAGACAGCAGCGAGAGAAACTCCCAGCCTCACAGGATAGTTCATTGGACAGACCCACAGGATCCTAGAACATTCACAAACCCACCCACCCAGGAATCAGCACCAGAAGAGCCCAATTTGCTGATGGGTGGTGGGGGAAGTTACCAAAAGCGGTCAGAGAGCACAGCAAGCATCATTGTTCCCTCTCACACCCCGCCCCCACATACAGCACCACAACCCAGAGATGTGGGCCTGGTGAACACCTAAGTCTCCGCCCCTCACTACGTAACAGGTACATCAAGACAAAAAAGATGGCTCAAATGAAAGAACAGATCAAAGCTCCAGAAAAAATACAACTAAGCAATAAAGAGATAGCCAACCAATCAGATGCATTGTTCAAAACACTGCTATTCAGGATGCTCACAGAATTGGTTGAATATGATCAGAAATTAGATGAAAAAACGAAGGCTACACTAAGTAAAATAAAGGAAAATGTACAGGGAACCAATAATGATGGGAAGAAAACTGGAACTCAAATCAATGGTGTGGACCAGAAGAAAGAGAGAAACATCCAATGAGAAAAGAATGAAGAAACAAGAATTCAAAAAAGTGCGAAGAGGCTTAGGAAACTCCAGGACATCTTTAAATGTTCCAACATCCAAATTATAAGGGTACCAGAAGGAGAAGAGGAAGAGAAACAAGTGGAAAGGTTATTTGAACAAATAATAAAGGAGAACTTCCCCAATCTGGCAAAGGAGATAGACTTCCAGGAAGCTCAGAGAGTCCCAAAGAAGTTGGACGCAAGGAGGAACACATCAAGGCACATCATAATTACATTACCCAAGATTAAAATGAAGGAGAGAATTCTAGAAGCGGCAAGAGAAAAGGAGACAGTTACCTACAAAGGAGTTCCCATAAGACTGTCAGCTGATTTCTCAAAAGAGACCTTGCAGGCAAGAAGGGGCTGGAAAGAAGTATTCCAAGTCATGAAAGACAAGGACCTACATCCCAGATTGCTCTATCCAGCAAAGCTCTCATTTAGAATGGAAGGGCAGATAAAGTGCTTCTCGGATAGGGTCAGGTTAAAGGAGTTCATCATCACCAAGCCCTTATTATATGATATGTTAAAGGGATTTATCTAAGAAAAAGAAGAAGAAAATATGAACAGTATAATCACTGAAAACTCACAGTTATTAACAACCACACCTACAACAAAAACAAAAGCAAACTAAGCAAACCACTAGAACAGGAACAAAAATACAGAAATGGAGATCACATGAAGGTTTAGCAACAGGGGAGTGGGAGGAGGAGAGAGGGGGAAAAGGCACAGACAATAAGTAGCATAGATGGTAGGTAGAAAATAGAAAGAGAGAGGGTAAGAATAGTATAGGAAATGTAGAAGCCTAAGAACTTATATGTACAACCCATGGACGTGAACTAAAGGAGGGGAATGTGGGTGGGATGGGGTGCTCAGGGTGGAGGGGAGTGAAGGGGGTGAAATGGGACAACTGTAATAGTATAATGAATAAAATATATTTTAAAAAAGAAAATAAAAGAAACGCAAGCAAAGGTGGGGCTTATGGCACCCAGCACTCAGACCTTGGTGGACTGCATTCAGCTTATAGCAGTCCCTAAAGAGAGAGCCCAACTAGTAGTTCTTGGCTTCTGCAGAGTAGAGCCCCTCATACCATCTGGCCAGAGAGCTCAGTTGGCTGTTTTACTTGATTTGGGTCCCAAGTCACACCATACCAACCATGGAGCCCATTCTACTACCATGATGTTATGCAACAAGAAATCAGTAACAAGAGGAAAGCTGGAAAATTCACAAACACATTTAAATGCCATCCCTATCATGATTACAATGGATTTGGAGTCATGATCAATTTGGATCATGATTCCAAATTTTACAGAAATAAAAATAAATCCTAAAATTCTTCTCAGCAACAACTTATCTGTCTCATCATTATGGGTGGTTTGTAAAGTATTCACTCCAACTGCAATTCTAGAATAAACCATGTTTTATTCTAGAAACACGGTTTATAAACTGCGTTTCTGCTCCAGTAAGCACAGAAGTACAAAGCGTATCTAGCCTGGTTGTGTCTCTACGAACAAACACATGCCTCTGATGCTCTGCACAGCAGCATCTCTCCTCCTGGTGGACAGGGGCCCAGGGGCACCGGACCCACTGGCATCTCCAGAAGCCAGAACAGGGCTGAGTGTGGGAATGGGCACAGCTGGTCTGCTGTTTACCTGCAAGGACGAAGCTTTCTGCTTCTGATCTGGAGGAGTGAGATCCTAACGAGCCATCCTCTTGCAGAAAACAGCTGGAAACCCTGGCTAGTATTTGGAGAATAAAGCTTGAAACTCAAGGAAGTGAACAAAAACAGGACAATTCTACAAGGAAGTCAAATCTCACAAGTAGGAAACACATGATGATGCTAGTGTACCATCACCGGACTCTGAGAGCAGCCACAGGCTTGTGGGGTGGTCAGCACTTTGGTAGAAAGTCCACCTTCTCTCTGGTCAGCAAAGTCAGGCAGCCAGTCTTTCTGGGAGGCAAGAGGGTAATCCCAGAAAGGAGAAGTTCATAGAGAAACCAGCATTCTTCCTGGTAAAATCTGGATCAAGGGACATGGCTTAGATGTGTGCCAAAAATAATCCTTAGATCTGAACCCCAGAAGTGGACTTCTCCACATGGCCTCTGACTGCTCCAGTCAACTGCTTGCACACACCACCCCAGAGGCTGCTGTCCCTGTGCACTTGCGCTCCGAGGAGCACAGAGCCCCGGCCTCTCCAGCAGGATGAGCCCGCCCAGGGAGACCTGCCAGGGAGCAAACTCACCTTTCACAGAGCTCCCAGCCTGAGAGTGTCCCCAGGAAGAAGGGAGGGCAGGGGGACCGGGAGCCCTGCTGGTTGATGGGCCACCTCCTAGAAGGGGACGTAGAGGCGGGGCCTGAGTGTTCCCACATAGGTCCAGGTGCCCCTCCCCCCATCCCTGCACCCACAGGGGAGCAGCAGGTCTTCATCCTCTGGCCCAGTTGTTGCTGTTACTGCCACTTGGCTTCTTCCTGCCCTTGAATTTTCAGGTTGGGACTCCCTACACCATCTTGGGGACAAACCTCTATCCCCACAGGATATCATAGGCTGCAGACTCAGCCCACTTCTGATGTCTGATGGGAAGCTGCTCCTGGTGAAGCTAAGGAAGCCCGTCCCCTCCCTGAGTTCTCCGCCCTGCCCCGTGTCCCTCCTCAGTCACTGCCTCTCCTGCTTCTCAGGTTTCCAGGCCCCTTAGCTCAGGCAACTTCCCTGAAAACAGGAATGGTCCCTGTTGTCAGTGCTCCTTGCCACCAGGGAAAATGCTCCAAGCACTGGCTTCTTCCCTTCACATCAGTCCAGGAGGATTGTTAGGGGGTCCACCTGCTTCCAAAGATGGTCTTATCTGGGTCCTAACGCAGGTGGGTCTGACATTGTTTTCTGGATCAAAAATCTTTGCTTTCTGCACAGAGGCCTCCCGATCCCACAGAAACCACGGCTGTTGACAGAGTAGGGTGCATGCCAGCTTATCCTGGCCCGACAAAGCATCCCATTCCCTTCGGCCAGGGCATCCCCAGTTTGGGAGTGCCCACACGTGGGTCCGGCCCCTGTGGGTTTCCCACCCAGGCAACTCTCATTCATGTGGTCATCTTGGTGACCCTAGGCCGACTCAAGGGAAAGTGGGCACATTGATGCCAACACCCAGACCAGGGGGGCCTAGTCTGCCTGCTGTGGGAAAGAGGAAAGTGAGGGGAGGGGGATACTGGGAAGACTGGTGTCGTCTGTGTCAGACCTCGCCTGGGTCCCCTGAACCATGGATACCAGAAGCAGAGGACAGCTGTGCCTAGCAAAGGCTCAGCTTACTAGTTTTCTACCCTCAGTGACCAATGAGGGAGTGAAATGGGGGAAGGAGAGATCCCCCACATGTGCAACATATGGGACACACCGAGACCCTGCGCTCTGGGCAAGAAACATCCTCATCAGTGTATGGAACCTGTGCAGATTGATATTGCTCCTTTGGGGGAAAGAACGAATGTACATGGAGAGAGGGTAGAAACATCCCTTGTATCTTACATGTAAATGGGCCCCAACACTTAGTCCTACCCGGAGGGAGTTGAACTCAGGGAACAAACATGAAAACCATCCCTCTAAGAATCTTGCTTCTCCAGGCCTGTCTGAGCACAGAGACCTGACTCTGTTCCCCTGCACCCTCTCAGAAAGTCGGGGCTGACTTTCCAAGAACAGCGGGATTCACTGATGTTTCTGTATGTTTGCACAAAGAAGAGAACTCCTGGAGGGCAGGGCTGCTCATTGCTCTGTGTCCTCTTCCCCCACCCCTCCAGTCCCCGACTGTCCCTCCCTGTCCTCCACTCCTGCTGCAACGTGTCCCGACCCACAGCTGAGAGCCCCGTCGGGCTGCAGGAGGAGGGAGACATGTCTGACAATACTTCAAAAGTTATTTTCACTTTTCATTTCCCTTTTGGGTGGAGCCTTCTCAGAGTGAGTAAGTTACGGACTTCCTGCTCGGTGCTAACTAGGCTGAAACCAGGCTGAAACCAGACTGGGGACACTGTAGGGATCAGAGACCCAGGCAGAGCCAAAAGCAAGACAAAGGTCACTGGGGACAGCAACCTCAGCACCAGGTCAGTCTCTGTCTTCCTTCCTTTAACTTTCTCTCTGGCAGTGCTGCTGCTTTAGTGCCTGTCATTAGACGCTCATGGAAACCTTGACTTTAGTCCAGCTTTACAAAAACACTCACATGCAGTGTAATGAGATGCAGGAATATGTGATGAGGAAATTGGATCTTTAAACAGCAGAGGGACAGCCTGTGGTGTGAGCCCAGCTGCCACAGCCCACAGGACTCTTGTCTTACACCTACTGCTCCACTGGAGAGCCATCTGGACTGGGTTGTGCTTCCCGATTTTCTCATGACCTCTGAACACTCTTGTTCCCCTAGGGCCGCTCTACCTTCACCTAGATCGTTTCAAAGAAGGCACTTTAGAAAATACAAAATTCAGGGTAAGCATCTGACTTTTCAAGTCTGGGTGCGTTGTCCTCAGACCTGACCTGGGGATGGGTCAGCACCCAGCCTATTCCCATCTCTGGTTGTGGGTCTGATTCTTACTCCGGGGATCTTGATATAAGGACGTCAAAGGAAGAGGAAGGACCAAGATGCCAAAAACCAGTGCAGGCTGGTGTTTTCATTTGTACTTTGATTTTCTGCTCTGGGTGGATTCTACCTCTGACAAGGAAAAGGCTAGAAATCCTATCTTTAGTAATGGCTCAGAAATAACATTACTTAATATGTTTAATTGTTTGATTTTTTAATGCAAAAGAAATACATTATACCACTGTTGGTCACAAATATTTGAATAGTATGTATGTAAAGGGGTAAAGTCCTTTTCACCACACACCCCATGCAGCTTCCAATCCTGGGCCTGCTGAGTGCTGTGGACACAGCTTTTTATGTCTCTTCTATGCATTCACACACGTGACTTGTTTAACTAAATGCATAATTTGTATCTTGTTTTTTAATGAATGAGATTGCATTGTATACACCATTCTGTATTTTACGTTTTTTAAACTTTAATATTAAACTTATTCGCGGTTTTTTTCAAGTGACTAAATATTGCATCTGCCTCATTTTTATTAACATTGCATACTACTTCTTGGAGTCGATGCCCTATAATTTTTAAATTATGTTCCATTGAAACCATTTTGTGTTGTTTTTAATTGTTCGTATTATGAAAAATATGTGATAATATCAATTATATAGTTATGTTTTGCGTATGTACAAGTATTTGTCTTGTGTCAAAAACCAAAAGGTAAAATTGTTGAGGCAAAGGGTCCTAATGTGGTTTAATGGTTTATAGATCCCACCAAACTGCCTTCCTTGTGGCTGAACCACTATAATATTCTCCTGCCACTGGATGCAGCCTGTTAGTTTGCATTCCTTGATTGCATGGGAGCTTCAACAGGTCTTCATGCCTATTGGTCATTTAATGACCTTTAGACATGACCTTTTTTATGAATTGCCAGTTTATTTTTTACCAATGTAATCAGTTGAGGTGATTGTTCTTCCTTTAATGATAAGGGAGAGTCTGCTACATAATCTGAAATTTATTTTTTGTTTTTTCATTATATTTAAGTATACTTTATTGATTATGCTATTACAGTTGTCCCATTTTTTTCTCTGCTTTATTCCCCTCCACCCTGCACATCCCCTCCCACTCGCATTCCCCTGCTTTAGTTCATGTCCATGGATTATACATATAAGTTCTTTGGCTTCTACATTTCCTATACTATTCTTAACCTCCTCCTGTTTTCTACCTACCGTTTATGCCACTTACTCCCTATAACTTTTCCCCCATTCCTTCCCTCCCCTTCCCCACTGATAACCTTCCATGTGATTTCCATTTCAGTGATTCTGTTCCTGTTCTAGCTGTTTGCTTAGTTTGTTTTTGTTTTTGTCTTTGTTTTTAGGTTTGGTTGTCAATTGTGAATTTGTTGTCATTTTACTGTTCATATTTGTTATCTTCCTTTTCTTAGATAAGGCCCTTTAACATTTCCTATAATAAGGGCTTGGTGATGATGAACTCCTTTCACTTGACCTTATCTGGGAAGCTCTGTATCTGCCCTTCCATTCTAAAAGAGAGCTTTGCTGGATAGAATAATCTGGGATATAGGTCTTGGCCTTTCATGATTTTGAATACTTCTCTCCAGCCCCTTCTTGCCTGTAAGATTTTCTTTGAGAAATCAGCTGACAGTCTTAAGGGAACTCCTTTGTAGGTAACGGTCTACTTTTCTCTTACTGCTTTGAATATTCTCTCCTTATCTCTAACCTTGGGCAATGTAATTATGATGTGTCTTGTTGTGTGCTTCATTGGGTCCAACTTCTTTGGGACTGTCTGAGCTTCCTGGATTTCCTGGAAGTCTATTTCCTTGGCCAGATTGGGGAAGTTCTCTTACATTATTGTTTCAAATAAGTTTTCAATTTCTTGGTCTTCCTCCTCTCCTTCTGGCACCCCTATGATTCAGATGTTGGAATGTTTAATGTTGGAATGTTGTTACAAAGGTTCCTAAGCCTCTCTTTATGTTTTTTTTCAGTTCTTATTTCTTCATTGTGTTCTAGTTGAATGTTTATTTCTTCCTTGTGGTCCAAACAGTCAATTTGAGTCCCAGTTTCCTTCCCATCACTGTTGGTTCCCTGTACATTTTCCTTTATTTCACTTTTCATAGCCTTCATTTCTTCCTAGATTTTGCAACCATACTCCACATCTTCTGTGAGCACCCTGATTACCAGTGTCTTGAACTGTGCATCTGATAGATTGGCTATCTCTTCTTTGCATAGTTGTGTTTTTTCTGGAGCTTTGATTAGTCCTTTCACTTGGGCCATTTTTTTTTGTCTCAGCATAACTGTTTCATAGTAATGGGTGGAGCCTTAGGTATTCATCAGGGCTGAGCAACCCAGGTGGCTGCATTGTGGCACTGTCTGTGGGGGAGGGGTCCCAGAGGGTATGATGCTGTTTGCGCAGCTCTCTGCTGGCTTTCAGTCACTTCCCCCACTACCCACAATCAAAAATTGGGCCCTTCTGGTGCTGATTCCTGCGTGGGTGTGTTTGTGTATGTTCCAGGACCCTGTGGGTCTCTCCAATGAACTCTCCTGCGAGGCTGGGAGTTTCTCCTTCCGCCTCAGCCCCCACAGGTTTTTTCAGTCAGAGGTTTCGAGGCTTTATTTCCCCGCGCTAGAACCTTGGGTTGCGCGATCTGTCCCACTCACCAGCTCCTCCGGGGTTATGCACACGCAAATGTTGGTCTGCTCCGTCTGCCGGCCGCCACCTTGCCTGCCCTGGTCCTCCGGCCCCCGCCCGGCCACCCGGCTGCCCGTCTCCGCCCCTCCTACCGGTCTGGGTGATTTTCTTCTGTCACGCCTTGGTTGTCAGACTTCAGTACATTTCTATCTTCTGTCAGATATGGTTGTTCTTTTGTTTTTAAATGTGTTGTTGCCCTTGTTTTAGTTGTGCAAGGAGGCACAGTGTATCTGTCTACTCCTCCATCTTGGCCAGAAGTCTTTTAAATGATTTTTAATCTATATTTTTACAATTGTTAGTTTTGAATTTGAAACCATATTATTCAAGTTTCCGATATTTAAAACAAGTCATTTAACTCTAATTTTTCTTTAACACTTAACTCAACACTTTGTTTAATATACTTTGAAAACTTACATTGAAATAGTTTTTGTTTTGCAAAATAAAATTCTTCTTTGTCTAGATTATCTTTCTGCCTACAGATTCTCTACACATTTTGTTAAGTACAAACCTAGGTTTTTTATATTTTGGTGCTGTTCTTAATGGTATTCTCTAACTTAATAGCAAATTCCAAGTTTTCAATGCTGGCATGTATAAAAGCCATTATCATTTTTATATTACTTTGCATTCTTTGTCCATGCTGTACTTACTTATTAATTCCATAGATATTTTGGTGAAGTTTAGGGGATTTTCTGCATAGGCAGTTATGTCATCTGCAAACACAGTTTTATTTCTTCCAACCTCTATAGTTTTAATTTCCTTTTCATTTTCTAGTATGCATTCTAGTACAATATTGAACAGGACTTGTAAAAGGGAACATCTTCCCTTTTCCTGATCTTAGGGGGAAAGGGTGCACGTTCTCACCAGTAAGTCTGCTATTAGCTACAGGCTTCTTGTGGATGTTCCTTCTCCGGTTGAGGAAGTTCCTGTTTGTGTCCAGTTTGCTGGGGGTTTTTACAGGAATGGAGTGGATTTTGTCAAATGAACTTTCTGCATCAGTTGACATGATCACTCCATTTTTCTTCTTCAGCCCCTTGATATGGTGGATTACGTTGAGTGATTTGGGATATTAAACCAGCCTTACATATCTGGAGTAATTTCATGTGATCATGAGTATCATTTTTCTGTAGAGTGTTGTATGCAATTTGCTAGTGTTTTGGTGAAGATTTTTGCATCTCTGTTCATGTGAGTTGTGGGTTTGTAGTCGGCCTTTCTCTGTTTTTGATGTCGCAGTATTGCTGGACTCATGAGATGAGTTAAAAAGTGTTCCCTCTGCTTCTATTTTCTGGGCAAGGCTTGAAGAACTGGTATAATTTCTTAGTTCAATATTTAGCAGGCTCACCAGTGAAACTACCTGAGCCTGATGCTTACATTTTTCCAAATTAAAGTGTTGGAACTTCCGGCCAAGATGGAGGTGTAGGTAGACACACTGTGCCTCCTCCCACAACCAAAATAAGGACAACAAAAATTTAGTAACAAAAAAACAACCAGTACTGACAGAAAATTGAACTGTGTGGAAGTCCGACAACCAAGGAGTTAAAACAGACACAATCATCCAGACGGGTAGGAGGGGAGGAGTCAGGCGGCCAGGCCCAGAGGGGTTGCGCCATAAAAAGCGGTGGCTGAGGGACCCCGGGCATAGGCGATGGACGGCAGACCCCAGCGCGGGGTGGCAGTGGGCGAACCCAGAGAGGCGGTGGATTGTGGATGGGCGTGGCACACAAGGAGGCTTGCGGACCGGGTGGTCCCACATTCATGCACAGATAAACCAGGTAAATCTGGGGAGCGAGATAGACTGCACAACCCAGGGCTCCAGCTTGGGGAAATAAAGCCTCCAAACACTGATTGAAAACACCTGTGGGGGTTGAGGTGCTGGGAGAGCCTCCCAGCCTCACAGGAGAGTTCCTTGGAGAGATCCACAGGGTTCTAGAACATACACAAGCCCACCCACACAGAAATCAGCACCAGAAGGGCCCAGTTTGCTTGAGGGAAGCAGCGGAAGGGACTGAAATTTAGCAGAGAGAGGAGCAAATGCCATTGTTCCCTCTTGGACCCCTCCCCACATACAGTATCGAAAAACACAGCAACGTGGGTTGCTCTGCCCTGGTGAATACCTAAGGCTCTGCCCCTTACTGTGTAACAGGAGCATCAAGACAAAAAAAATGACCCAAATGAAAGAACAGATCAAAGCCACAAAACAAATACAATTAGGTGACAAAGAGATAGCCAACCAATTAGATGCATAGTTCAAAGCAATGGTGATCAGGATGCTCACAGAATTGGTCGAATTTGATCACAAATTAGATGAAAAACTGAAGGTTACAATAAGTGAAATGAAGAAAAATGCACAGGGAACTAATAGTGAAGGGAAGGAAACTAGGACTCAAATGAATGGAGTGGACCAGAAGGAAGAAAGAAACAACCAAACAGAAAAGAATGAAGAAACAAAAATTCAAAAAAATGCAGAGAGGCTTAGGGGAATGTTTCTTTAAATGTTCCAACATCTGAATTATAGGGGTACCAGGAGGGGAAAAGGAAAAGCAACAAGTGGAAAAGTTATTTCAACAAATAATAAAGGAGAACTTCCCCAATCTGGCAAAGGAAATAGACTTCCAGGAAGTCCAGGAAGCTCAGAGTCCCAAAGAAGTCGGATCCAAGGAGGAACACACCAAGGCACATCATAATTACATTACGCAAGATTAAAATGAAGGAGTGAATCCTAGAAGCAGCAAGAGAAAATGAGGCAGTTACCTACAAAGGAGTTCCCATCAGATTGTCAGCTGATTTCTCAAAAGAAACCTTACAGGCAAGAAGGGGCTGGAAAGAAGTATTACAAGTCATGAAAGGCAAGGACCTACATCCAAGACTGCTCTATCCAGCAAAGCTCTCATTTAGAATGGAAGGGCAGATCAAGTGCTTCTCAGATAAGGTCAAGTTAAAGGAGTTCATCATCACCAAGCCCTTATTATATGAAATGTTAAAGGGACTTATCTAAGAAAAAGAAGATAAAAAACATGTACAGTAAAATGACAGCAAACTCACAATTATTAACAACCACACCTAAAACAAAAACAAACTAAGCAAACAGCTAGAACAGGAACAGAACCACAGAAATGGAGATCACATGGAGGGTTAGCAACAGGGGAGTGGGAGGAGGAGAGATGGGGAAAAGATACAGGGAATAAATAGCATAGATGGTAGGTAGAAAAAAGACAGGAGGAGGGCAAGAATAGTATGGGAAATGTAGAAGCTAAAGAACTTATAAGTATGACACATGGACATGAACTAAAGGGGAGAATGTGAGTGGGAGGGGGTGTACAGGGTGAAGGGGAGTGAAGGGGGAAATGGGAAAACTGTAATAGCATAATCAATAAAATATATTACAAATAAATAAATAAATATAAAAGTTTGCCCTGCCACATAGGTGGGCCAGAAAGGTTAACAAAAAAAAAATTAAAGTGTTAATTACTCATTCATGTTTTTAAAACATAGATATAAGCTTATTCAAATGATCTATTTGTACTTATGTGATTTTTGTAGTTTGTATCTTCTAAGAATTTGAGTCATTTTATTGAAATTACCAAAATTATACCCATAGATTTGTTACAGTATTCTTTCAAATGCTTTTAATTTCCATGGAATCAGTTGTAATTATCCTACTTAGGCTTCTAATATTGGTATTTTGTGTCTTTCCTCTGTTTTTCTTAATTAGTCTGTGTTAAAATTTATTCGTTTTATTGATCTTTTCCAAGTAACAGCATTAGGTATTGTGGGTTTTCTCTATTTTTTTCTATTTCCAATTTCACTGATTATTTTCATATTAAATTTTTATTTTACTCCTTTCTTCCATTTTAGGTTTAAATTGCTCTGTTTGTGCTCTTATATTACTGCTTTCCTAAGTGAGAAGCTTAGATGTTTTAATTTTAGATCTTTATTCTTTTTGATCGTATGTGTTTAGTAGAATGTATTTCCCACTAATTACTGCTTTTTCTGTATCATCACATTTTGATAAATTGCATGTTCATTTTCATTTAGTTCAAATAGCTTTAAAATTTCTCTTGAGACTTCTTCTTTGACCCGTATGTTATTTAGAAGTATTTTTTATCTCCAAATATTTGCAGAATTTCCATTTATCTCTCTGATATTGATTTCTAGCTTAATTTCTTTGTTGTCTGAGCACATACTCTTTATGATTTCCATCCTTTTACACTTCTTAAGGTGAGCTTTGTGACCCAAAATATCGTCTGTCTTGGTGAAGGTCAGTTTTCCCTGTTATTATGAGGAGTATACGCATTCAGTGTTGTGGAATGGAATATTCCATACATGTCAAATAGATCAATTTGATTGACAATGATGATCAGATCAAATAATTTTTATTAATTCTCTGCCTGCTAAGTCTATAAATTACTAAAAGAGGGTATTGAACGCATCAAACTCTAGTAGTAGATTTATTTATTTCTACTTGTAGTTCTTTCCATTGTTACCTTATATAATTTGATGGTGTGTGTGTAGGTAAATGCATATTAAGGGCTGTATTCTTAGAAAACAGACCCCTGTTTCATATGGAATGCCTTCTTGCTCCTTCATAATTTTTCTTGTTCTGAATCTTTTTGTGTGAAAATAATATAGTTACTCATCTCTTGATTAGTGTCATCATGATAGCTTTTTCTCCATTTTCAACATGAATCTTTATATTTAAAGGTTTATTTTGTTGACAAGGTATAGTTTTTTTTAATTTTTTAGTCACTTTGGTAACCTATTTAATAATCTTTATTTTTATTGGTGACACTAATACTGACTTCCACATTTCCTCCTCTTTGCCCACCTCCACCCAGCCCCTCTTCCCCTTCCCTCTGACCATCACCCCACTGTTGTCTGTGTCTATGGGCTGTGCATGTATGTTCTTTGGCTAATCCCTTCACTTCTTTCATACGTAATCTCTGTTTTTCAATTGGAGTATTGAAAGTAATTATTAATAAATTGAATTAATATCTATCACGTTTGTAACAGTTCTCTATTCATTGTATTTGGTCTTTCTTCCTTCCCACCCCTTTTTTATACCATCTCTGGTTTTAATTTAGCATGTTACATGATTTCATTTATCCTGTCTATTAACTTATCAATTTACTTCTTTTTTAATGTTTTTAGTGTTTGCCTAGTAACTCAATATGCATTTTACACCATTCCACCTGTGGTGCTTGTACCTTATGACAGACTCTCCCCAATATTTTCCTCCCCTTCCTCCTGATGTTGCTGTTACTCGTTACACTTGTCTGTGTGCTGTAATCATCACTTGCTCCAATCTGAGATGTTTGGTCCGGAGCCAGGCTGCTATCTTGCGCTTCTTTCTACTGTCTCCTGGGTCAGAGTCACTGTGTTCTGATTTTTACGTCTTCCTCACTACTGGTTTACTTTTCTGGTTTTCTGGACCTTATCCTAATGTATTTTCATAAAATTATAAGGATGCTGCTGAATATGATACATTCATGAAACAAACATACACAAAATCTACAACCATACTAGATGACTTAGAAAATTTTTGCAAGATGTTACTGTGTGAAACAAATGTGATGCAGAAAAGGGTGTACATTGCAGAAAATATGCATGATGCAGAAAAAGAAAATCATATAATGTCATAATATTATATGATGATAAACCATTTTGGAAGTATGGCTAGGACATAGATAAGGGTAGATGAGATTACATGTTTATGGACGTGTAGGGAAGAATCCATGCAAAGTAATTGAAATGGGCTAGTGGCAGAGGTGGGGACACTGATGGAGATGGAAAGGAGGGGGAAGCCTGCTAGGTAGAAAACAAGCCAAAAGTAAAATAGTGATTGCAGAAAAATTTTAAAGCACTTGTAAATTTTTATTATAAAAACTGTAAAGGACACATGGACAAAACCAAAGGAGGGTAGGATCAATGGTGGGAAGTGGGAATGGCCGGGTTCGGGGTGCGTAGTGAGGTGGGGAAACGGAGACAACCGTACTTGAACAACAATTTTTAAAAGTTTAAATAAATAAATAAGTAAACATCTATAAATGTTTATGTAGATGTGCATAAAGAAGATCACGAAAGTTTAGGAAAAACATCAAAAAGGTAATTTCATGAGTCAAATCTCTCAGCCCCACGTGTGTGAGGCTGGCCTGACCCACCTGGGATCTGAAAGCCGGCTCTGCAGCCGCTGCGGTGGGAGAGACGTCGCAGCCGTGCTCCATCGCCCCTCCATAGGGCTCCAGTTTCTCCGTTCTTTCTGGAAGCTTTACGTCTTCCTCTTTGTTTTTCAGGTGTTGTTATTTCATAACAAGGTACCTTGGAGGTGCTTTTAAAATTCATTTGTGTAACATGCCCAACTGTGCCCTTTCAAAAAATCCTACTCCGTGGTGTCTCCTTAAATGATTCCGTTGATGTGTTCCTCCTCTCCATTTTCTCCATCCAGCTGTCTTGACTGCAATTACACGGCTATTAAATTTTGTGTTAAGGCTTGTCTTCTTATACTTTCTCTCAAGATTGCTTTTGTTCCATTTTAATCTCTTTACCCAATTTTGTGGGATATTTCCTCAGTTTTATTTTAAAACTTTTAAAATCATTTATATTTCTAAAATCATTTAAAATATATCTAAGACCTCTACCTCTTTCCATAGTAGTTCTATTTTCTTAGCATCAAGTTGTGCAATATAAATTCTCATATCACCCTAAAAATATTACTTTGGGGGGAAGTCTCCTGTTTTTCACAGAGTAACTTTTAAAAGTATTTTTTTTTTTATTCTTTCATTCTGACATTGAAGAATTTCTCAAAAGTCTGTGGAATTGTCATTATATATTGTAGCTTAAGAAGAGGCTGCAGAAATAGATCTATGAAATTTACTATTAAAGACTAAAGGAAAACGATATAAATATCTCAGTGGAAACATCTGATAAAATTCAACATCTATTTCTGATAAAACTTCCACAAACTAGCAACAGCTAGAAGCTCCCTCAGTCTCATTTAAATGTGTATACAAAAATGTTGAACAAAACTTATACTTAATAGTGATAATGAATTATTTTTTTTCAAAGATTGGAAACAAGACCAGGAAGTCAGATCTCACAACTTCTCTTCAACACTGGAGTTAAACTCCTAACCACAGCAATACGAAAAGAAGAATAAAAAATTTTTGAAAATCAAAAATCAATGGAGTTTTTATTAATGTCAAGATTTTTTTCTATAAAATCCAAAGTAAATCTGTAATACTTTACAAAAGCTCACAGGTGAATTAGAAAGGTTATGGATGTATGGTTAATATTTTTTAAAGCAATGCCCCTTTTCTAGAATAGTAACCAACAATTAAAAAATCAATACTATTTAAATTAGCATCTAACTCTGGCTGGTGTGGCTCACTCTTTGGGAGTGCTGTCTTATAGACCAAAAGGTTGCAGGTTCAATTCCCAGTCAGGGCACAAAGAGTTGCAGGTTCCATCTCCAGTTGGAGTACATGGGAGAAGGCAACCAATCGATGTCTGTCTCTCACATCGATATTTCTCCCTCCCTTCCCTTCTCTCTCTGTCATTCTCTCTCTAGTTCTTTCTTTTCTCTCCCTTCCTTTCTTTCCAAAAAGAAATAAAAAATGTCCTCGGGTAAGGATTAAAAAAAAACAAATTAAAGAGTATCAAAAAGAATAAGTTTAAGAAAAGATATACATGATATACATTTGTGTTGAAACTGTAAACACTGGCAAGTAAAATGAAGGAAAACTTCATAAATGGAGAGTATTACTATGTTAACAAATTGGAGCTGAATGTAGCTAAGGTATCAGTTCTCAGCAAATTTATCTATAGATTAAATATAAACACAATAAATATCCAAAGGACTTATCTTGCCAAAATTGACAAATTGATTCTAAAGATATGTGGAAAAGCAAAAGATCCAGAAAACCCAAGACTATCTCTTTCCAACTGAATTCAAGACTTCTATAAGCTATAGCTACCAAGCCAAAGTTTTACTGACATAAGGACAGACAAATAGATCAATGGTACAGAAGAGAAAATCCAGATTTAGACATGTTGGCTTTTGAATACACTTATCAACTTGGAGTAGGCAAAGATATCTTAGATAGTATACTAAAGTCATTTACCACAAAAGAGAAAGAATGGACAGATTGGACTTTATCACCATTAAAATTTCTCCTCATCATAAGATAGAGTTAAAAAAAATGAAAGGCAAAGCACAGATTGGGAAAAAGGGTTCACCACAACTATTCTAAATAAAATGCTTATATCTAAAATATAAAACAAACTTATACACATCTTTAAGTAAAAGACAACTCAATAATATATATGGGCCATAGACCTGATCAAACACTTCACATAAAAAGGTACATGAATTACCAATGAGCATATGAAATTGTTTCCAACATCATTAGTCATTGAATAAATATAGTCAAAAGCCAAAGAGGGGTAGGATTGAGGGTGGGAGGGGGAGGTGGGCGGGGTGGGGGGAAATGGAGACAACTGTACTTAACAACAGTAAAATTTAAAAAAAAACTATGAGATACCATAGAACACACTGAAATGACTAAAGTAGAAAGGCTATCTCTAATAAACTTCGCATGTATGGAAACAGTTAAATGTACTCCTACATGATGACCCAGCAATTCCACTCCTAGTTATTTGCCCAAGAGAAACAAAAATGTACTACAGAAAGATTTATACAAGAAGAGCAGTTCCATTCATACCCATGCTAAACTAGAATCAGCTCAGACGTCCATTAGCCGGAAAATGACGAAATGGATTCTGGTAGACGCTCACAATGGAATACCACTGAACAACGAGAGGAGAAAACTTGCAGTCACAGGACAGCATGGATGATGAGCAAAAGAAGTCAGACACAAATCACACATGACGTTACTGCATTCCATGTATGAATGTAGTAACAGGCAACAGTAACATATGATGCCAGAAAGGACACTAATGTTTGCCACAGAGAGGTTGCCTGGCTCCAGCTGGTCGGGATGCAGGCTGAGGGGTGAGGGGTGCATCGCCCCGTTCTTCATTTTTCAGATGACGTGCTATTTTCAGCCTCATGTCCCCCTGTCAGTCTCCACTGCCTTCAAGAATCCACAGGGCACAGGGTTGCCTCCTGACGGCCGGCAGCACCCTTCACCCACAATAGCAGCTAATGGTCCTCTGAGCTTTTTCGTTGTTGAAATTTCTCATTTGTCACTGCCCCCCACCATTCTCTTCCTCATTGTGAAACCAATTTTTAATGATCATTTTAGTGGCATTTTTAATAAGACAGAAGACAAAAGCCCATCTTCAATTCACAATCTTGAACCAGAAACTTGGTTTTTACAGAATTGACACAGTAATATGACAATTTGCTTTCCTGATGCAGAGTGGGTGCTAGGAAGAGCCAATAATTTTTTTCTGATTTGAAAAAGGAAGCATATGAGGCTTCATGACATTTAGAAATGCAAAATATCCATTAAAAGATTATTATCAAAGCAATAAAATGATCAACTAAGAAGCAGAATTACAGACTCAGGTTGACAACTAATTTCACAGAAAACAGCAGCCATTTCTGAAATTCAGATGCTTCAAACAATTCATTAAATACAACAATAGCAAGAACAGATATATATTGACACAAAGCAAAAGTCCCAGGAGAAATGATTGACATTCATGTGAAATTTCAATTTATGCCTTATCATATCATTATGTACAACACCATATCATTTATAAATTAGTTTTATAATTCAGTATGGTATTTCTCTTAACTGTTGTAGGTCAGAGAGGGAGCACCTTGTTTTTATCTTTTTGAAGTTTATTTTCTTTCCGTTGTTAATTAAGATGCATTTTTAAGCTGAGATTCCATTTTATTCAATTGTTTTGTATTCCTCTGCGAATGATCTGTTTACTGCATCTCACTTTGGCACAAATAACAACATTTTCATAAAAAATTCTAAATGTGTTTAGGAGACAATAACTTTACAACGGTTTTGATCAGGACAGGCTGGAATTTTTCAGTATTGTGTACATCTTTCTAATCCACCATGTTTCACTTTATTATAGCTTTGTCTATTGCTTCAATTCTATTTGTTCTAATCTCTACTCAGGACCATTTATTTTATATAGCTTGGTTCTTCACAGCCTATCTTTCATATACAAAATGTTACAGCATACCAAAATATTGATGATCGTTTTATCATGGTATCCCCCCTCCCTAGTATGTCTGCAGAAGCCCAGAACACAGACAACAGCATAGAGAAGATGGCACTGAGGCTCTTCAAAAAGCACAAGGTGGCGATTTCACATAAGATAAAAGATTCATTTCCTTTCTTTGAGCTTCTCCATGACCATGACTTCATCACCAGTGAAATGTATGATGTAAGTGAGGTTTACTTTGTCACAATCTGGTACACCTGCCATAAACTGAGTTTTGCTTTGATATTTTGGAGTCAAATGTCAGACACAACGAGACAGCTGAGGAGTCTCCTGTGAGCGGGGACCTTCTCATGTACTGCTGTAAGTGTTCCTACAAGGTCAGAAGGGGGAAGAGAAGCGGGCACTACTGGAAACAGCCCTGCTGTTAACTGAGGGAGCATTGCCCCGTGCGCCCCCCGTGTTCCCCCTACAATTGGGTGAATAGCCCTGAGGTAGTCTGGATCTGAAGTGGGTGGGCTCCATAGATGTGCAATGCCTTGTAGGAGTTATACATACAAGATAGCATAACTAGGAATTAAAAGTAATTTTAATGAATAGATGAATAAGGTTAAAGATTTTATTTAATGGAATAATAATTGTCAAAATATTTCATTTCAATGAGCATCATTTAAATACTTAGATGTGAGAACATTAAAATCCCCGGAGAATGAATGTCTTGTTAGGACAGATTTTAAAGCAAATTCTTGCTATTTTTTCTCCAAAAGTTTTCAGTTTCCTTTCCTTTTTTTTTTTCTTTTCTGTTGGTATTTCTGAAGTCTTGGAATTTAGGTTAACTTTAGTGAAAGACATAGGTGGAGATACAGAGATGCAAGTCTTCTCTTTCCCTATGAACATGTTTACTTTATGGCAAAGTTCGCAGGAAGAGGAAAATCGCCACCTGGCCCCCTGAGCCTTTCCAGGCAGAGTCAGTCCTGGGACAGGGACAAGGGCTGTCTAGTCAATGGAACGTCAGTCCATCACCTGCTCAGTCAATTGTTAAAACGTTTGGCCGGGCTCTGCAAGGGCTACACGTCATTTAACTCTGAACCAGTTTTGTTCTTCAAAATTGCTCTTCCTTCCATCTAATGTAAATGAGAGTGAGGAAATCAGATTCACAAGTGGGTATTTTCAAGGAAAAAGAATTTAGTTGTTCCACTTAGTAGCCATAGAGCATATACAAATTATAAAAGTGTACATGGGAAGATACCTATGCAGAAAAGTTGTAATATATTGCAACAAATTCACTTTCTAGGGCTCTTCTATAACATGGAAGTCTGTGTTTATATTTTCTCATTCACTATGTTTAAGGTGTCTAAAGAAACTTTTAAAAAAGGTCAAAACGTCGAAGAAGTCGTATACGATGTTCTCACTGAAGTGCAGAGGAAATTTGAACCATCCCTTCTGAAAATATTGTTCGACGAGTTCACCTTGAAAAGAAACCCTGATTTAAATCATATTTATGAAATCTTCAAAAATGGTAATTAGGTTTATTACCTACTTTCTGATGTCCTGGGCCAGTTTCTTCCCACAGGTATATACTGAGCCTCTACCATGTGTCACACTCAGTGCTGGGCAGTGGGGATGTAACAGTCAGAAAACAAACATACTATGAGCTTCTCAAGGCTTATAATATAATGGATACAGCATAATGCCCATCTGGGTTCTGCTTTAATGAGGCATTTAGACTCACAGGACAACCAAAGCCACAGTGTCATCAGATTTACTGAGAAGGACAAATGACAAGAAACACAACATCCCAACAGACAGCACCTGGTGCTGCTCTCCTGTGGGACCCTATGCAGCGGTCCACACAGCAGCCCACCAGGTTGACTGCTACCTGCCTCGAGTGACAGCTTAGCTGTGGGTGCAGGATCCCCCCTGATTTAGCCACACCATGTCCATGCGAGAGAATATCTTGTGTAACAACTCTGTACTCAAAACTTTCCATGACCCCATAAGGAAAGAGCCAACTTACAAGGGCCACCACATTGGAGGAAGACCAAAAGTGGCTTCGAGTTTGCATTTAGTCCCTGCTAGTACACACACAATTTACCTACCTGCTGCCACTGCTCATTTTTAACTCTCAGCTCAGTGTGGGCTTAGTAACACAGAAGAGAGGCCACCTTCACCAGGTTGCCAGAGTAATGAGCAAGAAAATTAACTTCAATTTGCCCTTGAAGAAGAAGAAATGGTTTTATTAGCACATCCCCTGCAACACATGTCATCAACAATCAAATAGTCACAAAAGCATTTGCTCTTCCAGAAGTGGGGTTATTTCGATATTACACAAAAACTGCAGGTTTGATTCTCTCCTTCTTCCCCGAGAAGGCATGATGTTGTATTTTTTTATTGGTTCTCAGTAAACAAGATGTTTTTCCAAAAATTTTTGATTGACTTGCCTAGAAAATTTTTTATCCCAAAGGAGTTTTTGTCTCACAAAGAGCCCCAGTAACGGTGGGGAATCCGCAGGAAGAGGACTGTGTGCCCTGAGGAGTGAGTGCAGCTGCTGCAGGAACAGGCAGGACGGGAAAGGCCCCTGTGTCTGCAGAACAAGCACAGATCAGATCAGGCCAGAGTGAGAAGCAGGCTGTGGGAGCTCATTGAAGAGGGACAGGTTCGAAAAGAGATTTTGGAAGGTCTGGCTTCTAAACCTAAGGGATGTCATGTTATATGCTACACAGTAAGAAGAAGTGCAAGTTTATGAGGTTTACAAGTACAGGTTACTGCCCCAGGAGGGGCCCCTGCCACCAGCCCCGAGGCACATGGGCTCACTGCTCCCTCGGGCCCCACTCTGGCCTCCCTGCAGAGACCTACCCCAGGGATTCGGGTTTATTTCCTTCCTCCAGTGTTTGCTGGGTCACCGCCATGCAGGGGCCCTGGGCTGTTGCCACGCTCTCCCCTCTTTGGCTGCCTCCCAGGGCCCTGATGATGCCTCTTGGGTTGTCCTCCAATACTCGCTCCCTGCTTGTAGCTTCAGGGTCCTTCCTCTGTCCTGCGATCTGGGACCCCCAGGCCGTCTAGTTGCTCTCACATCCTCTGATTTGTCTCTGTGGGAAGCACTCATCCTCCCTGACTTAACCAAGCCAAACTCTTCTCTTGTCCAGTCACATTTTTAAAACTTTTGGGCTTTTCCTTTTGTGTACATGTGAACCGCTATAAGATCTCTGTTCTCCAATGAAAATCCCTCTGTCTCTTCCTTACATTTAAACATTTCAGCAAACACATTTCAAAACAAACAACATGGTTTATGTTAATATACGCTTTCTTGGCCAGCTGAATTTTTCACGAGTAACAAGTTCACAATGTTTCCAAAACATCATTTTTTAATGTAATTTTTATTTCTGAGTTCTAAAGAAAGGGCGCGGGAGGGAGAAAGAAGGGAGGGAAATGCTGACGTCAGAAAGAACCATCGATTCGTTGCCCTCAGTAGGCGCCCCAATGGTGAATCCAACCAGGGACCTTTCTGTTTGCTGGCCCAGCCAACTGGCCCACCCTGGCCGGGGGTCCACAGTGTCTTTGTCCTGACATTCAAGTGGTTCCTTCCTGTGTGGGAAGCACAAGGCTTCTTTGTTGGGGACTCTCTTTTCTGTCCCAGGGGAACTTCACAATCAGGATTGGGACCCACTAAGCACTGAGTGACCCAAGGGCTGGAAATTCCTACACATGTAATTTAAGATGATGTCACTATTCTTGATGGAGATTTCTAATTGTCTTCTTGTTTTCGTCCTTTCTTCAGAGATACCAGACAAAAAATTTTTTCCAGAAAAGGATGCACAAGAAAATCAGGAGAGGCCTGATACCCAATCAAGATTTGAACATGGTAGGTGGGACTTGAGTTCTGATTGGATTTCGGGACTCAGGGGAGAACTGCTGAGGAGCTTGGAGAAGGAAGGGAGGGGTGTTCATATGAGAGTCTGACCAGCAGTTGATCCCTGAGGAGCAGCTGGGACAAGACACCATGGATGGACCCAATAACCAGAACAAAGAAAGAGGAACCCAGTGAGGTAGGAAACCAGATTTAACAAGAATACTGACCTGGAAGTAATTGCGATTTAGAAAGACCTTGGAAGAGAAGATCAGTGTGAAGCTGTGAAGGGCTAAGAACTGTGGGCACAAAGTCAACATCACAGAGGAGATCCTTAATGATGACAGAAAATGGGACTGATTTAAATATGGGGGAGGCTGTTTAAGAGCAGGAATATTCAAGTAGTTGGGCAGTCATGTGGGGAGAGAGGAAAGGAAGTGATACGATGTGGGGGAGAGGTTGGTTGTACTTTGAGAGAAAGAAGGAAGGGAAATGAAAAGCACAAGAAAGGAGTAAAGAGCACAATAAAACAGCTGTACTATGAAGAGCTCACTTATTGAACATAGTGCTCACAGCTGCCCTTGGGGGACAGTGTCGCCATCAGCACATTTGCAGAAAAGCAGGCTGAAAGCTAGAAAGAGCAGGTATGCGATTGGCTTAGGGTCAAATACACGAGTCTGTGTTCCTAAACCTGTGCACACCCAGATAACCTCCTGGAAAAGACAGAAACCCGAGACAAAAAAAAATAGAGAAATACATGCAGAAAGGAGCATACAGGAGCTAGAATAAGTGCAGGAAACTGAGACACTGAACCTCATGAAAAGGCCAACAAGGCGGAGACACAGACCTGCAGAAGGAGGGTGTGGTGGGAAGTGACGTAGGGATGAGACAACAGACTTTGTAAGAAGTCAAGGCAGCTCTCACAACAAAAACAGGTTCACTGTGGCCGGGCGTGACATGAAAAGCCATCCCCAGTGACCAAGTGTCTCATGAATTATCTCAGTGAGATGGCCTGACTGAGGCCAGGGGTGCAGCTGATTGTAACAATGGGTTGGGATCCTCCAGGTCCAGGTGGGCTCTGTATTGATACATGAGGGGAGGGGATCTTGAAATCCCACTTTATAAGGATTAAAATGGGACCAGGGGAGTACAGCCCCACCCAAACTTCAATTTCTGAAATAAACTTCTAATTCCTTTCCCCTAGGACTCGGTGAGAACTCATATCCGAGCTTGCCCTGGAACAGCCCACATCCTTCAGATCACAATGGTGTGTTCCTAGTAACTGTTTTGTGATATTTTGCTCTTCTTGCCCCACACTGGTATGTGCTATGGGGGGGGTGAGGGCAGTTTCTTTTTAGTACTAATGGCCCATAAAAGTCATTCTTTATATCTGCAGTTTCCCCAAAGTTTTGATAACAGAGTCCTCATTTTCCTGGTTGCTGGGAGGGCTGGTCCTTCTGTACTTCTTAAATGCACATGCTGCCAGCTCCCAACAGCCAGGGCCTGGACCTATTATTGCCCGTGCACCTGGCTTCACAGTCCTCTGCCTCTGTCTTGCTTGGCTATGCTGCAGCCTTGCTTAACATCACATCCAGCAGGAGCCAGCACTACAGTAGAGGGGTGGGTTAGGGGTGATGAGTGTTCCTCCTGGGCCAGGGTCTCTCACCTGTTGGGTCCCTCACACAGGACAATGGACACCATGTGAATCCCTGCAAATCCTCTCCCCTCATCTCTGGGGCAGCGGGCCTGGAGCTGCTCTAAAACAGCATACGAGGCATTATTATGTAGCCTCTACTAGGATGTGTTGTTGAAGGAAGGATGTTCTAAGTTAGAAATACATTTTTATAAAAGAAAAAAAATCCTTTCAGAATGATTTTTGAAAGTACCATGATACCTTTAGGAAATCACGTTTAGTCAAAAATTTAACATTTAAAAACATAAAACATTCAACACACATCAATCGATATTGATAGATGAAATGAAAAACTTCAAGCTGCATGGAAAATGTTTATCCATTCACACACTATTGGAGTTGAGGGGAACAGAGTGGGATGGGTCAGTGGAATTGATGAGCCGAGGAGGTTCACCAAGGGGAAGTGGGTGCACTGGTCCTGGGTGGTTTACTCAGGGGTTCATTCCTTATCTGTCTGTGCCCGCTGACCCTGTGGACTGCTTGCCAGCCCCCTTGTACTGTTTTGTGTTCGGTTCCTATCCTGGGAGACAGGAGCGAGAGACTGGAGAGTGGGAGCAAGGGAGAAGCCGGCTATTTGTTGTCACTTTCTCAGGCCTCAATTCTGGCAGTAGCCGCATCTCTCCCATGACACCACTTCCCATAAAACTGGCCAGCCATAGTCCGGCTTCTACCTTCCCGGTGAACTTGGCACGTGACCTCACCCTAGGTGCCTCACATAGCTCCCTATTGACCATTTTTCGGGTTGCTGCATTCTTCCATTTGGGCTTCTCAGCTCTTCCATTAACTGTGTAACCAGTCCCCTAGATTGAACTGCCTCTGCTGTAAAAGCTTAGAGATCTTGGTGTTTTCCTACTGAACCCTGATTGATGCAGGGAGCAAATAAAATACCTGTGCATCAAAACATTGTCTATATACAGCCCCACATGATAAAGAACTCTCAGAGAAACTGTCTGAAATAGAAGACATCATTGCAATGGAAACAAGTACAACCACTGGCAACAATGATGTACTAGAAAACCAACAAACAAATGAACAAGGTGCCCAACAGTCTGATGCAGCAGGTAAGACTGAGTGTCTGGGTTGGATGAGTGTGGAGGGGAATGGGCAGGTGGAGGGACTCAGTGTGGTGGATACAGTCACAAGAGTAAAACTTCAGTAATGATGGGAATGCTTGAGATGGAGAAAATATAAAGACAAAATTGATATAGAAAGGGCATTCACAGGTCATGGAAATAATTAAGAAATGCAGCAGGAGAAAGTAGGAAACATTACAGAGAATGGATAAACTGAAGACTCACATAGGGCACAGCAAGGTCAGGTCTAGGGGTGAGGCAGGAACCCAAAGGCTTGTGAAGAGGATCTCACTCTCAGCACCCCTGTGCTGTAGACAACTACTTTGCTTCACCTGGACCCTGCTGGGCCCTGGTGCACAATGATAAAATAAATATAGAGAAATAAGTGTGAATAGAAAAAGATATAGAGGGAAATAAATATCAATAAATAGTAAAAATGGGGAGACAACAAGAGCAGTATGTCGAGAATGAGTAAAGGACAATGAATGAAGAACCAGCAGAGACAGGACCAGGCATTGTCTGATTGGAGGAGACATTCTCCACAAAGAAGGCACAAGGGACTGATCCTAATTCCACTGAGAAGGTAAGGTGTCCACACTGATGAAAATGGCCTGAGAACCTTCTCAGATAAAAATAGGCCTCTCCTCTGAGAAGTAGAAACAAAACTGAAAACCAAAAACCCCAGAGTTAAGAGAGGCACAAAGGAAGGGCAGAGCATAGCAGCAGGAAAGGGAGGGTGGGGGAGCTCCCTGCAGTGGATTACAGGGAGAAGGGCTTAACTGTAGTGAGGGTGCTCACTCCCTTTTGGGAGACAAATGAAATTCTTTATGGCGATTTTGTCTAGGAGCGGAGCTACACAATCACGGAATCCCAGTGAATTCCTGCCCTGTAGTGCCAGTGGACATAATGAAGGAAAAGCCATTTTTTGGTTCAGGAAGTGAATGGGAAGCCCAAGCAAAGAGTGGTTGTAACCAGGAGTCTGACGTAATAGGTAAGGCTGACCGAAAGAGTGTTTGATGTGAATCACGGTACTGGTTGAGGGTCTGGGAAACATCACAAGGCCCACGGAGGCAGTCCTGGTGGCCTTGGTTAGAGGTAGGAAGGGGAGGGGACCAGCACTTATGCAACGGGTTTAGCAGAGATATGTCCCCTGTTATTGCAAAACTCCAGAAGCAGAAATGGTCAGTTTAAGTACTGGTATCAGAGAGGCTATTTCTATGCAAGAGAGGAAAGTGATGGATGTAGGAGTTAAAGAAAAGGGAGACAATCCAAAAACCAAGATATGCATTAGAGGAGAGAAAACGGAACACGTGAAGACAAGGAAAGTTATAAAGACATGCCATCACCAGGTGTAATTAGTGGAAATTGTTTGAGCCAATAGGAAAGTGAAGATTTAAAATGAGAATGAAAGAAGAGGTAGAGTGGGGGTGGGGATCGGAGGTAGAGTGAGGGTGGAGGTGGGAGATAAGGTGACTGTGGGGTAAGAATTGCTGCAGAACAGACACAGCTGCCCTCTGTGCCTGAATCTCACACCTTCTGTGTAGGACCTGGAGCAACCTGCAGGCCACACATGTTAGGGCACAGACCAGGAGGACCTGAGTCAACTTGACTTCTAGGTCTTCCTAGTGCTCTTGTCATGGGTTTTCCTGTCCGTGGGCTCCTTGGTGCCTCCCTGAAACTCTAAGGGATTTTTGTCCTGTGTGCAGAGATCAGCAGCGTGGACTCTGCGGAACGCAGAAACAGAGAAGAGCCCCCAGAAGCTTCCACCTCGGCAGTGAAAAGGAAATTTGGTAAGGAGGTGGGAGTTCAAAGCTGGGCTGCAGGAAGCTGAACTAGGTTTCCTGAGGCTTCTATTGTGAGTTCATCCTGCACCCTGGATCCACTTCATCCTGGAATCCCATCCTCTGCATTTTACTTGTCACCTTTGGGAAGCACAAGACAATAAGAAATCATTATATATATATATTTTTTGATGGCGAGACTATATGTTGATGGGTCCTATTTATATATGCATCTATATATTGATTATCAATCATATATATATTGACTATATAGTAGAAATAGGCTAGCAAAGTAATGAGCTTGTTTTAAAATTAACTAATTGATATGACTATTAAGTGTTAAATTTATACCATTATTTCTAAAGAAACAAAGAATGCTAAATATTTTTTATTGGGAGGCCATATTGTCATCTGATCACAAATTTTGAATATTGTCAAAGACAACTCATCCATCTAGTGTTAGCAGAAATGGATAAAGTGTTTTAAAACCCAGTTTTGTTTTTGACAGAGTTCTTCAGCAAGTCATGACATGTATAAGTGAATTTTTCAAAGGACCTTTGCAAATAGTATCTTACTTTTTCCTTTAGAGCAACCCTGAGGGGTAAGCAGGATGGACATTGTTACCCTTGTTTCTAGATGAGGAAACACAATCACATAAATGTTTCAAAGTCTCATGGAGATAATAGCTTCCTGGATTATTTCCTTTGTAAAACTGCAGTTTGAAACAGTTACCAAAATATTGTTTCCCTCCTCCTCGGGCAGCGTGGGTGGTCATCAAGCTGCAGCTCTTTGGTAAACAGGCCGGTGGTTGGTTTTCTCTTCCTTTCACAGAGGATATTGGAAACATGCCATTTAGGAAAACACACTAGGAAATGTTACCTGGTCTCCAGGTTACAAAAGTACAATATTGTAAATCATATGTTTATTGTAATAGCTCACTATGTCTATCCATGTAAAATATAAGTTCGCTTCAGTCTTTAGAGAGTGCGCATTCTGACTTGTGTCTTAGTGTAGGCGAACTGCTCTGAAAGGTGGTGTGTAGTAGGTCTAAGGCTCAGGCACAAGAGATCACGTCTTAGCTTTGCAAACAGCCCAAGGGACACTGGTGGGGCGAGAAGGCTCTCTACCTTGAACACAAGATTTCCAACGTCTCCCCACATGAGAAGCAGCAGGTGAAGGACGTGTGAAATGGCAATAGAAGGGGTGAGAGGAGGAAGAGGGAGAAGAGCAGGGAGGTCAGGTGCAAACGGAGCAGTGACTTGTCTCTGCTCTGGGATCAGGAAATGGAGCGTCACTAATCCACAAAGCAGGTGACTTAGTAGGACAGACCAGGATGGCCTGGATGCAGGTCATAATTTGCATGGGTGTTCAAGATGGGGTTTTTTTTCACTTTTTATTTTATTTTTAGCTTTTACAGTTGTTTCCATTATTTCCCCCTGTGCCCCCCTCCACCCAGCTTCCATAGTCAACCCCCACCCCATTGTCCGTGTCCATGGCTCCTCATATATGTTCCTTGACTAACCCCTTCACCTCTTTCAAACACTCGCCCCCTCCCGCCTCCCCTCTTGCCTCTGTCAGTCTATTCCGTGATTCTATGCCTCTGGTTCTATTTTCCCAAGTTTTCTCATTAGTGAATTTCCTGAGGGATTGTTGTTTTTTTTTTTTCCACTCACCAAGTCACATAAAACATCTTATTAATTTGTGCAGTGATCAATATCCTTGACTTTAGAATCAAGTGCTCACCGTGCTAATTTGCACAGGATATGAATGTCAAGGTTGCAGTCCTGAATGACAAGTGTCCATCATCAAAATGTACGGCTTTGTTTTCCTCATGAATCTTCTTCTGAGCGTTCTCCATATGTCTTGATCCTCTTACTTCTAGGATACTCTTTACCTAAAAATAAAAGGCCTTTCAAAGTGAGAGGCAACAAGCATTTATTTGAGGTTGAAAGAATAGCTGTTCAGAAAAGCACTCGTTGACATAAAAGCTCAGTGTTCTGGTTAGGAGACAAGAAAGGGAAATAATTACATCAACAGAAGGAAGGAATTTCTATTGGTGAATATAAACTAACATAGTGATGCTAATTCTATGCAATGTTTTAAGTGTTTTAGTCAGGTAGTTATCAGTCCAGTAGTCACAAAATCTGCTTTCTTGTTATGCTTGAAAACAAGGACACCAAGGAGAACATTGCGTTCTTTGGGACACAGTGTTGCTTTAGGCTCAGTGCCAAGATTATTTTCCTGTTTTAACAGTGCACATGCTTCAGGCATAAGAGGTGAAATGCAGTTCAGGGATGGCAGCTATTACTCCATTTTAAAGTGGCTTCATGTATTTATAATTTTCCAACTTTTCTCTTTGAATCAAGATCTTTCCTTCAGAGCATCACTGGTTAATTATCAGAAAGCAGTGATCAGTTATTGAAAACATCATCAGTTCTCCGTCGGTAGGTGGCTCATTTGGGGGATCTTATGCCTTTGTTGGTCCCTCATCCCCAGGACATCACGTCCCATGCGGGAAGGAAAGCGGTTTCCTCTTTGTTTTGGGGGCCTTAGGCCACGTTTGAGCAACACGAGCACTGGAGCAGAGGAAAGCTTTATTGTCATGTTTCTTTAAAGAAGAACATCTGCTGTTGCTGAGGTTTCTCATACAAAGTCTCTTAGGCCTCAGTAATTACTTCAAAAACATTGAACGACCATTCTTAAAGTGGCATCTTCATAACGTCTTTGCAAGCAGTCAGCTGAAAATAAAGGACCATGTGGTAACAGTGGGCACGGCATTTAATTATTTGGCTTATACCTAGATTTTATCTAGTTTCATTTTTATTTTATCAGAGGTCTTTTATCGAAGTGCAACAAAAGCTATTAAAACAGAGCAAATCTCAACTTGTTCAGCTAAGATATGGTCAAAGACAATTGTATTGTCTAACGTAACTCATGCAAGGAAATTTAAACATTTTTCTGGTTGACCATTGCTGGGGTGATCACTGCAATTCCTGCCAAGGAAAAAATATTCTTCTAAACCTTTAATGGGGCTGACATCAGCAAGCACTAAACATCCTCGACTATGTGTGTGACCAGTTTTATGTTTTGACCTGTGAAGTAGGTTGAAAGATGATACCCAGCCCTGGCCCGTGTGACTCAGTTTGTTGGAGCATCATCCTGTAGATCAAAAGGTGGTGGGTTCAATTCCAGTTCAGGGCACATACCCAGATTGGGAGTTCAATTCCCAGTGTGGGTGCATTCTAGAAGGCAACTGATCTCTCTCTCTCTCTCTCTCTCTCTCTCTCTCTCTCTCTCTCTCTTTAGAATCTCTTTCTTTTTTTAATCATTTTTCTTTCTGTGGGGGGGGGGCTCCACCCTTGGCCCCCCCCAATCCACCACAGATGAGCATAAGTCTACTAAGACATGATCTGCCTGGGGAGGAAAGGTGGCCGATCTCTCAAAGGAGAAGGGCCAGGAGCCTATTCCCCAGTGGGCTTTTGCTGGATTTATTTGCATAGGAATACAGGGTGTATACATAAAGCTCATCAATCATTGTCAGGCAGTAATGATCAAACAATAGATAATATTCAAAGAACTATGAGGGCTTATTTTGAATCAGGGTCAAATAGCTAAAGGGCCACAAAACTTTGGGGAAACAAACTCATTTTATGCTTGGACCCTTATCATTTAAATTAAAGGTATTATCAAAGTAGATTTGATAGGATTTTATGCATTCTTTCTTAGGCCCGATTGCCCTGGGGAACCCGCCCTTTCCAGCACAGGGCTGTACCCACCTCCAGCATTGTTTCAGGCTTAAGTCAGGCAGGAGAAGTAAGGCAGCCAAGAGATTAGGAGACTTATTGCAGACAGAATGAGGACTCAGGCTATGTCAAAGCTGAGGGGCAGGGGTCCATCACCCCCTTTTCCTATAGCGCCCCAAGTCCTTCCTTGAAGGCCCTTTGCAACTGTGCCTGTCTTAGGTCATCCCTCCTTTGCAAATCTTACCTGTCATTGGCTAACCAATCATCTGCCCAGGGCCACGCAGGTGAAATGAAAGGGAGCAGAGGTGGCACCCCTACAAGGAAGACAAGCTTTGTCTCCTTAATGGCTTATGGTCCTGAGGTCTTTTTACTCAGCCTTAGCCACAAGGGGTTACAGTTTCTGAAACCAGGCAGGGCGGTTCCCAACATCTTTCTCTAAAAAAGAATGAAAAATGTTCTTGAGTGAGGATAAAAAAAAAGATGATGCCCAATGTTACCTTTCCAGACAGAAATTAAGGGTAAAAAGGAAACAATAACTATTATAGTGAGTACTCAACCTCATATCATTTGTGAGACAAGAAGGAACTAAGGTAAGGAAAAAAGAAATATGAAGGTTTGATTATACAGACCTGGTCCAGAGTCTGCATTAGTTGTTCATCACAGATATCATCTGGTTCGCTTCGTATAATTTTATGTTCAATTCTTCTGCATCCAGCCTCATTTCTGTATAATAATTTACATTATCACACCCAATATTCTGTGGAATTTATGAAAGCCAAGTAAAATTTTGCTTCTGGGTAATAGTGTCTTTTTTTTTAAATCCTCACCCAAGGATATATTTTTTAAATTGATTTTCAGAAAGAGGAAGGGAGAGAGAGGGAAATGACTTGGGAGAAAACCATCAATCAGTTGCCTCCCACACAAGACCCTGACTGGGTATCATATGCACAACCTGAGTACAATATGTTCCCTGAGTGGGAATCGAACCCATGACCTTTTGGTGTATGGGACCATGCTCCAACCAACTGAGCAACCCAGCCAGGGCTAAAAAAAAAATAGTGTCACTTTTGTGTGACCTCAAAAAAGTATTTGATTTTGAACTACATTGTTTGGAGGAAATGCATCAAATCAGCTATTCTTAACCCAACACATTTTATTGTGATATAAAGCAGTACTGTATTTTCAATATTTTATTTATTATTTTTAATTGAATTTATTGGAGTGCCATTGGTTCACAAAACCATATAGGTTTCAAGTGTACAACTCAATAAAACATCATCTGCATACTGCATCGTGTGCCCATCACCCCAAGGAAAGTCTCTTTCCCTCCCCATTTCCACCCCCCTTTGCCCACCTCCACCTATCCTCTACCCTCCTTTTGCTCTGGTTCTCACCATTCTGTTGTCTATGTGTTACGTATGTATGTTCTCTGGCTAACCCTGCACTTTCTTTCATCCAGTCCCCCCAACCCCACCCCTCTGACAGCTGCCGATCTGTTCCATGTATCCATGCGTCTGTTTCTATTTTGTCCATCAGTTTATTTTGTTCATTAAATTCCACATATAAGTAAAATGCATCACAGCTTTTTTATCCACTCTTCTTGGCTATCATAAATAACAATGCAGGGAACATAGGGGTGTATATATTCTTTTGAATTACTGTTTCAGGATTCTTAGACTATACTCCCAGATGTGGGATCGTTGAGTCAAAGGGCAGTTTCATTTTTAGTCTTTTGAGGAAACCTCACTGTATTCCACGGTGGCTGCACCAGTCTGCATTCCCACCAACAGTACACAAGGATTCCCTTTTCTCCACATCCTCACCAGCACTTGTTTGTTGATTTACTAATGATGGCCATTCTGACTGGTGTGAGGTGATATCTCATTGGGGTCTTAATTTGCATCTCTCTGATGATTAGTGACACTGAGCATTTTTTCTTATGTCTATAGACCATCTGTATGTCCTCTTTGGAGAAGGGTCTATTCAGATCCTTTGCCCTTTTTTAAATTGGATTGTTGTCTTCCTGCTGTTGCACTGTATAAGTTCTTTATATCAGGGGTCCCCAACCCCTGGGGCATGAGCCAGTACCAGTCCGTAGCCAGTTAGAAGCTGGGCTGCACAGCCGGAGGTGAGCCGCTGGTGGGGGAGTGAAGCTCTCATTACCTTTACCGCCTGAGCTCTGCCACCTGTCACAGTGGGCGGGCGAGCGAGCGAAGCTTCATTACCACCTGAGTTTCAGCCCCCCGCCACCCCCACCCTGTTCATAGAAAAAGTGTCTTCCGTGAAACCAGTCACTGGAGCCAAAAAGGTTGGGGACCACGGCTATGCATTTTGAAAATTAACTCCTTGTCTGATGTATCATTGGCAAATATGTTCTCTCATGCAGTGTGTTCCCTGTTCATTTGGTTGATGGTTTCTTTTGCTGTGCAGGAGCTTTTGAGATTGTTGTAGTCTCATTTGTTTACTTCTTCCTTTGTTTCCCTTGCTTAAGGTGATATATTGTCAAAAATACTGCAGTGAAAGATGTCTGAGATTTTACTGCCTATGTTTTATTCTAAGATTTGTATGGATTTGCGACTTACATTTAAGTCTTTTATGTACTCTGAGTTTATTCTTGTGTATAGTGTAAGTTGGTGGTCTAGTTTCACTTTTTTTGCAAGTACTAGTATAATTTTCCCCGTGCCATTTATTGAAGAGACTGTCTTTACTCCATTGTACGCTCATACCTCCTTTGTCAAATGTTAATTGACCATAAAAGTGTGGGTTTATTTCTGGGCTCTCTGTTCTGTTCCATTGATCTATATGCCTTTTCTTATGCCAGTACTAGGCTGTTTTTATTACAAGAGGCTTGTAGTATAGTTTGATATCAGGTATCATGATACCTCCAACTTTGTTCTACTTTCTCAAGAATGCTCAGGCTATTTGAGAACTTTTTTGGTACCATATAAGTTTTTGAAATATTTGTTCTAGATTTGTGAAATATGCCATTGGTATTTAAGTAGGAATTTCATTGAATCTATAGATTGCTTTGGGTAGTATGGACTTTTTAATGATATTAATTCTTCCAATCCATAAACATGGTATATGCTTCCACTTATTTGTATCTTTCTCAATTTCTTTCTTCAATGTTCTATATAACTGTCTGAGTACTGGTCTTTCACCTCCTTGGTTCAATTTTTCCTAGGTATCTTTGGTCGAGATAGTAAATGGGAATTTTTTTTCATTTCTCTTTCTAATAACTCAATATTGGCCTATAAAAATACCATCTATTTCTGAATATTAATTTTGTATCCTGCTACTTTTCTGAATTTGTTTGTTAGGTCTAGAGTTTTTTGATGTACTCTTTAGTGTTTTCTGTGTATAATATGTCATCTTCAAATAATGACCATTTTACTTCTTTCTTTCTAATTTAGCTGCATTTTATTTCTTTGTCATGTCTGATTCTGTGGCTGGGACTTACAGTACTATGTAGAATAAGAGTGGAGAAAGCAGACATCCCTGTCATGTTCATGATCTTATGGAAAATACTTGTAGTCTTTGTACATTAGGTATGATATTGGCTGTGGTTTCATCATATACGGCCTCTATAATGTTGAAGTATGATCTCTATTCCCACTTTACTGAGAGTTTTCATCATAAATGGGTGCTGGATTTTATTGAATCTTTTTCTGCATCTTTTGATATGATCATGTGATTTTTTCCCTTCATTTTGTTTATGTGATGTATTACATTTTTTGATTTGCAAGTATTGTACCAACTTTATTGCATCCCTAGAATAAATCCCAAGGATTTGGTTTGCTAATATTTAGTTGAGGATTTTAATGTCCATGTTCAAGAATATTGACCTACAAAGTTGTCTTTATCTAGTTTTGCAATTGGGATGATGTTGGCCTTATTAAAAAGAGCTTGGAAGTCTTTCCTTCTCTTGAATTTTTTGTAATAATTTGATAAGGATAGGTGTTAGTTCTTTGAATTTTTGGCAAAATTCACCTATGAAGCCCTCTGGTCCAGAACTTTTATTTGCTGGGAGTGTTTTAATTACTGCTTCAATTTCATTCATTGTAAACAGTCTATTCAGGGTTTCTGATTCTTCTTCATTTAATTTTGGAAGATTATATGTTTCTAGGAATTTATCTATGTCACTCAGGTTGTCCAATTTATTGGCATATAGTTGTTCATAGTATTTTCTGACAATCTATGATGTCACTTGTCACTTCTCTTTTATTTCTGAATTTTCTTATTTGGGTCCTCTCTCTGTTTTTTTTGATGAGCCTGGTTAAAGGTTCATCAATCTTGTTTATCTTTTCAGAGATCCCGCTTTTGGTTTCATTGATCTTTTGTTTTGTTTTTTGGTTGTTGTTTTTGTTTTTGTTTTTTGTCTCTATGTCCTTTATTTTGCTCTGATCTTTATCATTTCTTTCCTTCTACTTACTCTGGACTTTGTTTGTTGTTCTTTTTCTAGTTCTTTCAGGTACAGAGTTAGATTGTTTATTTGAGATTTTTCTTGCTTCTTGAGGTAAACCTATAATGCTCTGAACTTCCCTCCCAGGACTGCTTTCTTCCTTGATCTCATTGTTAACCCATTTATCATTTAATAACATGTGCTTTAACCTCCATGTGTTCGAATGTTTGTGAGGGGCAGGGGGGTTGGAGTTGTGGTTGATTTCCAGGTTCAAACCACTGTGGTCAGAGAAGAGGCTTGATATGATTTCAATTTTCTTGAATTTGTTAAGATTTATTTTGTGTCCTCATGTGTGGTCTATCTTTGAGAATGTTTCATGTTTACTTCAGAAGAATGTATATTCTGCTGCTTTGGGATGAAGTGTTCTGTAAATATCACTTAAACCTATTCAATCTGGGGTGACGTTTAAGGATGTTGTTGCCCTGTTGAGAGGTTTTTTTGTTTTTTTGTTTTTTTTGGTCTGGAACATCTACCAATTGATAACAGTGAGATGCTAAAACCCCATACTAAGACTGTACTGCTGTGATCTCTCCATTAGTGTCCTCCAAGATTTTCTTTATATATTTAGTTGCTCCTATGTTGGCTGCAAATATGTTTACAAGGGTTATATCTTCTTGTTGGATCAGCCCCTTTAGTATTACATAGTGACCTTCTTTGTCTATTGTTATGGCCTTTGTTTTAAAGTCTACTTTTTCAGATATAAGTATAGTTACCCCATTTGGGGGTGTTTTTTGCTTCCATTTGAATGGAATCCAACTCCACATTTTCAGTCTGTGTGTATCTTTTGTTCTGAGGTGGGTCTCTTGTAGACAGCATATACGTGGGTCAAGTTTTCTCATCCATTCAGCTACTCTATGTCTTTTGATTGGAGCATTTAATCCATTTACATTTAAGGTTATTATTTTTAGGTACGTAAGTTGCCATTTTATTCTTTATACCTATGTTCCTCTCTTTCTATTCCTTCTTATAGAAGGCCTTTTAACATCTCTTGCTATATTAATTTGGTAGTAATGAATTTCTTTTAGGCTTTTTTCTCTTGGAAGCTCTGTATTTCACCTTTCATTTTAAATGATAGCCTTGCTGGATAGAGTAGTCTTTGATGCAGGTCCTTGCTTTTCATTATTTTGAGTACTTCACACCAATCCTTTTTGGCCTGAAGTGTTTATGTTGAGAAGTCAGCTCGAAGCCTTATAGGAATTCCCTTGTAGATAGCTAAAACTAACTGTCTCTCTCTTGCTGCCTTTAAGATTCTCTTTGTCTTTAACCCTTGGCCTTTTAATTATGATTTGTCTTGGTGTGGGCCTCTTTGGGTTCAATCTGATTGGGACTCTCTGTACTTCCTGAATTTGTGTTACTTTTTGTTCACCCAGTTAGGGAAGATTTCAGCCATTATTTCTTCAACAGGTTCTCTATTTCTTCCTCATTCTTTTCCTTTTCTGGTATCTCAATGATGTGGATGTTGTTATGCTTGATGTTAGCCTTTCCTAGTTTTTAAAATTTTCTTTTCTTTTTAATGCACTGTTTGGGTGCTTATTGTTATCTTGTCCTCTAAATCGCTGATTCAGCCCTCTACTTCATGTAACCTGCTTTGATTCCTTCTAGTGCGTTCATCTCAGATATTGTAGTCTTCATTTCTGACTGCTTCCTTTTTATGGTTTATATTTCCTTTCTAATGCTTACTCTCTCTTTAACTTTTCACCAAAATCATTTATTTTTCCCTAAGGTCCTTGAAAATCCTTACAACCATTGCTTTAAACTCTGCATCTGGTATTTTGTTTGCTTCCATTTCATTTAATTCTTTTTCTGGGGATTTCTCCTTACTTTCACTTTTAGCGTATTTCATTGTCTCCCCATTTTGGCTCTGTGTTTTAGGAAGATCTACTATGACTTCCAACCTTGTTATGATGGCTTTATAATGGAGGTGTCTTATTGAGCTGTGTCACAGTCTTCCTGATTACATGAGTTCCATGCTCCAGGAATGTTTTTTGCAGGTTATGCACAGCATCCTATTGTACAATTGTTGATCTTGAATAATGTTGGCCCTCTTGTGGGTAGTGTTATAACTTCAGGCTGGCTGGCTGTAAAGGTAAGCCTTGAATACCATGTAGGGGATGCTGTGCAAGGACTGCCCCTGAGGAACAGTTGTTCCCAGCAAAGTCTGTTGCCTGCCAGAATCTCCTTGTGTGTGCCACTTGTGTGGCCACTTGGGTCAAACTCTGGCATGGTCTGAAGCTCATAACAGGCTGCACTTGTTCTGGGTCCCCTTGGGCAGGGTTCAGATACAGGTCAATTTCAGATATATGTGTGTAAGTGGCCTTGGGCTACCTGTCTGGAGCTACTACACTGTTTATTGCTTGTGGCTGTGACTGCTGGACCTGGGTATGCAAGGGAGGGACCAATCTGTGTAAAAGGATCAGCTTCCCCCAACATAGAGCTGAGGGTAGATATGTAAAAGGGCTACGGTTCCCTGAGGTTTGCCTTTACCTCTCAGGTACTCCACCTCCCTCTGATGTAGCCTGGTCTTTCTCCAGAGCCTTCTGAAGAAAAACCGTTATGTTGCCCCAGGCTGAGCGCAAACTCTTCCACAGGGAGTGAGCTCATTAGTTAATAGCAGCCAAGTCTAGGAGGATAGGGCTAGTGGGTCACCTACTTGAGGATCACACAGTCAGGCACTCAATGACAGGAAAGGGGCCACTACTCAGAGCCAAAGCACTCAGTCTCTGCCAGAGCCTCCAACCCTAATTTCTCTTGGAGGGGCTTGCTGTAGGCTTAGATTGGGTACAATCAACCATCCCTCTGCAGGAGCAAGCTAAGCTTCCCCAGGATCAGGGCAGCAGATCAAAAGGTTATCTCAGTGAGGGTGTGGCCAGCCCAACCCACAGAGTGGACTAAGTACTTTGTCCTTGTCCCAGATGGTGGCCTCCAAAGGACTTACCTTTGAAGTCCCAGCCACTCTCCCTTCCTCTCCCAGAACTGAGGAGCGGGTGATCTGGGACTTGGCAGGGCTGATCCAAACAGTCCCCCATTGGGAGTGGTACCCACAAGCCTGTAGGATGGGCACATCTTGCCCATCCTTGTGTAGTACTGGCTGAGTTCACACAGGTGATAGAAGTGGCTCTCCCCCAACCCTGTGATGTAGCCACACACCCTATCCTCAACTCATTTCGTTCCTGGACAAAAGCTTCCCAGGAGACAGAGTCTGAAAGTCCCAGCTCCGCAGCTCTCTGGTCCCCTTGCACCACTGAACTCAGCAGGATGGCGCCAGCCAAGTCATTCAACATGTTGTAGGAGGTGGCGTCTGCTGTGTGCTCAAGGAGGGGGAGATGAGCCCTCTTTCCAAAACTGCACAGGTTAGTCATTGTCTGGATTTCCACCAAGAATCTCCCCAGGAAAAGAGGACCACAAAAGTCAATGCCGAGGACCCAAGCGCAACAGATTGGGTTCACCAGCAGCCGGGCATTGCACTCCACAGGCTGGTGCTGTAATAAGAGGAGTGTTCATCCCTGAAAGAGCAGTGTCTGGGTCTCCCAGGTGGACTGCATCCCCACTGATTTTCACCACCAGACGCTATGCAGGCTCCTCTTACCATTTGTCTTGCCCTGGGTTGGGGATCCCTGTTTAGGGTTGAGACCTCATGCTCCTGGGGAAAAAGAGTTTTGAAGCCACAATATCCCTCTGGCTGCTGCTGTAGGCCTGGATGCAGAGTCTAGGCAGCCCTTTCCACATCTCTGCCCTTCTTACTAATCACTATGTGACTTCTTCTATAAATCTTTGGTTATGATATTTCAGTTCAGCTTCCTTATTTAGGTTGATTGGGGCTGGGAGGAAGTAAGTGTAGCGTCTGCCTACTCTGCAGCCATGTTTGAACCCACCAACCCAGCACATATTTTTGATGGAAGTCTGTCTTCCAGCATGTCACAGGTTTATACAGTGATTTAGGTTTATACAGCGACTTTGTACAAACTTCTGCACAAATTTCCTCATAATAATCGTAAGATCTAAACAGGATATGATACTGGTTCCTACCTCTGAGTACAAAGTATGTAAAAGTATTTTTCAAAATGCCACTTTTTCAAAAAGACCCAGGGTCAATGCTGAAGTCATACTTCAATTTTAGTAAGTTTTCAGTAATTCAACAACAATTAAAAAATTCTCAAAAAATAAAAATAAATAAATGAAAAGAGAAACAATAAATCAAACACCCTTATAAACTCCAGCTTCCTGCAGTTTTAATTATCCTAAAATATGTAAATTTTATGTATTTATTTCTGTCTTCTCACCACCACCTGTTATTTTTTAGGTGCGGTCGATTGTGAAAACAGCTCTACTTCAGAAAAGACCAAGAGGAAAAGAAGTAAGAATAAGATTTTACTTGCTTTTGATGTGAGAAACAAGATTTATAATGTCAGTATGTTGTTGCTGTTGTTGTTGCTGTTAATTCCCAATGTTGTGGTTGGTAGAATGATGTCTCCCCAAAGATGTCTATGTCCTAATCCCTGGAAACTGTAATCTGCTATCTCACATGGCAAGTGAACTTTACAGATGTGATTAAACTAGGGACCTTGAGATGGGGGAGATTTTCCCGGATTACCTGGGTGATGCCAATATACTCAATAGCCCTTAGAAAGTGGAGAGCCTCTCCTGGCTGTGGAGGGAGGAAGAAGTGACTCTGGAGGAACGGTCAGAGAGGTGCAATATCGCTGGCTCTGCAGACGGAGGGGGGAAGAGGGAGTGTGGGGGACCTTAAGAAGCAGGAAAAATCAAGGAAGCAGATTGTCTTCTACAGCCTCCAGAAAGGAATGAAGCTCTGCTAAAAACTTGATTTTATCCCCAGTGAGGTTATGTCAGAATTCTAACTGATATTATTGTAACATGATAAATTGTGTTGTTTTAAAACATATTTGTAGTAAATTCTTATGGCAGCAATGTGGAAATAATAAAGACTTTGGTTCTTAAAATGGGGGTATGGCTATAAAGCATTCCTAAAAATGTGGCAGTGGCTATGGGCAGAGAGAAGAGGCTGGAAGAATTTGAACTCAAATGATTAACAAATCCTAGATTGAGCAGTTTGAAGAATGCGAGTGCTGAAGACCTAGTGAGGACTCAGAAAGAGGGACGAACATGAGAACAACAACCTTTGTTGTCTCAGAAAATACAAAATCATCCTGAACAGCACAGATATGGAGTTTAAAGGTGTGACTGCTGAGGGCTCAGAAGGAAATAAGAACATGTTTTAGAAAACTGGAGGAAGAAGATTCTCATTATACAGTGACAAAAATTATAGCCAAATCCTTTTCTGCGGATATGTGGAAAGAACTTTCTGGATATACACTAAGGAGATTTCTAGGTGATGACGATACAGCTGGTTTGTTTTTGCTGTTTACAGTAAAATGTGAGAGAAAAGAGTTAAACTGAGGGTGAAATTGTGAGGCAAAATAAATCAAGACGTGATAATTTGGAGAAGTCTGAGCCTATTCAGGTTGAAAAAGATGTAAAATTAGATTCACCGTCAGGCAAGTGTGCTCTATAGAATGACTAAGAGTGTGGCTGTACAACTTTTTGTTAGAGCCTCAGAAGTAGCAAAAAGCCAGAGTATTCAGTCACAGAAAGGTGCTCTGATGAGATTATGTTTATGACTTCAATCCCTTCAGCCACCTCAGCAGAAGCCAAAAATAGGTACATGGTTATGTAGGAAAGATCCATGGAGGAGCCTTTTGTCTAATGGAGCAGATCCCCATGACATGTATGGGAGACCTATTTGGTTCTCGACAATTTTATGGCAACAGAAACAGAGCAGTCCATGTGTAATCCCTGGAACCTGGAACCTGTTTCTTTACATGGAGAAGGAGACTTTGAAAATGTGATTAAGTAAATGATCTTGAGATGGGAGGTTACCCTGGATAATCTGGGTGGCCTCGGTGCCCCAATCAAATTAGATAGGTCCTTAAAATTCAGAAAACCTTTACTGCTGTGCAGAGGAATATGTGGCTATAGAAGAAGGATCCGAGAGCTGTGATGTGGCTGTCTTTACAGATGAAGACAAGGGGACGATGAGCCAAAAACTGAGGGCAGACTTCAGAAGCTGTAACACAGTTACAGTTGCATTACATATCTAAGTAAAACTATTCGCATGTTATTTGTTTTACTTTAATTGAGTACATTATGTACTAGACATTATAAACATTTGACATATTCCCAATTTAAATATAAAAAGTTTTCATTCCTGTTTTAATTTGCATTACTATAATTTTAGTGTATTTGAGCATTTTTCATTGGTTAATAATTATTTGTTTTTCTTCTTCTACAAATGCCTGGATATGCCTTACCAGTGTTGCTGTTATGTTGGTCATTTTTTTCAAAACCATGCTGAACAAGAATAGGTATGCTAATATATTACATAGGTTATATTTTACATATGTTTGTTAATATTTTGCCTCATTTGTTGATATTTTTTAGTTTGTAATATTTTTTAAAGATTTTATTTATTTATCTTTAGAGGGGAAGGGAAGGAGAGAGGGAGAGAAATATCAATGTATGGTTGCCTCTCGTGCATCCTCTGCTGGGAACTAGCCTGCAACCCAGGCATGTGCCCTGACTGGGAATCGAACCTCGATCCTTTGGTTCGCAGGCCCGCGCTCAGTCCACTGAACTACACCAGCCAGGTAGTTTGTAATATTACACTTTGTCCTAAAGAAGTTGTATAATTTTATAAAATTTTAAATATGTCAAAATTTTCCTTTATGGTTTCTAGGTTTTATAAAACTTACGAAAATATTTTTCATCTCAAGATCTTAAAAGTATTTCACATATTCTTCTATAATATCTTATGTACTTAATAGTGTTTAATATTTAAGTCTGTAGTTCACATAGGATTCACCACTTTGTGTATGATATGAGATAGTAGTTACAAGAATGACCCCAACACTTTTTTTCCTGAATTGAAATGTCCTTTCATGTGCCTTTCCTTGGATTCGTGGGCCTGTGAACAGGGTTCTACTCTGAAAAGCTGGCCTGCTTATAATTCAGTACCATATTGGTTTAATTACAAAGATTCGAAGTAAAATCTGCACTTCCAACTCGTTATGTTTTCTGTTGCAAAAAAGAAAAGATATATTGACAGGAAAAAAATTGAGATTTCAGAAGTTCAGTGACACTGATCTGTGGCTTTAAAATCTAATCGAGATTTCCTCGTAAACCACCCCACTTCCTCTGGGAATGTAAAAGTACAGTAAGATGGCAGCGTGGGTAAACACAGCTCACCTGCTTGCACAACCACATCAAAACTGCAACTAAAACATAGAACAACCATCCCTCAGAACCATCAGAAACTGAGTTAAATGGAAGTCTGACAACTACAGAATTAAAGAAACCACATCCATTCAGACTTGTAGGAGGGGCAGAGACATGGAATGGGCTGGTCCCACATCCACACATGGTGGATAAAAATTTAGGAGGGATATCTCGGGAGCAAGGAGTCACAGGCCTACAGCAGGCTCCCCAGCCCAGGGTTCCAGTGTCAGGAAGATAAAAGTCCCCATAACTTCTGGCTGCCAAAACCAGTGGGGATTGAGTCAGTGGAAGAAACTGGAGACCCAAGCAGTCCTTCTTAAAGATCCCACACTCAGACTTAATCAGACTCACTCCCTCTAAGCTATAGCACCAGGTTAGCAGCTCGAAAGACACTAGTGGCATATAGAGAGGAACTGAAGTACCTGGCATCAAGGCAAGAGCTGGGGGACAGCATTCCCCCAGAGAGGCAAGCAGAGGCCATTGTCCCTTTTCTGAACCCTCCCCACACAGAGCAAGAGGCAGCAGGCAAGTGCCATATCTGAGACTGCATCAACCCGGCTGACACTGTTTTCTCCACCCTGGAGATACCCTGAGATTCTGTCTCACCGAATTTATGGCCCACTCAACCTGTTAAGAGTGACTTTTCCATACAAATAGCTGGTCTTGGCTCATGACTCATAACTTCCTAAATCCTCTCAAACAAGCAACAACTGGCCTCAGTGAGCCTCCAGACCCCATATTTCTTGCTAAGTGGACCCAGGCCCAGCACTGAAGGGATAGCTTAGCTTCACCTAGGAATCTCCAAGCCCAGCACAAGTAACAGCCATCTAAAATTTCTTTATAGCTCATGCAGGGTGGCCCAAGGTAGACCACAGGTGGGAGCTGACCTTGGCCTGAACCACCTGGGAAACCCCATAGCCTGAGTATCCAGTAGACAGCTACAGACCATGTCAGAGCACCACCACCTACCCATGCACAGCTGGTCCTCCACGGAGGACAGACATTGGTGGTCATTGGTCACAGCCAGTCCTTGTAGTTGACTGGCCTAGGTAAATAGTTCCCATTGACCTGTCAACAGCAGTCAAGGCTCAACTACAAGAGGAAGGTTTACTCAGCCCACATGAAGGGTGCACCTGGAGTACCCAGCTTGGGTGACAGGGGAGGCTATACCACTTGACCCTACAGGACACCTACTACATTAGGCCACACTACCAAGACATGGAGTCAAGCAGCTCCACCTAATACATAGAAATAAACACAGGAAGGCAGCCAAAATGAGGAAACAAAGAAACATGGCCCAAATGAAAGAACAGAACAAAACTCCATAAAAAACTCTAACAAAAGTTATAGGAGATAGGAGATAAGCAATCTATCAAGTGCAGAGTTCAAAACATTTGTTGTAAGGATGTTCAAGGAACTTAGTGAGGACTTCAACAGCATAAAAAAGATCCAGTCAGAAATAAAGGATACACTAATTGAAATAAAGAACAATTTATAGGAAATCAAGAGTAGAGTGGAAGAAGCTGAGAATCAAATCAATGATTTGGAATATAAGGAAGCAAAAAACAACCAATTGGAACAAGAAGAAAAAAATCCAAAGAAAGAAGGATAAGCAACCTCTTAGACAACTTCAAGCATTCCAACATTTGCATCATAGGGGTGCCAGAAGGAGAAGAGAAAGAGCAAGAAATTAGAAACCTATTTGAAAAAATAATGAAAGAAAACTTCCCTACTTGGTGAAGTAAGTGGGCATGCAAGACCGGGAAGCACAGAGTCCCAAACAAGATGGATGGAAAGAGGCTCACTCCAAGACACATCATATTTAAAATGTCAAAAGTTAAAGAGAAAATCTTAAAGGCAGCAAGAGAAAAGCAGTTAGTTACCTACAGTGGAATTCTCATAAGACTGTCACCTGATTTCTCAAAAGAAACTTGGCAGGCTAGAAGGGATTGGCAAGAAATATTCAAAGTCATGGAAAACAGGGACCTACAGCCAAGAATGTTCTACCCAGGAAAGTTATCATTTAGAATCAAAGGGCAGATAAAGAGCTTCCCAGGAAAGAAAAAAACTAAAGAAGTTCATCATCACCAAACTATTATTATATGAAATGTTAAAGGGACTTATTTTTTAAAACATCAAAACTATGAACAATAAAATGGCAATAAATAAGCAAACAAGAAGAACAGAGATAGAATCATGGATATGGAGAGCATTTTGATGGTTCCCAGGTAGGAGGAGGGTGTATGGGAACAGGTGAAGGAATGAGGGGATTAAGAAGTACAAATAGGTAGTTACAGAATAGCCATGGAGGTGTAAAGTACAGTATAGGAAATGGAGGAGCCAAAGTACTTATACACATGACCCATGGATGTGAACAATGGTGTGGGGATTGCCTGAGGGAGTAGGGAGTACTGGGGGGAGGGGGGCAAAGAGGGAAATATTGGGAGAGCTGTAATAGCATAATCAATAAAATATAATTAAAATAACCTCTGAAAAGTAAAAAAAATAAAAGTACAATGAATTTAAAGATTAGGGAGAATTTAAACATTTTCCAGGAGAATGACCTATGCATTTATTCAAGTCACCTTTTTTGTTCTCCAACAAAATTTTACAGTTTCCTTTATATAGAGTGTGCATATTCTTACTTTTCTTGTCAGATTTGCTGAGCTACAATTTATATGCAATAGAAGTCATCACTTTAACAAATGTAGGTCATCATGGCAACACTGCCATGATCATGATATGGGACATTATCATCATCCACAAAGGGCCACCAGTGTCCCTCTTCACACCCTCTGGCTCTTGACAACAGCTGATTTGTTTTTATCACTGTAGTTTTTTTCTGGAATTTCATATAAATGAGTTCATACAATGTGTAGTTTATTTATGTATGTTCTTTTTCACTTAACATAATACTTTCGAGACACATTGATATTGCTGTGTGTATCAGTAGTTACGCCATTTCTATTGCTGAGAAGTATTTCATTGTATGACTATATACAAGTTTGTTTATCTATTCACTTGTTCATAGGTAGTGAGCTATTTCCTGTGTAAAGCTATCACAAAAAAACTACTAGGAACTTGTTTCTACAAATATCTAGGTAGACATATTATTAACTTTTCTTGATAAATCCTGGGAGTCATACTACTGGGGGATATAAACATAAGTACATGTTCGACACTTTGTGGATCTGCCAAAGTATTTTTCAAAGTGATGTACCCTTTTACATTTCCACTAGAAATGTATGAAGTTCCCATTGCTCTGCATACTCACCAGTACTTGGTATTGTCATTTTTTTTTTAATTTTAGCCATTTTTAATGTATCTGTAATGTTTTTCTTGTAAGGTGTTTTTTTTTTCATTTCCCCAACAATTTATTGTGCTGAGCATCTTTTAATGTACTTGCCAACATCCACAGATCTCAGATGGGAAAGCATCTGTTAAAATCTTTTACCCTTATTTAATTGGGTAATCTCTTGATTTTGTTAGGTCAAAGAGTTATTTATCTATTCTGGACTCAAGTCCTTTGATGGCTGTCTTACAGTCTCTGGCTTACCTTTTCATTTTATAGACACTATCTACTGAAGAACAAAATTTTAAACCTTTGATGAAATCTAATTTAACAGTTTTTTCTTTTATAATCTGCAATTTTTGGTTTCTATTTAAGAAATCTTTGTCTAACTCAAGATCCTATGTTTTCTTCAAGAAGTTTCATGGTTTAGTGCTTTCATTTAGATCTGTCATCCAATTTAACTTAATTTTGCACACAATATTAGGTAAGAACTTTTTTTTGCATATGGATATTCAATTGTCCCAGCATCATTTGTTGAAAAAACTGTGCTTTCTACATTGAATCAATTGCTTCTACATCCTTTCTGAAAGTCAGTTGGCCACATGATGTGGGGTGAATTTCTGTCATTCTTTTTCTGTTCTATTTATCTATATCTATCCTTACATCAATACTAGACGATCTTGATTACTGTAGCTTTACAATTAGTCCAGAAATCAGGTACTAAGACCTAGAATTTTGTTTTTCTTTTTCCAAATACTTTTAGCTGTGTAGGCCCTTTGTATTTGGAAGCTTCTTCTGTCTTTCAGTTTGGCCACTTTGAAGATCACGTCATTGTCCAAGGTGCGTGCTGAGCTCCAACTACAATGCCATGCTGTAGGCCATCCAAAATAGAAATGTTGAACAGCAAAATACTCCTTCCCTCAGAGGTCTGTCCCTTTTGTGAGAAGCTTTTCTAGAGCTCCTCTCCTCCCCCATCTTACTCATCAAATCTGAAACTGGTGGTCCGGTCAGCTATTAGTGAAGTTATGAACTCTGGTATTTTGTCTGGACTATGACATCTCTAAGAATGCAGATATTCTGTTAGTAAATTAGGAATTAAAAATGGATATCTAGAACACAATATGAAGAATTGACTTCATTAGCTCTTAAAAATGTGTTGAAAGTTTTTTGGAATCTGATGTGTGACCAATATTTGTAAGTGTTTTATATACAGTTTGAACTCTTTGTTGGTCTCTGGCTTCTCCCTACATACACCTTTATCAAAACCACTGTTTGAATCTACTGAGTCTATAATAAGTTATGTTGTATTTGATGCATCAGTTGTGTACATAGAGATGTGTTAAATTTTCCAAATGATTGAGTATTTGCCAATTCCTTCTTGTTTTGTTGTTTTACCGTAAATACTTGGACATTTGTTATGGTTGTTATAACTTAATGGACTTGTTTCTTTATAGGTAGAGTGTTTCTCTTCGTTCTTCTTAATGCTTTTTGCATTCAAATCTCTTTTTCAGGGTGCTAATACTGTTACATTAACTTTTATGTTTTATTTTTTACCCATTTTCATTAAGCATTCCTATGCGGCTTTGGTGTATGCTTCTTATAATGACACAGCTGTTTGGAATCTTCTCTGATAATCCTAATCTTTCAGTAAAGTTTTATTTGTTACTTTTATTATGATCCCTGATATATGTGAACTTATAAATCTATATTCTTGTTAACCACACTTTCTTTGTGTTTCTGTGTCTCTTTCCTGCTTTCTGCTTGATTGAGAAAGAATTCTACATTCCATCTTTCTTCTCTATTTGTGTAGAAATTGGAGATAAAATTTCTGTAATCTCTTTAACATGCCCTAATCTCAAAAGATGGCAAGGATTTGACCATGGATTCCCTCAAATTAAACATACCATCTTCATCATTAAGCTATTGTAGTTTAACATTTTGTTATTAATGTTTAATTATAAATTTTGAAATTATTATCAATCTTCAGTCACTATTTACTTAAGTTAATTTTTCATCATTTTATGCACTCATCATTATTTTCTTGTTTGGTTTCTTCTTTAGTCTACCTGAATAAATTGTTGATTATTTTAGTGAGGGTGTCTAAGCTGCAAACTTGCCAGGTGTGGTAGGTACAAACTGGCCTTTATTTTGGAAGGATTTTTATCAAGATTAAAAATTCTGCCCTGGCTGGTGTAGCTCAGTGGATTGAGCGTGGGCCTGCGAACCAAAAGATTGCGGTTCGATTCCCAGTCAGGGCACATGCCTGGGTTGCAGGCCAGTTCCCAGCAGGGGACCCACGAGAGGCAACCGTACATTGCTATTTCTCTCCCTCTCTCCTTCTCTTCTCCTCTAAAGATAAATAAATAAAATCTTAAAAAGAAAACCTTTAAAAAAAATTCTAGGTCAACATTTATTTTTCCTCAATGTACTAATATGATTATTGCATTGTCTTCTACACTTCGTTGTGTGGCTGATATTCTCCTTGTATCTTAGCAGTCATTTTTTAGTTAATAAGCCTGTTTTCTTGCCAAAATGTCTTTTTCCAGCTATTGAATTTTAAAAATTTTAAGGCTACTGAAAACTTGGGAAATTTTACACTAAACAAAGACTCACAATTAACATGTACTATTTTTGCTTTGTCACATTTCTGTCCATCTATCCATTTCCCTATCCATCTACTAACCATCCTCACGTCTGAAACATCTTAAAGTTGTAGACAATAGAACGCTTCCTCCCAAACACTTCAGTGTGCATATTATTAACTAGACTTCAATATTTGTATTTATTTCTTTGTCATCTGAGATGAAATTTACAATGAGTTGTGTGAGTATTAAGTATATCATTCTATCAATTCTGTTTAAGTTACTTACCTGTAAAACCCAAATCTTTGTCAAGAGACGGAATGTGACCGTCACCCTGGAACTTAAAAAAACCTCCTCTGAGGAGAGAAGGGAGACTTTACTATCCTGGGATATTTCTAAGGAGGGAGATAGTCTCTGTTTTATGCTGGTCAGGAAACAAATTTGCCTTCTGACCTGGAGGGCTACATTAACTCTGGCTTCTAGAACTGTCTGTGATTCACACATCCTTGAAAAGATACTCTGGGGCATGTCCAACCCTTGGAGAATTGCCTCCCAACCAAGTGACCTGGCACAGCAGATACTGGCAGTCTCCCCGTGAGGACACCACCCTAAGCCATGGCGATTACGGGGACCACTGGAGGCTAGGACCAGATTCATTCAATTGGTCTCCTTTAGTATTTAACAAATTTCCTTAACCACAATTGTTTGAAGTCTCCCATGATCACCTCTACGGTGCAAGTCACCGTGTTTGCATGAGAGGCAAGTGGAGGCCTGGCTTTCACACAAATGCTACAATCCAAAGGACACACACAGTGGCCCTGAAAGAGAGGCACTTACAGTTGTCGGGGTTCCTAGGGGGAATATAGCAGCCAGGGTAAGGTGGGCCCCTGGCCGCCTGTACTCCTTACCTGTCTCAGTCCTATTCACTGCTGATGGGTTTTGGAAAGAGGTGGGGACAGGACAGTCTCTCCGATCTGACCTCTTTGGCCATGATGTTCGGATGGCATTTGGTCCCTGCACCTGTACCCCACCACTGAACAACTGAGATTTAGTGTGGGGACATTGTCCAGAGACACTCTGCGTGGGATTTCAGATGCTGGCACCAGCCTCTGTTTCCTCGTATCTGATGCTGAGTGGCAGACTCGGCATCCCTGTGGTGAATGACCGGGGTCCAGTGGTTTCCTTCTGGAAGGAGGACTCAGGGCAGCTCTGGAAGACAGATATCATTAATGCCTCTCTACCTCCATACCTCCTAGGTGTTTCCTCCTCCGGTGCCTGGATCTTTGCTCTTCTTTTACTGCCATAAAACCTTTGTACCGTTCCACTGGCTGAAACTTCCTCGGACTCTGAAAGAGATGCCCTCCAGGGTGGTTAGGGAAAGAATGGGGAGTCATTGCCAGCAAGGGTCAGAACCAAATCCAGAATTTTCAGAGTTTGTCTCTATAACGCCATTGATCCCCCACCACTTTTGTCCTGATCACAATCCAGAAAGGAGCTGGTCCCTTTCGGCCTTCCTTGGGGACAGCTGCCTTCAGTGACAAAGAGTCCTAATAGAGAAGTGTGTGCACAGGCGGAGACTTAGATGATCAGAGCATTGGATGTAGCTTCTGACAAAACGCACGTCATTGTCAGACTGCAAATGGTCCAGCCAGCCATGCGATTTGCAGATTGTTCTAGTGCTTCCTGAGCTCCCCTTTCAGCTCTGGAGAAAGCTGAAGTGGGGGACAAATGAGGCAAAGCAGTGAACACAAACAGGAGACAGACACCAGCTGTCACCCCACATTAGGTCACCCCATCACTGTCCCCTCTGCTCCTGAGTCAGAGCTCACACGGGAAGAGGCAGGTTCAGTCTCAGACTTTGTCTCCAGTGACCTAGTGCAGGGAAATAGCCCAGCTACGGAGCTCCCTTCTACCAGGGCGGCAGCTGCAGGTGTCACCGTCCCATAGGAATCGGGCTGACTGCGTGGGGAGCTAAGTCAGTTGTACTGATGCCTGGTGTCTCTGCTAAAGCATGCTGGTTGTGGGGGCATTGAGAGATGTAATGAAGGTAGATATTCTGTCATTAAGTATCAAAAATTCCACTGAAAGAAAGACTCTGAAACTCTGGAGATTTGTGGAATAAAGTTGTCCAAGTACCCCTATGACTTTATAGGAACAAACTCAACACGGGAGAGAGTTGTACATGTGCAATTGTGAAATGAGACAGAATGCAAAAATCTTCTCTTTCAGAGTCAGGAAAGCACAAAGAAGATAATGTGGATGTGAAGGCTGAAATACTTCCTGTGACATGTGGGGAAATGAGGGGGCTGTTAATTAAGAGGAAATTTGAACAAGGTAAGCTTCAAGGTTTACTTTAAGTTGCAAACCCTCTATAAAGAAATCACATTAAGTACTAGAATTACCCATGTGAATTTCCTGTCATTCAAGGAACTGAGGCCCCACTGTGGCTTGAAATAAGAAGGAAGGATCCCTAAGATGATGTTTTTGCACTGTAAGCAGTGGTGCATATTAAGTGCTCACCCCCATGTGCAAGTGCCCGTGAGGACGCCCAAAGAACCAAAGAGAACTGCAGGATCCTCAGTCTCTGGGTGGAAAATACTGCATTTTTTTTTTTTACTTTGAACCAAATATAACAGGGAAGAGGCCCTTAGCCTCCACGTTCACATCCTGTATCCCATCTGGGTCACCACCACCAGGACAGGGTGTTAGATGCAGTGAGGAGATCACGGAGTTTAGAATCAGAAAACCTGGTCCCAGCCTCAGCTCTGCTGAGAGTGACAGTGTGAAGACTGGGACCTTCCTGAGCCTGAAACTTCCCATCTAAGAAATGGATAATAATTTCACACCTCCTGGTGACTTTGAGAATTAATTTATACATGAATATAAAATATTTTGTGATTTTAACATTATAAATGTTTTCTATAATTTTCCACTATGTTGAACTTCCTATCAGATTATTCTTAATAAGGCCATGTGAAAAATTAATATAAATAAATGTTTGCAACATAAGTATTCTTTAAAACAACTTTACTGAGATATAACTCATATATATACAATTCACCACTTAAATTGTAGAATTCACTGTTGAGCGTTTGTCTGTTTTATTCTTCACAACATTATAAAACCATCATCACAATCTGATTTTAGAACATTTTGTCCCCACTAAAGGAAACCCCATATCTCTTAGCTGTGAATACCCATTCCCACCCCAGCTCATCGCCCACCCTGAGCAATGATTAATCTATGTTCTGATCTATTAATTGGTCTAATTTAAGCATCTCCTATCAACTGACTCATACAACATGTGTCTTTCTGTGCTGGTTCTTTCACTCGGCATGAAGTATTCAAGGTTACATATTGTACCATGTATCATACTTCATTCCTTTTTATTGTCACATAATATACTAGCCCATGGTATGGATATACAATATCACATTTACCTATCAGTTTGATTTTCTCATTTTTTAGCTATCATGAATAATGTTGTTTTGTGTAAATTTTTTTAGTGAACGTATTTTTATAATTTTTTTGGTATATACTCAAGTGGAATTGTAGGATTATATGGTAATTCTATGTTTGATTTATAGAGAAAAACCCAAACTATATTCCACAGTATTGTACCAGTTTATATTCCCACCAGGAAAATCTGAGGGCTCCAATTTCTTTGCATTCTCACCAACACTGTGATAGTCTGTTTTATTATGGCCATCTTAGGGGTGTGATGTAACTTTTATTTCCTTTTCTCTAATGAATAATGTTGCTAAGTGTATGACTACCTTTTATACGTAAGTTAAATTTTCCACTGATTAATATTTCACAATTATTTTAATGTCAGCTACCCATAATTTCAGGGTGGAAAAATATCTGCTCAATAATGCCATTAAACTCAGAGAAAATTGCTTAGAGCCATTGTGAACGGCACGGCCCCCACTTAAGACTTTATTCAAAGCAGGACATTTCTTTGGAGAGCACTTGCAGGCTGGGTTTGGGGGTTCTGAAATATGGAAGGGGAGACCAGACACTCCTTGAACCCAGATGGGTGGCTTCAGATCCAAAGTGGTGGGAGGCCCACCTCTGAGCTCTGAGGACAAAGAGGGGTCAGGACCAACGTGCCCTGGTCTTACAGGAGCCACAAGGAAGTGCATAAGAACTGCAGATGGAAACTGGTTCACCCCCAGGGAGTTTGAAGTCAGAGGAGGCTACGAAAAAGCAAGTAACTGGAAGACCAGCCTGACCTGTGGTGGAAAAACCCTAAAACGGCTGATGGAGGTATTTCAGTGACGGGGGCAGGAGGCGTGACTTTCCTTCTTGTGGTCAAAGATGAGGTCACTGTGTGTTCACCCAATATATACTGAGCTGTGGCCAGAGCCCAAAGGCCCCTGGCTTTAACTTTTTCCCAGGAAGAGGTGCCCCACACTCATACCTCAGTACAAGGCAGCACGTCCATTTGTCAGAGGGGCTCTCTCGGGGTGGCTGCAGGGGCTCGGGGGAGGGGAAGGTCGTTCTGACCCAGGTGCTTGCGGACAACTTTAGGCACTGTAAGAAAGAAGAGAGTCTGCAGTCAAACAAGCGTGCAGAACACACTCCAGAGAAAGAGTGGAGCAAACCCCAGAAGCACAATTACCATGACTCCATGAGTTGAGGTAGAGGGATTTTGTGTGACTCAGCATAATCTGTCAATTAGGGCTGTTTGCAGAGGGATTTAATGCCAGACGAAGCAGTTTAAAGTCATAACAGAGACAGAGCAGAACCAGGGAGTCTCCTGAGGTGTGAAATGACATATTAAAACAGTATCTCAGACAATGTGGGGACATGAACCAACTTCACTGTCTTTCAGCCCAAGAAACCTATAGTCACCCTGCAAGGCTCAGCTCCCATGTCACTCCTGTCTGAATGTTCCCTGACTGGCCCGCCCTGGTCACCCCTTCCCTGGGCCCCCCGAACTCACTATTGAGGTCCTTCTGACACTGTTTTATTCTTATCCTTCCAGGCATTCCTTTTGTCTCTCTAGACCCCTCTAGGGTTTGTCCATGATTACGTGCTCAACATTGTCCAGAGTGTCTGACACCCTGCAGGTGTGGGACCTGTGTGTGTCAGCTGAATAGGACTGGTGTGAGGAGGCAGGTGTGAGTGGCATTGGTGGGAATGGAAAGGAGGGGAGAGGTGTCACAGAGATTGTGAAAGAGAATCTCTGAAAACTTAGGGGAAAAAGCACAGAGCAAGGAAACCCATTCTAAAGATGATTTTCTGGGTACCGCTGATGAATTCTAGAATATGTATCGGTGAGAAGAGGGAGATGGTTTCTCAGTGAGCTGACAGTGTGATATCCAAGAAGAAATATTAACGAGGATATTGGAATGCCAGACTCCCAGTACATAAATGCAGGCTATCCATATACTCAGATATTTTTATCTTTCAGGAAGGAAAAGTACCTACACCTCCAACAACATGTGGCAGGAACAAAAAGGTGAGTATTACTTTATATAAGTTCCTATTACATAACTGATCTTATATGTACTGCATTTTTTATGGTTTCTCAATTGTAGGATTATCATTAAGTTTCTTCTTCTCCCCTCCCCTGCCTTTTTTTATTTTGTTTTGTTTCATTTTATTTTATTCATTTATTTTGCATGCCTTCAGAGTTGTTCCACTGAATAGTAGGTTGTGTGCAAGGTTATCTGTGAACTATAGACCATTCAAGATGAGGATGATAAGGAGCCACCAAATCGATCTCATTGCTGAGTTTTAGCTATAGATGCAGAAGTTGTAAAAGCAAACATGATTATGGAATACATAAAAAGATTTCTTAATAAGGTCCCAGGGTCATCTTCAAGTCCATCCCAGATTTTTTTTATAAAGGTTACTATTTTCTAACTTTAATGAAATCTAATGAAGAAAAAGTTTGCTTCCCATCATCCAGACAAAACCATCTGGTAGATAGTCTCTCTTGAGACATACATGGAACCATATACTACTTCACAAGGGAAACTAAAAATGTATTTCTTTTCTGATTTTTACACATTCTTTCATCCTTCAATAAAATATGCACACAGACATGTACTTCTTTCTCAAGCTGAAATTATTAGCAAGTTTTTCATGAGGATGTTGCTCTTGGGGAGGAAACGCTTGGAAGGTAACTCTTGGGAGGTGGATATAGCTTAGGGGAGAGACTGACCTGGAAAATCGTTCACTTTGATGCCCCCCTTTGGCTCCACCTCAGGGGCTGAGCAGGCCTCCTTTCTATCTGTGAAGGTGGTTCCTCCCTCTGTGGAAGAAGGCGCTGGAGGCAACAAACACACACATAATATGAGTGCGGATTCAGGACAAAGTGTAGTTTTTACAACATTGGGTATGAATGAGAAATTGAGAAGGAGGGGAAGGTGCGAGGTGCCGTTCTCATACACGTCAGGTACAAATGGCTGCCGAGGTCATTCACAGAATTCGATGTTAGCTTAAGCAGAGCTGGCCTCTGGGACTTCATCTAGCACTGGGAATGTGAGGCCCAGGCCTTGACATTATCTGATGTTCTGGGTCTTCTGAACACCCAGACATTGGGACATTTCTCTTTACTAAACCATAGGATTTAGTAAAGAGAAATTACTGTTGGACCTAGGCAGTGACTACTTTAAAGTCTCTAGCATTCTCCATGGGTATAGAGTTACCTTATCTGGATATCCTGAAAGACCTAGCAACTTCCAACCCCCAGGTTCTGTCCTTATCAGTGGGTGCAACACTTTGCATGGACAAGGTTAGATTTCCCATACATTTTGTGTTTTTGTTTTTTTTTTTATCAAGAATCAAAGTGACCCAAAATGGCAGATCTCAGGACACATTACTACTTCAGTGGGTCCTCTGTACCTCTCAGAACTTCTCTTGTTGATGGAGCCCCTGGTTTCTGGAAATTTCAGTGTCACTCTAGACACCACATGACAGCTTCCTGTCTCCTGATGAGGGTCACTTATACTTTCTGGTGACAGCTGCTGTTTGTCAAATAATCTGAAATACTCAGATGGAACATTTATTTTTTTGTACGCTAATATTTGCAAAAAAGATAGCAAGTAATCTCTTTTCCTAAGTGAAACAATACTCATTTATTTACTTATTAAACATACAATTATTGAGTGCATAAGAAATGCCCAATATCCATAAAGAAGATTGAAATAATATCCCTGAGCTCAAGGACTGTTTCAACTTCATCATCTACTATGGAAGTATTATTGGAAGCAGGGGATTCTACGATACCCTAGAGGCAGACAGTGACATGACCATTTCTCAGGTCACTTCCCAGTGGATCACACTAGTGTGGGACCTCTCTGCCCTGGGTGAAGATAGAAGCTGAGGCTGCCTGACGGGGAGGAGGCCGAGTCATTCTACAGAAGGTACAAAAACATTGCAAGTGTAGTGCGCAGTGGCCCGTCTCCTGTGAAAAGTCAGCCAGGTGCCATCTTGGGATTTGGGTGAATGGAGAGGGGCGTGACCTTCTGGAAGGAGAATTGGCGTATGGAGGACCTAGGATTCATTGTATCATTAGGGTGGTGGCTTAGAAGAGCTGCAGGAGGTGTTGGAGTTCTATCTAGGACATGTGCATGGGTCCTGTACAGCAGATGGAGACCCAGAGGGTCCTGTCATATTACCGACGGCCGGAGGTCCGTGGAGAGGAGAAGGCAACTGTTCCGGCAAGAGTACCCTCACTCTTGTTCATAATAACATTTCTTAGGATAGATATTATAGGCCAATTGAACGCTGACATATAATATCCTCAGGCATTAATGACCACACTGTTTCAGGCTAAATCTCAATTTAGGCTGTACTGGAATCACCTGAAGACCTTTGAGAAATAATATTGCCCGAATCCTCCTCCAGACAAAATTTCTATTTAAGCACTGTGAATTATGACTTGGACATTAGAACTGCCAAACAGTCTCCAGATGATTTTGATATATAATTACTCCTTCTATGATTTAAGGAGAATATCAATGCTTATGCCCCACCCAGACCAATTGATCAGAATCTTGGACATTGGGACCAGGACACTATTATTTTATATACTCCCCTCAAAAAATTCAAACATAGCAACCAGGCTAAGAAACAAAGAACCAAAGAGATAAGAGACTGGTCTTGATTAAAAGATTAGGGGTGCAAGATGCTTATGCACTGGTTACATTTGTATTTCCTTGTTCTTCTGGGAAGAGAGCCGCTCCTTTCTGGAGAGGATGATGGTGGTAATCTGTGAGTCCCTAGGATGAGGAGAAAGAAACTGTCCCCAGGCCTCCATGCTGGAGCAGTCTCAGCCCTCACTGGGCATGCGATTCAGGATTCTCCCAGAACACTGAATGGCAGCTCTTGGCAACACATTCCTTGGCTCTTACACACTCTCATATATGGATACTTTTTAAATCAAAGAAGACCAGAATCCTGATTCCTCCAAGGTAGGAATTTTCACCCAAAATCCCTGAGGAAGATTCAAGATAATTCTTAGTGACTTTTCATATTTTATTATTTTCTGCATTAAGAAAATAGCATAGCTGTGTTCTTACTCTGCCCACTGGCATCAAGGAAGACATTTCTGATCTTTGCGTGACTTTAATCAAGACATAATACAGACTGTGAGAAACAGACCCCTCTTCTTTACGTATTAAGGTGGAACCATTCATTAGGGCCTCAGCATCCCTGTATGCAGGGGACCCTAAAGGAACAATGGAACTAGCAAAGGAAGCTTAAATTTTACGCTAAGAAGACAAGGGATTGATTGGATTTGGGATATGAACCAGCGTATAGACCCAGGCTGGATTCTCAGGCTTTCTGTGGAAGGTGTAGTTTTATGAAATGGAAGCATCAAGAAAGAACAGGTAGTGGGTGTGGGGACAAGAGAATACACTCAGTTCTGACTGCATGAGTTTGGGGTGTGATCCCAGGGCCCAGGAGGAGACACTGGGTGAGCACAGGGGTGTGCACAAAGGCAGGAGACAGGCTGGACAGCTGGGAGCTGGAGACATAGTGATGGAACTGCAGGTCTGAGAGTGATTTGACCGTCTGGGGCCAACATAATAGCCAAGATGGAAACCGGAGGGATTCTGTCTAAATGTGGGAGGAGGACAAGGACGGGAAGGGAAAGTGATGCAGCAGTGAGTCTGAGGGAGTAACCCCAGGAGAGAGATGGCACAGAACGCATGTGTTTGGAGAAGCAGAAGGAGTCACAGTAGAGAGGGTGGATGCTGTCATCCCCGCCTCCTCCTGCTCCTCAACAGCCCACTTCCCTCCACCCAGCACTCATCAGTGGGGGGGCCAGTCCCCAAACCAGTCCCATTTGTGTCACCTCAGATGGTCACAGGAGGGGAGGAATTTCTCCAATAGACCATGGGATAGACAGGATGTTTCTATTTGGGAAAGAAAAACCTTCGAGTGGTTCTCAAACTGTCTGGATTCTCTAAGAAGACAGAAAACCAGGAAAGCGACCAGGGGGACATGTAGTTTCTAAAATTTCCTCATCATACATAAGTGCTGATTTTCATTTTTTAAAAAAGTGGTTTTTGGTTTTAATCACCATTTCTTCGTCCCACTGATGAGGGAGGGATATCCACCAGACAGCTGGGGGGATGGCACATCATGGCATCTGTCACTGGCGGATGGATTGACAGGTGTTTATTAATCACATACAAACCAGACCCAGGAAAGAGGGGAGAGTCCCCAGGCAAGCCTCGCTGAGGCCGCTCTCAGTAACCGAGGGGACAGCCGGGGGCTAGGAGGGCGAGAGCGTCCCTGATTTCTGTAGGAGGTTGTGTCTGGTTTGCGTGAAAGATTCCATGACTGGCAGGGAACTGAAACCTGATGTTCCAGGATGAGCAAGGTCAGTGGCGGTCCCTTGACAAGGACTGTTATTTAGCTATGGAACCTTATTCAGGGGAGCAGGGTGGGGAGAGGCACGTGCAGATAGGCTGTCCAAGGCCTTCTCAATGTTACCAGACGTCACAGCAGCAGCACCTGACATTGAGCTTTAATATTAGTCCTTACACTGCGTTTTCTTCATTAACAAAGGGCTCGGTCACAGACCAGTTTTTTGTTATAAATACACGTGTTTGTATAGAACACAGTGTATCCTCATATCTGCTTTACAAATTTATTTGGGTTTAATGGGTAGGAGTTCTGCTACGAGACTTAGATGCAAATATTGTCAAATTTTATCTTCTCCAAATAAAATTAAATGTAGCTTTCAGGTCGGAGTCGCTCAAGAAACCAGACGGACGCAGAGAGCCAAGGAGCAGGGTTTATCAGCGGGGAATAAGAGGGGGAAGTGAAGCCAACCGTGGGAGGTTAGGACTTGCTTGGTTGTTCTTAGGGCAGAGTTTTTAAGCACAAAAACCCGCGAAGGGTAACTGGTTGGGGTTTCAGAGTCTGACGGACTAGAGCTGGCTGTTGGGTGCCGTTTCTGCTGGCCATTGTTCTTTTTTTTTTTTTAGTTTATTCAGTACAGTTTCTACCCTTTATTCCCATTCCAGCCCACCCACCCATCCCTCCCTTCCTCCCTCCCATTTCCAACCCCCCTAGTTTTGTCCATGTGTCC
>CM052541.1:4986071-5013566 GCA_028533065.1 Trachops cirrhosus | reverse complement strand
CAATGCCTGGCTTATTTCACTTAGCATAGTGCTTTCCTGCTCCATCCATGCTGTTGCAAAGGGTATGAGCTCCTTCTTTCTTTCAGCTGCGTTGTATTCCATTGTTCTTGATACATCTTGTCAGGCTCAAGTAAAAGCTGCATCTGTTACGCTGGATAGGCCCACCCCGGACCCCAATCTTAGCCGGGCATCTGTTTGTCCTGGGTGGGGTTGGCAGGCAGTTTCCCAGGCTAGTTTCCCATGGTGTCGTTTCCCGCCTGGTGATTTTCCATTCCTTCTAGGCCTACCTAGGTCTGTCAGTAGTTAAAGGCCACATATTGAGACTGGTAGCAATCCAGTTTCAGTTGAGTGCATTGGTGGCAGCTGCGGGGGGTGGTTGGGGAGGTACCTCCGCATGGTTTATACAACACAGCAATTGCCACACTCCCTGGCCACTCAGAGATGGAGCTTCCACACCTTACACGTAAGGCATCTTAATCACGGGGCATCTTCCTCTGGATTCCGGATTCAAAAAGCTCCACGTGCCATGGCACCACTTGGCCATCTGTGCCCGTGGTCTTTCCAACCCAAAGGCACGGTCACAGAGCCAAGGGCCCTCTAGGCACAGAACCCACAGTCCAGGACCCCTACCAGGCCCTTCAACTCATGGGGAACATTCAGCCAAGAACACAGTATCAGTGTTTTCTTAGAGGTTTATTCCATCTTATTAATTTCCCAACATACCACCTTTCCATGATTCATTTCAGGCATTGAAGGGTAGGCAAAAGGATTTAACACTTCTTTCAAAACCTTGTTCTATCTGCAAGGAGTCATAAAATGACTGCTATGAAATCATCCTCTTGTTTCGTTGCCTGCCTTTCTGTGTTGGAATCTCTGATTTTATAGGAAAAACCACTTTGGTCTGGTCACACAGGCCCCTCCTCCTGTACTTCACTGCAGAACAAGAATCCTTCTTCTGGAATGCCCCCTCCATGCTGTCCCTTCACAGCTCAGAGAAACACATAAGAGTCTTTGTAGTTTGCACAAAGGCCAAGTCCTAGATTCCCACAGCACTGGTCATCAAGGGCCCATGGAGATGTGGACATTGTTTTACCTTCTAGGGGGGAAACTCAGACAAATGCAAGATCTGCCTCGATGGAGCAAAGCTCTTCCGCTGTGAAAAATGTCAGAGCTTCTTTCATGAGAACTGTCACCTCCCACCTGTGGACACTAAGAGGTTTGTGAGATGCAGAACCCCTCTCCTTTAAGGACCCTTCCTCCTGCCATGCACACTGCCCCTGGGGGGTCCCTCCTTGTGTCCTGATGGGGACAGAGTGGGGCCGGATGTATAAGTTCAGCAGTATGATCCTGGGAGCTGCTCAAAGACGCTGGCCGCGGGAGGGGAATGTTCTCCTCTCTCGTCTGAGAGGCTGAGGCTGTTGGATGGGTCCCTTGCCTTCATACTGCTACTGTCCTTTCCAGAACTTTCCCAGCACAGACTCCTGAAAATGCCAGCTGTTTGTGTTCTGTTTTATTCAAAAAGGCAGGAAACATGGACAGTTTTCCTCATTTTGCCATCTTCTCAACAAGCTAACAAAGGCTGGAGATTCCCATGGGTTAAGGTCTAGTCTCCGGCACTCAGGCCAGGTGTACAGGGCCCCTTGTGCTCCCGGCAGCTCAGTCAGGGAGAAGAGAGCTCCACCACCCACCCTGACACCACCCTCCACCCAGTCACCCCCTATGGCTACCCTCTGTGGGAGGAGGGTCATCACATGAGAATCTTAGAGACCGTGGAAGGTGTCCCCTCACTCCACGGCTGTGCCTACCTGCCGTTCCTGAAAGGGAAACAGTGGCAGCCATAGGGATGGTGTCTGTTTCTTGGCTTTGCCCTTTCTCACTTATATCTGGAATCTCAGGAACAGTTGGCGTTGTACCTCCTGTACAATAGATGATCTACCAAAAAGTCAGCAGCGTTACAGGGAATCGGAGGTCCTGGAGAGACAGATGGAGCCTGAGGAGAAGTTGGTGAGTTGGGTTCAAACCCCAAGCCTCCTTTCTGTTGACATGTGGGAAGTCAGTCAGTCACAGGATGAGGCGGGGGGCGGGGTGCAAAATGGTACCTGCTCCTCTGCCCACCCCTCAACCACACTGAAACCTCCCCAGGACCTGTTTGCAGGGGAAAAGAACTCAGCCATTACACGTTAGTGACCAAAAGCAATACCAGTTTGGGGACACTTCCAGAAGACTAGAGAGTGGCCATGTGTGTATCTGGGCATGACTATGCGCTCATTCTCCCTGAGCTGTTTTTCATTCACAACCTCCTTCTTTTGCAGAAATGTGCGTTCCTCCTCTTAAAGTTCTATGGCCCTTTAGAGAATGACATTTTCCTGAAAATTCCACATGAAAATTACGTGAGTAACAACAGCAAACCATGATTACAGCCCTTCACGATGTTCCCTGACCTTGACTTGGGCTCTTGTGGGGTTTGTGATCTGAAGCCCCTGGGAGGAGAGCGTGAGTTGCCTTTATCTTCACGTGGCATTTCTGTTGGGTTTGGTGGGAAACCACAGAAGGCAGACAGTGAACCGTGTTAGTGAATCTCCTACTAATATATTTTTCACCAGGTTGAAAAGGCTTCTCAATGCCTAGAGAGACTTAGGATGTTGGACAAAATCAAGAAGAGTCTAAATGAGGGAGACTACACCGAAGTGAAAGGTTTTGTACAGGCCCTGCACCCCCTCTTTCAGGACCCCAAGGTAAGTAAGTGGTTCTCCCCGCTTCCATTGCATTTCTTCCCATAAGTTACTCTGCTCTCATTTCCTGGTGCTGAGAAATTTTCGTTTCTCTCACCTTTCATGATGAGCATGTACAAGCAATGGTTCAGGAAGTGAGTGACTTTTTAAACTCAGGATTCAAGCTCACCAGACAAAGTAACAGGGAATCAGGAGGTGTCCCTGCATCCCCATTTAGGGACCCGAGAGCTCATTCTCCTCAATGGTGACAGGTGCCCATTGAGAACAGTGACGTCCTCCCTGCTCCAAACCTAAGGACAAGATTGCATCCTAAAGTCCTGTTGTTCTTCTTATCTCTCCCCAAATATACTCAATCAGACCTCTAAGAAATCCCGAACTGCAGAGTCCTTTGCATATGAATGGACCACATAGTGAACAGGGGTCACCGGAGGGGAACAGAAGTCACAAGGTGAAAGAAAGGTCACCGGTGGTACTTAGATATCTGTGACATTTGATTTCTATTAAGATCTTAGATTACTTTTCTAACTCTCACTAAAAGAAACAACGCAAACCTAAGAAGTAAGAGTCCTCAAGTGTGATAGTGATTTCTCTCTAGTCATCAAAAATTAATCAAGCTCTTAGGAAACAAAAGTTGCCCTTAGCCGAGTGTGTTTTTAAACTTAACCTGGTTAATGTAACTTGGGTGTTTCAGACAAGAGTCCTGATCATTTCAATTGCAAGGCATCATTTCAATTGCTGATGACAGTGATAATGAGTGTCATTATTTTCTCTGTTTTTTTCCCCAGTGCAACAACTCAGACCTAACCGAGGAAGAATTTAAGAAGAATTTCAAAGAGGTCTTCACTATTCAGGAAACTAATTAGAACAGTTCACTGGTGTAGTGGATGCTGTTGGGACCCTGAAAAGTCCCACTTTCAGGCAGGTTTCTTCTCCCCCTGCTGCCATGAGGGTTGGCTGCAAATGCCACCTCTCCCCAGGGTATTGCTGTGGGCAAATGGAGCCATATTCACCTGAAAGATACATCTCTTTGTCCTGGGGGTTGGTCCCCATCCCCAAGGTTGAACCAACCATGTGCAGTGATTGTGTTCCCATGCCCCCAGGGACTCAGGCTAGAGCCACTGTCCAGCTGTGAGCACATCCTTGCTTAGCTTTCCCCTCCCTGGTATCCCGCTTCCCTTACCCTCCTCCTTCTGAGAGAATTCTCACAATAAATCACTTATTTAAGAGACTTTATCTCAGGCTTTGCTTTTAGGGAGCCCACCTTAACATAATGGTCTTAGCAAGCCAGCCCCAGGCATGGAGTTCTGAGCTGGATCACTTTCTAGCCAGATGATTAAAGGCAGAATATTAGTAGTACCTGGGGTGCTCAAGCAGTGCGGCTGCGAAAACATTCACCTGCAGAAAGTGGAAGGAGGTATAGGGGAAGAGGTATACTGATGCAATTGTCTAGCATTAACAAATGAAGGATAGTATCTATAAGAACTCTATAATTTGGTGGCTATTTCTAAGCACCACTAATGTATTAAAAAATTGAGTACATGACAGGCATTACGTGTCTTAATTACCACCTGCACCTGGAAGGCGACAGTAAGGAAAGCCTGGCACAGGCCTAATTTAATGAATGGCAGAAATTCAGAGAAGGCTGGATCTAAGCTCAGGGTGGCCTCCTGAGTCACAGACAAGGCCCTGAAAAAGAACGAACCTTCTATCAGCGGGTGTCCAAGCTGCAGCCCACAGGCCGCATGCAGCCCAGGATGGCTGTGAGTGAGGCCTAACACAAAATCGTAAATTTACTTAAAACATTATGAGGTCTTTTTGTGAGGAAGGAAGGGAGGGAGGGAGGAAGGAAGGAAGGGGAAAAAAGAAAAGAAAAAAGAAAGGGAAAGGAGAGAAAAAAAAGAAAAGAAAAGAAAAGACGCCCTGAAACTCAGAATGGGATTTTCTAGGTAGATGCACCGAGAACTCTGAACACTAGATCTTTCTGCACTCACAGGCCTGCAAATCGGTCCTCTGTCCCTGTTGGTAGGCAGACCCCTGCCCTACCCCCCATCTTGCCTGAATTAAGACTGTGCACAGTTACCTCAGCATCACAAAACTAGTTATACAAGAGATAAGACTGCAGGACTGACTGCATGTACCAGCAGGAGCTAGGAGATCTGTGTGGGAATGGATCCTGGAAAACCAGTGCTAGAACGTAGCACTGGTGGGCAGTGGAGGCTGCTGATGCAGGCACACTCTCCTGGGCCACAGAGTTTAGTTAGCCTGGCAAGTTCCAAAGTCAGTGATTCTGTATGGCTCTAGGGCTTGCTATAAAGCACAGAGCATACTAGATGAAGTGAAAGAAGAAATACAAGACTTGCCAAGTCCGACGAAACGGGGAAGATCCAAAAGCACTAGGAAAATGGCACAGCTTTACTCTCTGCAGCTGGAAGACCCATCCAGCGGGTGGCTGCACCCTCAGGAGGCCTCAGAAACACCGCCTTAACAGGCAAAAGGAATGCACTGTTAAGAGGGCACCTGCATCCTTGAGATGCTCGGGCAGGACTGTCCTCTGTAGGCTGGGATAATGTAGGAGTAATGTACAGAGCTGGATTCCCTTATAGCAAAGGAAATGATAGGATTCCAGAGTAAATGAAGCTATGTAGCAGCACTAACTTGTCAGAGCAAGATGAGTAATCTCCACAATGAGCAGCAAGCTTAGAATGACAACCAGGACTTCTCATGGTGACACGACTTATATGTAAGCCTTTTATCCATCTTGAGTTTATTTTTGTGCATGGCTTAAGTTGGTGGTTGAGTTGCATTTTTTTGCATGTAACTTTCCACATCTCCCAACACCATTTGTTGAAGGGGATATTTTTACTCTATTTTATGCTCTTGATCCCTTTGTCAAATATTAATTGACCAAACACACATGGGTTTATTTCGGGTCTCTCTATTCTGTTCCATTGACGTTTGTGTCTGTTCTTATGCTAGTATCAGTGGCCTTGTAATATAGTTTGACTATTCACTAGATGAAATAGTCAAAGGCAGAATGCTTAGTGGTGCTTAGAAATAGCCAAATAGCCACATCAGTATTGTGATCCCTCCTACTTAGTTCTTCTTTCTCAAAATTGCTGAGGCTATTTGAGGTCGTTTATGGTTCCATATAAATTTTTGAAATGTTTGTTCTATGTCTGTGAAATATGTCATTGGCACTTTAGTAGGGATTGTGTTGAATCTATAAATTGCTTTGGGTAGTGTGGACATCTAGAGGAGAACATAAGCAGGAAAGTCTCAGATATGCCACGCAGCAATATTTTCACCAGAATGTCCCCTAGAGCAAGGGACATAAAGGAAAGAATAAACAAATGGGACTACATCAGATTAAAAAGCTTCTGCACAACTAAAGAAAGCATCAGCAAATGAAAAGGGAATCAACCTTATGGGAAAACATATTTGCCAATGATACCTCAGACAAGGATTTGATATCCAAAATATATAAAGAATTCAAATGACTACATGCAAGGAAGACAAATAATCTAGTTAAAAAATGTACAAAGGACCTGAACAGACGCTTCTCCAAGGAGGACACTGAGGGCCCAGAGACATGTGAAAGGATGCTCAGCATCACTAACCATCAGAGAGACGCCAATCAAAACCACAACGAGATACCACTTCACACCTGCCAGAATGGCCATCATAAACACATCAACAAAAACAAGTGCTGGTATTCTCTGATTGTCTCTGGTAAACTGGATGGGGTGATGTCCCTGGGAGGCTTCACAAGGGTCCACTCAGAGTGCAGGGACTCTGAATAAATCATTAAAACAAAAAACAAATTTAGTAATCATCATTCAACCTCTTCCTTTACCAAAGAACACATACTCTTAGGCTTCTCAGCAACAACTTACATGTCTCATCATTATGGGTGGTTTGTAAAGTGTTCACTCCAACTGAAATTCTAGAATAAACCATGTTTTCTCTCCAGGCATATCATTTGCTCTTTTATGTAGATTATAAACAAGCGCACTCTGAGCAAGCATGAGTCTGTGCTCCCGTGAGCACAGAAGTACAAAGCGTATCTAGCCTGGTTGTGTCTCTCCGGACAAACACGTGCCTCTAATGCTCAGCACAGCAGCATCTCTCCTGCTTGATGGGCAGGGGTTCAGGGGCACTGGACCCACTGGGGTCTCCAGAAGCCAGACAGGGCTGGGCCTGCGAGTGTGCAGGATGGTCTGCTGCTACCAGGGGGGTGGAGAGTTCTGCCTCTAATCCACAGCAGTGAGCCCCTACCCAACCAGCCCCTTGCACATCACAGCCAGAAACTCTGAACAATATTCAAAGAACAACAGCCTGAGACTTCTGTAAAGTGAACAAAAGCTAGGGAGTCTGAAGGAAGCAGCCAGAGTGAAATGTTTTCTGTTTATTATGGCCTGGCTGTGAGACGCTGGCATGGGGTGCCCGGAGTCTTGTAGGAAGCCCACCTTCTCTCTGATCAGCAGAGCCGGGGAAGGAGCCCGGAGCCACCAGGCTTTCTGGGGAATGGGGGAAATCCCAAAAAGAGAAATCCACAGAGAAGGACCCCAGACTCTGTGCATAGACCCTTCCCAAGTTTCTGGCACATGCCTGGGACTAACTGAAAGGAGCCGGAACTGGGGTCCGAGCAGCAGAGAAGACGGTGTGAACTTTGAAATGAGCCACGTAAACAATGAGCTGATTCTGTTCAGATTCTTGTGAGATTCCTCAATTAGCTGCATAGTTAGTAAGTCGGGTCGCAGCCTGGACACAGCAGTTGCTGTGTATTGGTTTAATATGATTCAAATCCATTTGTTTATTACTGAAGTGAAGTTGTTTTGATCCACTCGTTTATGACAAAGACAGTTACTTTGACGTAAGAATGAAGGAAGTTATACCAGGATGCCATCATTCTACATCAATTGTCATTGATAAGCAGTCAGCAGCCCAGTGGTTGAGGGTCCTTTCTGAGGGTCCCTTCTGAGGATGTATCAGTAAGAACATGTGGAAATGTAACCGGAAGAGACACCAGCATTCAGGCTGCCTGTCACTACCAAATCCAATAAGCAATGACAGCGATGGAATCTTTTATGGGCGCTTTATTCAGATGGCCGGCGACCTGAGAGGATGCCGGGTTCATACCCTAACAAACCATCTTCCCTTTCCTAGCCAGACCTTTTATAAGGGGGGGGGGAGGACAAACAAGGTGCGGTGAGGACTTTGAAATTCAGGGAGGATTAGGTGAGCGAAGCTGCAGCATTCCTGTTCTTGGCAGTTAGCTGTTCCCAAGGTGTGGGAGGGGGGTGGGGGGTGGTCACACAAAAGGCCCGGATGCCTCCAACTTGTCCCCAGGCAGTGATCTCTAGCCAGTGCTGCAGGAGGTCCGCCGCTTTTCCCAGGAGCCAGGATGGGCCTTGTCTGTAGTTTCTGAAACAAAAGATTAACATATACATTACTTGCTAGACTTACAGCTTTTTACCTTAAGCTAAAATTTTCCAAGTCTTAAAGTTGCCAGAAAGGCAACTCTGGCGAGGGGACATTGAGACTATCCATAATGAGAGTTTGTGAGGACTCTGAGATTTTCAGTTCCGATGAGGCAACGCTTCACAATCCCAAAAACTCCCCTAAAACTCTTGGGGCATCCTCTATGCACTCTTGGCAGAGAGTGGTGATAAACAACGCAGAGGCCCAGAGATCCGCCCCCCTACCAACACTGGAGTCTTTGTTTCCCAGCAACATGTTCTAGCAACAGGGGGCTTTTTCTTTTGTGCTGGCAGCTAGACATCAGCTCTTTGGTCAGTGGCCAACTCACCTGAGTGCCTTCTGATATAAAAAGGTGCGCCTCATATGAAATTGGAACTTTATTCCTTCATCTCCCGGTGCCTCGAATAGCAGGGTTAATGTCATTTGTTTGGAGTATGCTGTTTATTTTGCTTATTAAAAGATAGGATCCTGTATGCTATTGGCTTGTGAAATTCGCACAGGAAACCTGTGTTAAATAAATTACCGGCAAGGACAGACCCAGCCTGAGGATACTTTCTGCTGCTTCCCTAAAACAAAACAATAAAATAGGGGTTGTGCAGAACAATGTAGTTAATCGGAAACTTGTCAGACTGCCAGCTGGCACTTCTGCTCAGATCGGCTGGTCTGAAATTTTTCATCTGACATGAAACCACTTGTTCCTAAATTCCACTAGAACTAGACTTTCTCGCCTGAAATGTTCATTCAAGTATTCCCCTGAGTCCATGGTGTGAGAGGCAGCGAGCCCACGCTGGTTCATACAAAGCAGTACCTTCTGTTTATATAGTGGTAACCTCACCCATACCTTAGCTGGGAACCGGGGTGTGAAAGTGCTCAGGGACAGGGCTGGCAGCTGCGCTGAGTCCCTTGTCTGACACCTTTAATTGCATTCTGCCAGAACCGCTGGGGGGACGGGGGGGGGGGGGGGGGGTAGGTAGGTAGTACCACATCTTCTGTGCTCCACGCCCGAGGGTTCCACCACAGTTGCCTGTGTCTGGATGGGGAGGAAGGTTCAGAACCCCAGTCTCAGAAGTGCAGGGCTTTGCTGTGTAAAGACACGGCCCCAGCCCCTGCCTTGTCTGCTGTCTGTGACCACTCCTCAGAGTCTCTGAGAATGGTGACTAGGACCATGGAAGATGCACTCTGCAGGCCTGTGGACATGTCTGCTCTCAGAAGTTTTGGCCAAGTCTGTGTCACTGCATGCAGCTGGGAGTGTGTACAGGAGCTGGCTGGTTCTGTTTACTTTTGCTTATTCAGGAAATATGACACCCTGGGCTCCTATTAAAATGGAGTATTGAGCTAGAGGTTCCCCCCCAAAACCCCCACTAACCTGGTTTGGGGGATGGGAGAAGCAGTACAGCAATTGGGAGATTTTGCATAACTATGGCAACTCGGCTAGCTTCATGGTTATGTTAAAAGCTGTGGCAACAGGTTGGAGCAAGGGAAGTGGGCGTGACTTTCTGAATGTAGACTGGCTTGTGACCTAGCCTGGGAGCTATCGCAAATGCGTTAAGCCGGGCGGCAGTTCCTGGGTTATAGCAGCTGTCTGAGAAGCAGGGGGCGGTTCACTCTGCATCACGGGACCACTCCCGCCTGGAGTAACAACGGCAGCTGGAGAAAGGCAGAAGATACAGGGAATGGGCCAACGGAACCCACCGTGGGAGGAGTCAGAAATGGGGTTATGGAGGAGCTGCAGGATGAGGATTTAAACTCAAGCACAGCAGCGATTTTCTCTCTCGGCTTTGAGGGAAGTAGTAGTGAGGGAGAAGGCGTGCTATCTGTAGTATGGGGTTTTTGCATGCAGTTTGAAAGAGGGCAGTGAGAGGGAGAAGTAAGCAAGCAGCTGTGTAGTTTATAGTGAGGAAAGAGGCCACGTGGTCTGGTCTAATAAGAAAGGAGATGCTGCCGATGTGACCGTGCCTGCTCTAGCTAACTGCAGAGCTGCAAAGGACTTCCTTGCAAGATCCTGATCTGCTACACCTACCTGGGTTTTACCTGGACTCTCAGGACTTGTGCCTTTTCTGGACAATTACGTGGATGCTGGTGACAACGTACCGCACATCCTGAAGGAGGCAGCTGCTGTGTGAGGATGGCAACTTTGGTGCCTTCCAGAGGGACTGGAGAACCGTTTGCACAGTCGGCTTAAGATGAGAACCTGAGGATGCCTTTGTCCTGCACCCTGGTGGGGAGCGTGAGAAGTGCTGGGTCTCATGGGGAAGGAGGGCTCCGAGCTGAGGTGCTCTAAGCTCTGTCAAGCTTGGACTCTTGTAAACCAAGACCTGTTTCTGCCAGCTTTAGTTGTTGGGTCGTTCACCAGGGCGCCACATGGACGGCCCCAGTCTGCTCCGTTACACTACATTGTACCATTGTCTGATGGTAAGTGGTGGCTCCGGGTCCAACCTGCCCAAGCACCCCAGTGGCCGAGGACACTGTCCAATATTTGGTTTGTGCAGGCACAGCTGAAGGGAATCATTCTGGTCATTACAGCTCAGCCTGGAATCCAGGCGCTTGGGTATCTGAGCCCCTCACCATGACTCCATAGTCAGCAGAACGTCTCAGGGGAGGGAGTTTCGTAGGCTACAGATGACTTGTATACAGATGGCGTGCATGTGGAGGGCAGACAGGTCTTCCTTCTCTCTGGAAGGGAGGGTGTCATCCACTAGACAACCCACTGGCCATTCTCAAATGGTTAGTATCTGAGGAAGCGGCATCTGACCACCAGGGAACTTTCCTTCTATCCCCTTTGTGTCCCCAAATAAAATAGGATGGGAGAGTTTTCGACTTCAGTGTAATTGTCTGAGGAACCAGCCCAGTCATGCTGGTCGTGGTCCTGTCCGTTAAGTTACCCTGGAGGCCACCTGTGCCTGACAAGCCTCATTCGAAGGTGAGACATAAGTTGTCCAGCAGAGCCTGGAGGAGCTCCAGGGTCACATTTATGGGCACCTAGGGCCACTTTATGACCCGGCCAGTCCCACGGAGCTGCCCTGTGCTGGTGTGCTGGTGCCCTCCGAGATGCCTGCGGGCCTCCTGGGCACGGCTTGTGTAACATGAGAAACCCGGGCACCGGGCAGGGGGAAGGCGCAGGACTTAGCTCTGAGGGAGAGCTCACACTGGGGTTTCCTCTGGGCCAGAGCTGTCATACTGATGGTCCAGGAAGGCCCGCCTCGTCCGCTGTGCAGGACTTTGTCCTGGGCACAAGCGCTCTTGGAGTGCCCGGGGTGTTTCATCTCAGTTATCTCCCAACCACCACAGTGTCCAGCAAGAGCTCTTGTGGGTAAAGTAGGCTCCACCCCTCCGCTGTCCATCACTCCACACAGTGATCAGCAGGTGTGCCTTGGCCTTGCTAGTGTTAGCCTAAAATAAAAAGGCTTTTTTGAGTGACAGCCACCAAACATTTGTTGAAATCACTAAGAATAGCTATTCGGCAATCATTAATTCAGGCAGAACCCCAAATAATGTTCTGATTAGGAGACACAATAGGTATTTACGAGAAAGAGAGGAGAAACCATTACATCAATAAAAGACAGGCATTTCTAGTGGTGCAGATAACATAACATAGTGATGTTAATTCTAAACAACGTTTTGTTACAGGTTTTATTTATTTCTTTTTAGAGGTGAAAGGAGGGAGAAAGAGAGGGAAAGAAACATCAATCTGTGGTTGCCTCTCATGCACCCACTACTGGGGACCTGACTCGCAACCCAGGCATGTGCCCTGACTGCGAATCGAACCAGCAACTCTTTGGTTTGCAGGCCAGCAATCAATCCACTGAACCACAACAGCCAAGGCTAAACAGCGTTTTTAATTTTCAGTCCAGTAGTCATAATAATGCTTTATTGTTATCTTTCCAAACAGTTTATTGGGACACAGATTTGCTTAGCCCAGGTCAAAGGTCATTCTGCCTTGCTTTAACATCCAAAGGTTTGAGGCATCAGGTGTGCAAAGCACAGCCTGAAAGCTCCAGCTCCGTTCTAAAGTGGCTCTGTTTATATTACTGTTTACACTAGAAATGCACTAGGGGTGCGGAGCCCTATCTGAATCCCTCTGTGCGTGTATCCCTCTGAGTCCTTCTATGCAGGGACAATTCAACTTATCCATTTCCCGTGGTGGCTCCTCCTAATGACATCCCACCTCCTGTCTCACAACCACTGAGCCTTCATGAAGCTGTACCTGCCATCTGCACTGTTTCCCTTCTCTTCGGCAACTCTGAGGTCCCTACCACGGACGCTCCGCTCAACAGAAGCACCCACTTACAAGACAAAGTAAGCAAAGGCCACCACCCAGTGGGGTCCTTCTGTGGGCTGAGCGGAGATGATCAGAATGAGCCACCAAGAGTACATCTTTTCTGCTGCCCATGCATCACATGGCCATCCTAAGGTGCAGGACAGCCCAGGGAACCATTCCAGGTCTCCACAGTTAGTAATGGATGAAAGGTGAAGGAGGATTTGCAGAGATATTAGGAGTGAGAACTCTGCAAAGGCTTCCCTGTTAATTCAGGCACCTCATTCCCTGGTACATCCCTGCTTCCTGCGGTGCTCAGCCCAAGAAACATTCCTCCCCCTTCCTGAGCCCAGGGCTGACACCTACAGACCTGCGTTTTTCTTATGGGGCAAGCCTGGCCTGGACCTGCCTGGTCCCAGGCCCGCCAGTGATGGCAGCAGGTGCCAGAGGGGACTCCCTTATGAAACAGGAGATTCCACCAGGATTCCCAGAATATTAAACATGTGGGGTGGGTAAGGCAGGGAGAGTATGGTGGAGGGGGCGGGGAATGGGGACAACTGTAATTGAACAACAATTTAAAATTTTTTTAAAAAGTGAACCGCGTAAAGGTCAACTTTTATTTTTCCAGTCAAGCAGTTGGACATCTAAGTCATTAATAGCTGGGTGAAGCTGAGACATTCAGATTCCGGTCCTCCAGGAGGCAGAGAACCCTAATGGTGGAGGACAGGGAACCAATCCCCCAGAGAGTAGGGGGTGGGGAGTTCAGGTATTGCCTGAAGTCTGCATGCAGCCCACACCTTCTTCACGGTCTCACATTTCCTCTTAAACATTTATTCTATGTCATTCATTTCTGAAACTTGTTTAGCAATTTTAATTGCTCTAAATGGCTCACCTTGGAGTAACATCAACATGTCTAGGGGGACCTCAGAATGATTCTCGGGTGCGCACCCTAGGAAGTCTGACCTCAAGCCATGGAGGAGCAGGTTTGAGCTGTCCTGTCTCCAGGAAGGTGGAGAAGGCAGGGTCACCTTGCGGATCCCAGGACAGGATGAAGCCCTCTGGGAAACAGGAGCTGCCAGGGGATAGTAGGAGCCACAATTTCAGGACCTTTCTCAATTTCGAACCGAGACTTCTCTGTCCAGGTCATAAGCTCGTTTTTGTGCTTGTGAACTGCCAAATATCAACATTATCTCAGAACCCAATCCTTACATCATTTCACCTTTATTTAGATGGAAATAATAGTGCTTCTATTGCTAATTCACAGAGGTTTAGATAGATAGACTCAGTCTTCAGAGGAAAGGGATTGCTAGTTTCAGTTTCTCTGAAGAGTCAGCAAAACCCAGTTCTAAGGAGACAGTAATACCACACTGGACCACTTAGAGGGACATAACAGATGTGGCTGGAGCCACGTTGGGGAGGAAAGGGCTACCCAGCCCATGGTAATGGGGACACTTGGGTGCTAAAAGGAGAAACATGATGTCCCTTGGTTTGTGTCCACACGGTGTGTCGGGCTGGACAGTCATGGGAGAGAGGCGTGAGGTGGTTTCAGAGGGCACAGGGAGTGGGATGCTGTCCGGCAGTAACCAGGATACTAGGCAGATCAGTCCTCGTTCCACTGTGCATGCAGATGCTGGTCACTAACCCCCCCTGAAGTGAAGCCCAGGGCTCCCAATGAAGGGCTGTCTGTGGGTGACGCTGGCAACTACCGGCCGGGACCGGCCATGTGGCCCTGGGCCAGCTCCTTCCTCCTTGGGCTGCAGGAGGACTGTGGGCTTCCTCAGGGGCGTTTCTCATGGATAGCCTCTAGACCCTTGAATGTGGCCCAGATAGACTTTCTCTGTCCCCAGTGGTCCCCTTCTCTTTCTCGCCCCCATAACCCTCTCTTCTTAACCTATTCCTTCTCCTCTTCCCACCCCCTTTTCCAAGGACTCACTGCCTTCTCTATAGAAATCATCACATTTCATCTCCAGTAATTCGCCCGGATTCTTATAGACTTTGTCGGAAGACTGAGGAGTCCACAGATGTACCACTGCTGAGCCCAGTCACTAAGGTTCTACTAAGTAGGATAAGGGGGCCCCAGTCCCTAAAAGGTGAAATATTGTCACCAAGTGCCATGAAGACTACACAACTGTGCAATTGCAGGGAGTATGACTGCCATCCTCTTTCCTCATCTGGGGCACAAAAGGACGAGAACTCAAGAAGCAAGACATACACCCAAGTGCTGGACCCCTGTAAGGTGTTGGTGGGCCCCAAAACACATGTCTTTCCACAGCCTGAGTTCCAAACCAACTAACAGACAAAAAGTTGAGACAAATGGGAATCAAAATACCAGCTTTCATCCTGATAAAAGCCAGATCAGAAAACATGGTTCAGATGTGTGCCCCCCCAAAAATTCCTAAACCTGCCCTCCAGAACTGGGCTTAGCCACAAGACCTCATGCTCCTCCAATCAACCACACACACACAGAGTCTGCTCTCCCTGTGCACTTGAACTTGGAGGAGCACAGCCCAGGCCCCTCTAGCAAGATGAGGCCCAGGGAGACCCACCAGGGAGCAGACTCACCTTTCACAGAACTCCCAGCCTGAGAGTGTCCCCACAAGAAGGGAGGGCAGGGGTACCAGCAGCCCTGCTGGTTGATGGGCCACCTCCTAGAAGGGGACACTGGTGCAAGGCCTGAGTGTTCCCTCTTGAGGCCCAGGTGCCCCTCCCTCTCCATTCCTGCATCCATAGAGGTGCCGAGGGGCTTCATGCTCTGGCCCAGTGGCTGCTGTTGCTGCTGCTGTGGCTTCCTCCTGCCTGTGATTCCTGAGGTCCCCTCCTCAGTCACTGCTCCTGCTTTCCAGGTTTTCAGCTCCTCCTGTAGCTCAGGCTACTTCCTTGTTTTTGGTGTCTTTGCACAAACAAGGGAACTCCTGGGGGCTGGTCCTGTTCATTGCTGGGCGTCCCCCACCCCGGGCCCTCCAAGTCCTGACTGTCCCTCCTCGTCTTCCATTCCTGCTGCCACATGCCCTGATGACTGAGAACCGAGTCTGACTGCAGGAGGAGGGAGACATGTCTGCCAACACTCGGAAAGTTACTTTCACTTCTATTTTCCCCTTTTGGGTGGAGCCCTGTCTGGGTGAGCCCGTTACACACTTCCTGCTCATGGCTGGGCAGCGACACTGAAACCAGGCTGGGGACACAGGAGGGATGGAGGACCAGGCTCCAGGCCCACGCAGGGCCCAGGGCAGGATCATGGCCAGTGGGGGCAGCAACCTCTGCACCAGGTCAGTGTCTTTCTCCCTTCCTGTAACTTTCCCTCGGGCTGCGCTGCCGCTTTAGTGCCCGGTCTTTAGACACTCGTCTAGCCGCTGACCTTAGCCCTGCCTCACCAGAACACTCACGTGCACTGCAATGAAATGCAGAAATGTACGATGAGGAAATTGGACCTTCCAACTGCAGAGGGACAGCTCTGGTGTGAGCGCAGCTGCCACAGCCCTGCTGCTGCTCAGCTGGTTGCCGGTCTGGACCCAGCTGTGCTTCTTAATGCTTTGAGGCAGCAATTTGTTATTTTCTCATAACTTTTAAACCCTCTTGTTTACCTCAGGCCCCCTCCACCTTCACCTATGTCATTTCAAAGAGTCATTTCAAAGAGGGTACGTTAGAAAGTATAAAATGCAGGGTAAACACATGGCTTATTTTCAAACAGTGGGTGCCTTGGTCTCATACCTGACCTGGGGACAGGTCAGCACTGGGCCTTTTCCCGTTTCTGTTTGGGGGTCTGGGTTCTTCCTCCAGCGATCTTGATCTAAAGAAAGTGGGGGGACCAAGCCTCCAAAGACCAGAGCAATCCAAGTGTTTTCATGCGTACTTTGATTTTCTGCTCTGGAGTGGCTTATACTTCTGACCAGGAAAAGGCCAGAGATCTTATCTTTTTCTCCAGGAATGGGTCGGAAATGTTTACTATTTTAATACAAAGAATTACCTTTTGCATTCTTGCTCGTACAGTTTCCAGTGGCGTGCAGGTGTGTGGGGGGAACAAGTGCCACCCCACCCCCGGCAGCTCTCAGTCCTGGCCCTGTCGGCTGCTGTGGGCACAGCCTTCCTCACCTTTTCCTGTATATTTACACGTGTAACTTACTTTCCTAAACACATACTTCGTGTCTTGCTTTTTAACAAATGGGATTATATCGTATATGCCGTTTTGCATTTGCACGTATGTGAACAGCAAATATATCAGAAATCTTTTCACTTCAATAAACGTATCAATCTCCCTCATTCTTTTTAACAGCCGCATACTACTCCATGGAATCAATATACCATAATTTTTTAAACCATTCTCTTCCATTGACAGGCACTTAGGTCATTTATATATTTTTCTACTTTTTGCATATATATGTGAATTTTTCTTGTGTCAATAACCAAAAAAAATCAAATCATTGAGGCAAAGAATACTAATACTTACTGCTTTATAGATTCTGCCATGTTGCCTTTCTAAGTAGCCAAACCAATATATTCTCTTAACAGTAGTGAATGAGATGAAATCACTTCCCAACACTCATTTTTGCGAAGGTGCTAGATAAACAGTTTTATTTAGTTAATTTGCATTCTCTGATTACATGGGGATTGAACAGGTTTTCGTGTCCATTATCCATTTACATTGCCTCTTCTATGAATTGTTGGTTTATTTTTGGCCAGTGTTATCAGTTGGTGTGATTGTCCTTTCTTTGATGATAAAGGAGAGCTGGCTAAATACTCTGAAAGTTATAAATAGAGTTTCCTTTTCTTAAATCTTGTTTGTGGTGACTTCTATCTTATGAAAGCTTTCAAATGTAGAGTAAAAGCTTACAGTATTGATTTTATAAGATAGCTGCACCCTGCTTATTACAGATAAATAAAGGCAATGCTGAAAGTTACTGATGAATTCCACGTGCTAGGCCTTTAATCAGAGTTCTTGTGTTCAAAAGGTGGCAGATTCTACTTTTACTTCAGGGCAGGCTTCTTTTGCAGTGTCTTCAAAAAGATATTCTTTTTTAATTTGGGGGCAAAACTCTCCCACTGGAAGGCTCAATCTATTTCACCTTCACAGATTTATCTGACCCTAATACATCATCTCTTTAGCTTTTTACTTTCTGTTCATGATGGTTGTCTCAAACCTTTCTTCTATGAAAATTATGTAATTTTTAGACATTTTTTTGTTTCTTGTTAACTTTTTATAAAGTTGATTGTGTTTATTTTTGAAGGGAAGGGTCTTAATTTCCTTCCACAGCTCTGCAAACTCAACTTTAAACCACGTTTTGTTACTAAATCAGCCCATCTGTGCACTGTTGCTTTATTTATGTAGGTGTTTCCATGACATTCAGTGATTTGGGGACGTCTTCCTCATCCCCTGGGTTTTTCCTGCGGGTCGACCCTGCCTGCAGGCTGACCCTGTCTGCAGGCTGGTGTCTGTGTTCCTGCACTTTCTTTCTCTCCTGCCTGCCGTGGTCGCACAGCCCACATCACTCATGCTTGACCCTTGCACCGACCTCATCTGGGTGAGTTCTTTTTTTGTCTCCCGTCTTACCTGAGACTGGATTTCTTGGCATCTAATGTACAGTGTGAAGAACTTACCACTTTTCCCGCCGGTTCTTCTGAGGCGCCATGTTTGGGTAACCGCCCTCTGCCCTCCGTTCTGCTCTGCTGCCCTTTCGTTTCCACGGCCACGTGCGTGGGGTCTGCTCTGTGCTCTCTCCCCTGGGCCTCCCCTGGGCCTCCGGCCTAGGGAGCCTCCCCTCGTGCCGCACTCACTGTCACAGTGAAGGCGGCTTCACAGGATTTGACGTCTGGCAGAGTGCATCTTCCCATCTCCTTCCTTCTTCGAAGTGCCCCGGCCCTTTGCATGTCCAAACCTGCTTGCCAAAATCCTGTTGGAATTTATTTTTTAGGATTGTAATGAATCAATGGATCGATCAGAAGAGAATTGACACCTTTATAATATTGTGTCTTCTCTCTTATTAATATGGTATATGTACACTATTAATTAAAGACATTTTTGGATAAAATTTCTATTTTTCCCTAGAGATCACATACTTCTGCTAGATTAATTCATGGATACTTGATATTACAATACTATTAGGCTATTAAGTCTACATAATTTAAAATGAACTTTCTAGCTGCTTCTAGCTACTAAGATATGAAAATAGATTAAAACTTTGCCAAATTCTTTTTAATTCTGGTGACATATGGATATATATGTATATATATTAATTTACATAATGTATTCATAATGGCAGTTTTGTTTCTACAAATCTAATCTTTATACTTATTATTTCTTTTTCTGGCCTTATAGTGTTGGCCAGAATTTCCAGTATTATGGTGAATACGAGTAATGATAGTAATCATCTGTATCTTAAGATTAATCCCAAAGAGAAAACTTTCTTCATTGTACAATTATGGAAGCTATTTGTTGTAGGTTTTCTTTTTTAATAGGAAAACTTATACAGATTAAAGATGTTTTTATAGTTGGCATCTGATATTTTCAATGTATGAGGTGTTCCTGTCCCTGTTTCCTACTTTTTCTGCTGTTCTCACTTACAAAGATTTTTTAAAAATAAGCTACTGTTTTTATATTCACAGAAAAATTGCAAAGATACCACACAAGTTTTCGTACACCACACATCCACTTTCATTTTCTGTCATGTTAACCTTTTACACCACGGTGATACATTTTCCAAAACTGAAAAACCAACATTGTTACATCAGTGTCAATTAAACCGCAGATTTTTTGTTTGTTTTTTCTAATCGTGATTTTTTAAAATGTTTGAATTACCCCCTAACTGGTGTGGCTCAGTTGGTTGGGTGGGGCATGCAAGAGGCGACCAGTCAACGTGTCTCTCTCACATCAGTGTTTCTCACCCTCATTTTCTCTCTCCCTTCCCCTTTCTCTAAAAATAAATGAGTGAATTTTTTTAAATTTTTTTAAATTACAGTTTACATTCAATATCATTTATATTAGCTTCAGGTGTACAGCATAGTGATTAGACAATCACACACCTCACGAAGTGTTCCCCCTGATATTTCCAATACCCACCTGGCACCATACACAGTTCTGACAATATTATTGACTATGTTTCTTATGCTGTACTTTACATCCCCATGACTGTTTCGTAGCTACCAGTCTGTACTTAATCCCTCCACCTGCTTCACTCTGTCCCCCAACACCCCTCCTCTCTGGCAACCTCAGCCTGTCCTCTGCACCTATGAATCCGTTTCTGTTTTGTTTCTTTATTTTTCTTTAGATTCCACAGATAAGTGAAATCCTGTCGTATTTGTCTTTCTCTGACTGACCTGTTTCTCTTAGCATACCTTCCAGGTCCATGCTGTCACAGATGGCAAGATCTCATTCTTTTTCATGACCAAGTGATGCTCCGTGGCATACATGTACCACAGCTGTTTCATTCACTCACCTACTGATGGGCACTCGGGCTGCTTCCACACCTTGGCTATTGTAAATAACGCTGCAGTGAGCACAGGGGTGCGTGTATTCTTCTGAATTACTGTTTGGGGTTTCTTCGGTTATATACCCAGAACTGGAATTGTTGGGTCATGAGGCAGTTCCATTTTTAATTTTTTTGCAGAACCTCCACACTGTTTTCCACGCTGGCTCTCTGCCTTCCCACCAACAGTGCACGCGGGTTCCCTTTTCTCCACATCTTTGCCAATACTTGTGTTTGTTCATTTACTAATGATCGTCGTTCTGACAGGTGTGAGGTGATATCTCATTGTAAATCACGACTTTAAATTTCACCCGTCTTCCACTGGAGTCCTTATTCTGTACCAGGGCTCCCTCTAAGGTACCACGCTGCCCTCAGTCATCTTGTCACCTGTGCTATCTGGCCTGTGACAGTTTCTCAGCCTTTCCTTGTTTTTCATGACCTTGACGATTTGAAAATACTGGCCAGGCATTTTGTAGAATGTCTTCCAACTTAGGTCCATCTTTATGTTTTTCTCATAATTAGACTGGGGTAATGGGTTTTATGAAAAAAATCCCCGGAGGAGAAGTGCCCTTCTTGACACATCGCATCAGGGGAGACGTCAGCCCGACTTATCACCCGGGCTGTTGTCCTTGAGCATTGAGTTAAAGTGGTGTTTGCAGGCTTCTGCACTGTACGATTACTGGTTTTCCCTTTCCACACTCTATTCACAGAGGTTATGTTGCGTATATTGTGCTGAGGTTTTTTTATTCCATATCGATTGCATTTGAAAAATGAGATTTAAGCCTGCAGTGAAACTTAGGCTTTTAGAAAGAACTTCTGTTTGCCACACGCAGGTCCCCGAGGGCACAACCCATCTGAGAACACTTTCCAACAAGGCCGGGGTTCGAGAGTGGGTTCCTGGGTGTGCACTCCAAGTCGGAGCTGTCCTCTCTCCTTTATTCTCGCAGGAAGATGGGACTGATGGGCAGGGTCTGGACCCCCTGTTAGCCTCTCCACACCGTGTAGACTCTAGACTTCATTCCTGTTCCTGTCACACATCAATATTGTCAAACCTGAGGATCTATTTTTTTTGAAATCAGCAAATGCCCTGAAGTCAAAAGTAGCTTCTATGTTCCCCTAATCCCTCGTTTCCCCTTCCCCTTCACTTTCGCATAATAAATCCTTAGGGTGTGTTCACCTCTTCAATGATTAGTAACATTTGAATGCTTTTTCAAACTTTTCAGTTTCTTCAACAGGAAGCTATTGCCTATGGGAGCTGAAGGGTATTGAGAATTTTTTTAATCCTGCCTCAGCACACCAGAAATTTATAGCCATTGATTGGTTGAATGGTTGACTGTCATCTTTCAAAGTTACGGCTTGAGGTTCGGTTGTTACTCACGAAGTTTTTCCCTGGTTCTAATATTTTTCCCTTAGACATTATACTGTAATGAGTCTAGATTTTATTGCTTTTTGTACAGTTTTTGTTGTTTTTGTTTTGCAATTATCTCATTGGGGTTTTCAGACTTTCTTGAATTTGTGAGTTGATGTCTTTTATCTATTTTGGAAAAATAGCCATTATCTCTTCAAACATTTCTTCTGCCCTCCCCAAATGAGATCCTTTAGCCATTTCTCACATATTTCTTATATGCTTTTCTGGATATTTCCATTTTTTTAAATTTCTGGGCTTTAGTTGGATAGCCACTATTGATCTGTCTTCTTATTTGCCAATTCACTAATTTTATCTTTTTTTTCTGTACCCAATCTTCTGCTAAATCCTTTCACTGAGTTTAATTTAAGAAATTGTATTTTTTTTAGGTCTAAAATACCCATTAGGTTATTATTTTTGGGTTCCAATTCTCTGGTGGAATTAATTTTCTTTATTTACTGTCTATACATTTTCTTGCGCGTTTTCATCATAGTTTTTGTGTGTGTGCTAACTCCAATCTACGGACTCTGCTTCCATTACCTTCTTTTTTCTTGGTTCTGTCCTGTATTCTGTCTGTTGACACATATATTAATTTTTGATTGGATGAGGAACAGTGTGTCCACAAGACACAGAGCCCCCCGATGTTGTCTTCCTCAAGAGAGCGGCCCCCCTTGCCCCTGCTGTGCAGGTGAAGTAATGGAGGGATTACCCGAAGTAAATCAAGGCATGCAATGGGTCAAAATGGGTCTGAATTTTCGATAGGATTTAATATACCCCTGGTCTGCCCTGATCCCAGATGCGGACATCCAGGGCTTTCCACTGAGAGACTCATTCAAGCTTCCTGCTTTTCCACGGCTTTGTCATGTCTTTGGCCTCTTGCTTCATGCAGCTTTAAAACTGAGAAAAGTTCTTGAGGAGAAAGCCAACCAAGTTTTTTATTTCCTTGAAGCCTTTAATTTTGTCCTCCAACCACAGGTGACATCAAAACTTCTGTTCCTTCTTTGTCCTCTGGCCACAGTGTTCTGTCCTCCACCAAGTCCGCATTCTCAGCAGCTGGCTGTGTCCAGAACTGACAAGTGCCGTCAGGAGCAAAGGGACTGCGTGTCTTGCAGCCAGATCACCACTCCCTTCAGGGCTCTCATCTCTCTCCCTTTAGGTTCTCTGGGCCTCGTTGTACCATCATTGTCATCGCCACTTCTGCGTGGTGGACTTGCAGGTGCTTCTGCTCTGCTTTCAGAGATTTTTGCCGTAGTTCCTCCAGCCTCCTGATCCGAACAACTTTACCCAGTATCTTGGGACGGGGGACTGGCTGTGCGTGGGGGCCCTTCAAGTCTCCAGCCCTGCATGACCCTAACAAGCTCATCTGTTTTCCCTGCTCAGAGCAGCATTCCTTGGCCTCGGCCCAGAGTCTCAGCCTCTGCTCCCAGAATAAGCAAATGCTCCCCAGAAAAAGAAAACTATAGCCCCTCAGCTCCCCAAGTTGATTATGTTGCTTTTTAACTCTCTAATCCCTGTTCAGATAGTTGGGGTCTGGGGTTTTTGTTTGTTTGTTTTGTATTCTATCCAGCAACTCTAATTGCTCCAGACTGGACTTCTGGCCTGCCTCAACCATTCCATTTCACCCTCTGATGAATTTTTAAACATATTCCTGTTTATACCATCGTCACAATCAAATTGGCAAAACCGCTCCATGAGAGATGGAATAGAGATCTGTTGCACAAAGTAAAGTAAGTGAAGGCATCCACGAAGCTTGAGGACAGAAGTGCCACAGTAACACAAGGACGGCTGCAGCGGTCTCGCACAACAGCAATGTATTTGAGCGGGCAGGGACGAAGGGTATTTCCGCAACGGATGGCCCATGTGTGTCGGCCTGAGACGGCTGCCTGTTCCTAAGGGGAATTTCCTGACATGCTTTGTAAGCCTACCACTTGCAGTACAGATGTAGCTGGACTAGGGTGACGCTTCTGCAGAACAAATTCTACAAGTCCCTGGACAGGCTCTCTAAATCTCATCCGTGATAAGTGGTTGCTGAATCAGGATTCTGCAAAGGTAATCACATAAATGGACATCCAGGGAAATTTTACTACCAGTGACATTCTTAGGCCAAAAAATAAACAGACAACCCAAACTTACACACTGGGAACTAAAATGATGCCATATCAGGGCTTCTGAAAGAACCAGGGCCAGAAAGATTATTCATACAGAAGACCCTCCTCCTTCTCTTCAGCCAGAAGAATGGCAGGCTCCATCACCTCTCCAGCTGCCCTCCATAGCTCCAAGTTCCTTCTCAGACTTTTCCCTGAGGCTCTTTTTCTTCTCCTGTATCTTCTTTAACTTGTATAACTCTTCTCACTCTCTCTCATCCAGCTCTGCGATGATACGAGCGAGGGTATGTTCGATCCAGGGAATGGTGACACATTCGATGGCATTGACACACCTGTTGGTTATCCCAATAGCTTCATCCCACGTCACAAAGGCAGTCTGCAGCGAGGCTAGTTCCACCGGCAGTTCCACTGTTTTGGTGTAATTTCTCTTTAATTTAGTCAATTGTTCCTTACCTCTGGCTAAATCAGTCAATTCATAACGATCAGTTCTCTCGTGGTAATATTCAAATACTGGCAAAGTAACCCCTGCTACATGATCTTTCTTCACACAAATCTTCACTTGAGCTTTATTTACATTCTGGGTAATGGTGGTGCTGAAGTCCCTGCCATGAACTTGGCCTCAGCAAGCGAAAAGGCAGCTTCTTTCTTCACTTCGCCCATCAACATTTTAGTCTCTATGATCTTTTTTAGGATCTGTCGAAATCGAAGAGTGAAAGCATCAGATTTTTCTTAAGAGGGTTTTGACCTGCCTGTGCTCCTTTTATCGAGGCTTCATGAAGGTCTGCCATTAGTGAGGGAAAGATTTCAACTTGGTCTTTCCCGACCTTCTGACAACAGCTATTCATCCAGGGTTCCCCACGGTGGCTGCCACAGAACCAGCCGCAGTGTCTTCCTCTATGGGAGTTAGCTGGTTGTTCTGATGAATTTTTTGATAAATCAATTATATAGGTTAATCTTTAGCCTAGTCTACTTTTCCACCTTGCTCAGAAATTACATACAAAAATTGTACGTACTCCAGGTTGCCAGTGTTATCCTTCTGTGTCTTTTTTAAGAATGCCTTTTACATGCTCAGAATTCTAACCAGATTCTCCTATGTGTTAATATAATACTTTATTCGTTCATTCCCAAATATTTCCCAACACCACATGTCCAGCCCTTAATCAGGTGCCAGAATATAATGGGGAGACAAGTGAACCAAACAGAAGAATAAATAAATACATGACAATGGCAGAAAGTGGTAAGCCTAGGAAAAGAAAGACCACATGGGGTCCATGGACAGAGTGCAATGAGAGTGAGTCCTGTTTCAGACAGGATGCCCTGGGAGGGCTTTCCAAGAGGCTATTACTTGATGAGAGTCCTGAATCAATTAAGGAAAAGCACCATGCAAACTCTTGAAGAAACGTGCTAAGCAGAGAGCACAGCCAATGAAAGGGCAGGAAAAGAAACCTGTTTAGAAAGTCCAAAGAAAGCAAGGAGGTTAGGGTGCCCCAGGGCAGTGATCTAGAAGAGGGATAGTAGGAAATGAGGCTGGGATACAGGTCATGTGTTTTCTCATAGATTATGGTCAAGACTTTAGATTGCATTCAGAATAAAGTAGGGAGACCTTGGAGGGTTTTCAGTAGAGTGAAATGATCTGTTACTGGTTTTAAAATATTTTTTCTGCTTATTTGGTGTCTGGAGAACAACTGCAGTATGGCAAAGGTGAAGGAGGGACACAAGTTAGCAGCTATCGTAATGGCTGAGGCAAGAGACGGTGGTGACCGGGACCGGGTTGGTGCAATGGACATACAGAACAGGGGTGGGATACTGGATACAGGTCTGTGGTGGGGCCAAGGACAATTGAATATGGAAGAAATGCTAGGTGTGAGAGAGGAGGCGTCATTGAAGACTCCAAAAATTTTAATCAAAGAAACTGAAGGATAAACTTTTCATTTGCCTGGATAGAAATATTGGGTGGTGATTAAAGGGCCCAGACCCTGGTGCTTCACTCTGTTCTTTAATAGTTATGTGACCTGGGGAAAATTCCTTAACATCTCTGTGCCTCAATTTCTTCATCTGTAACATGGATCATAAGAGCACCTACCTTACAGGTGCTGACAAAGTGCACTGGGCTATGTAATTGCTTGGAATAGTATTTAGCATTTAGTAAGTGTTACGTGTATTTATTGAATCCTATATTTGGAAAAACTGAAGAATGAGACGTTTTCAAGAGGTGATTTAAAGGTCAGTGATAGGTTCTAACCCGGCTAAATGTGAATAGCCTGCCAGGGTCATCCAAGTGGAGATGGTTGAGTATACACCTGGAATCCAGGGAAGGGATATAGGTAGAGAGTCCAGTGGAAATTGTCCCTGTGTGGCTGGTATTCAAAGCCATGGGACTCAGTGAGATTACACAGGGAAGGAGCACAGGTGGAGAAGAGGTTAGAGGTCGGCCTGAGCCAGTCCAATACGTTAGGGAAAAGAAGAGGAGTCACCAGGCTGGCAAGAAATCCCCCCTTTTTAATGAATCTAATATTTTATCTCTATTGCTGAGGATGATATTTTTTTAATTCCATCTTGGAATTAATTTCTTACAAGGCTCTTTTAAGAGTTCATTTTGTCCCAGCTCCTGACCCATATTTTGTTTGCTCTCAAAGATTCCAGCAGGCACCCCCTGGGTGTCCATCCACATTTAGGAATGAGACTTGAACAGCCAGTTAGGGCTCTGTGCAATGAAAGGGTCCTCCAGAAGACGGGTGAGCCTCATTATGCCAGTTTTCGCTTTTCACCTCCCAACCTGTCTTCTGAAGTAACGGTGCTTCTGATTCCCGGACCCTTTCACTTGCCTCTTGCTTCTTTCCCCCTGTGTAAATAATTCTATTTTTTAAATATACATTTAAAAATGTATTTTATACATTTTTAAAAATGTATTGAGTTATCATTGAAATACAAAATTTGTACGTATTTAATGTATATGTCTTCATGGACGTGGATATCTCCACACATTCACAATGCCATCACCACAACCAAGGTACTAAACTCTCCATCATCTGCAAAACCTTTTTCATGTTTGTTAACTATGGGTACTATGCTTTACCGTAGATCTCCAGAACTTACTCATCTGTCATAACCGAAACTTTATACCCACTGAAAAACAATTTCCCCCTCCCTTTCCTCCCTTCGTAGCAACCACCATTCTATTCCCTGCGTCTGTGACTTTGCTGTTTCAGATAGCTCATGTGAGTGGAATCACGGAATAGATACCTTTCTGAGACTGCTTTACTTCGCTGACCATAATATTCTCTAGTTCATCCATGTTGTGGCAAATGGGAGGATTGCCTTCTTTTTTTAATATATTTTATTGATTATGCTACTACAGTTGTCCCATTTTTCCCCCTTCACTCCCCTCCACCCTGCACACCCCCTCCCACCCACATTCCTGCCCTTTAATTCATGTCCATGTCCATACATATAAGTTCTTTGGCTTTTATATTTCCCATACTATTCTTACCTTTCCCCTGTCTATTTTCTATCTACCATCTGTGCTACTTATTCTCTGTACCTTTTCCCCCTCTCTCCCCCTCCCACTCCCCTGTTGATATCCCTCCATGTGATCTCCATTTCTGTGGTTCTGCTCCTGTTATAGTTGTTTGCTTAGTTTGTCTGTGTTTTTGTTTAAGATATGGTTGTTAATAACTGTGAGTTTGCTGTCATTTTACTGTACATGTTTTTTATCATCTTTTTCTTAGATAAGTCCCTTTAACATTTCATACAATAAGGGCTTGGTGATGATGAACTCCTTTCACTTGACCTTATCTGAGAAGCACTTTATCTGCCCTTCCATTCTAAATGAGAGCTTTGCTGGATAGAGTAATCTTAGATGTAGGTCCTTGCTTTTCATGACTTAGAATACTTCTTTCCAGCCCCTTCTTGCCTGTAAGGTCTCTTTTGAGAAATCAGCTGACAGTCTTATGGGAATTCCTTTGTAGGTAACTGCCTCCTTTTCTCTTGCTGCTTCTAGAATTCTCTCCTTCATTTTACCTTGGCTAATGTAATTATGATGTGCCTTGGTGTGTTCCTC
>CM052541.1:4947558-4985971 GCA_028533065.1 Trachops cirrhosus | reverse complement strand
ACTTGTTGTTTTTCCTCTTCTCCTTCTGGTACCCCTATAATTTGGATGTTGGAACGTTTAAAGATGTCCTGGAAGTTCCTAAGCCTCTCCTCATTTTTTTTGAATTCTTATTTCTTCATTGTTTTCTGGTTGTATATTTTTTTCTTCCTTCTGGTCCACTCCAATGATGTGAGACCCATCTTTCATTCCATCACTATTGGTTCCCTGTGCGATTTTCTTTATTAAATTTATTTAGCCTGCATTTTTTTCATCTAATTTGTGACCAAAATCAGCCAATTCTGTGAGTATCCTGATTACCAGTGTTTTGAACTGTGCATCTGATAGGTTGGCTATCTCTTGGTCACTTAAAAGGATGGGTTCTGGGGCTCTCAATTCTTCTGTTTGAGCCATCTTTTTGCTGGGTTTTGAGTTTTTTGGGGTTTTTTTGGTCTTGTTGAGCTCCTGTAGTGAGGGGCAGGTCCTTACTACACCAGGGCGAGGCACCCCAGTGGCTGAGTTGTGACCTGTATGTGGGGGCGGGGTCCGAGAAGGAACAATGGCACTTGCTCTGCTCTCTGTAGGACCTCAGACCCTTCCGCCGCTTTCGGCAAGCCTACTGGGCCCCTCTGGCACCAATTCCGGTGTGGGTGGGGCCTGTGCACCCGGAGGGCGGGACCTTCCTTTTCAGCCAGTGACCCAAAGCTCTATTTCCCGGTGCTGGGACCCTGGGCTGCGCGCAGTGCCTTGCTTCACAATGGCCACCTCACTGGGTCTGCCGTTCGCCACCCCCTGGCCGGGGCCCATCAGCCACCACCGCTTGTGCACCCAGGGTCTGCCTGCTGCGGACTTGCGCACCGCCCCAGTTGCTACGTGCTCAGCTATCCGCTCTGCGTCTCTCGCCAGGCCCGACTCCACCCCTCCTACAGGTCTGGATCAAAGTGTCTAATTTTAGATCGTTGGGTGTCCAACTTCCATACACTTCAACTTTCTGTCAGTTGTTATTTTGTTTCTATATTGTTGTTGTTCCTATCTTGGTTGTGCAAGGAGGCACAGTGCGTCTACCTATGCCTCTATCTTGGCCGGAAGTCCCATTTTTTTGAATTCTTGTTTCTTCATTTTTTTCTGATTGGTTGTTTGTTTCTTCCTTCTGGACCACTCCACTGATTTGAGTCCCAGTTTCCTTCCCATCTGTATTGGTTCCCTGTACATTTTCCTTTATTTCACTTAGCATAGCCTTCATTTTTTCATCTAATTTGTGACCAAATTCAGCCAATTCTGTGAGCATCCTGATTACTATTGTTTTGAACTGTGCATCTGATAGATTGGCTACTTCTTCATCGCTTAGTTGTATTTTTTCTGGAGCTTTGATCTGTTCTTTTGTTTGGGTCACTTCTTTTGGTCTTGACACACCTGTTAGGGAGTGAGGGGCGGAGCCTTAGGTGTTCACCTGGGGGGGTCAACCCAGTTGCTGGGTTGTGACACTGTATGTTCAGAAGGGGTCTGAGTGGGAATAGTGGTGTTTGCTCTGCTCTCTGCCAGATTTCAGTCCCTTCTGCCACTTCCCCCAAGCAAACTGGGCCCTTCTAGTGCTGATTTCCATGTGGGTGGGCTTGTGCCCGTTCTAGGACCCTGTGGGTCTCTCCAATGAGCTCTCCTGTGAGGCTGGGACTTTCTCCCAGCACCTCAGCCCCCACAGGTGCTTTCAATCAGTGGTTTGAGGCTTTATTTCCCCACACTGGGACCCTGGGTTGTGTGGTCTGTCCTGCTACCAGGTTTGCCTGGTTTGTTGGCACGTGAATGTGGGACCACCCAGTCCACCAGCTGCCTTGCGTGCCATGCCCCTCCACAATCTGCCTCCTTGCTGGGTCCGCCCGCTGCCACTTTGCCAGGAGTCCTCTCCACCCGCCTGCCCGTCTCCACCCCTCCTACCGGTCTGGGTGAATGTGTCTACTTTAACTCATTGGTTGTCCGACTTCCATACAGTTCAATTTTCTGTCAATTCTGGTTGTTTTTGTTTTTAAATTGTTGTTGACCTTCTTTTGGTTGTGCGAGGATGCACAGTGTGTCTACCTACGCCTCCATCTTGGCCGGAGGATTGCCTTCTTTTTCAAGGTTAAATAATATTCCGTTGTAAGTGTAGTCTACATTTTCATTATCCATTCATCTGCCAGTGAACATTTGGGTGGTTTCCATGCTTTGGCAATTGTGAATAATGCTGGGGTGAATGTGGAGATACAGATATCTCTTCCGAATCCTGATTTTAATTCATAGAATTAAATATCTCAAAGTGGGAATGTTTTGAGAAATCTTCATACTGTTTTCCACAGTGCTGTACCACTTTTTTTCCTCTAACAGGGTACAAAGGTTCCAGTTTCACCACATCCTTGCTAACATTCGTTCTTTCTCTTTTAATAAGAGCCATTCTAACAACTGTGAGGTGACACTTCACGGTGGTTTCAATCTGCATTTCTCTCATGATTAGTGATGTTGAGCACCTTTTCATATACCTGGCAGCCGTTTGTATGTCTTCTTGGGAAAACGTGTATTCAAGTCCTATGCCCGTTTTTTTAAATTGAGGGTTTATTTTGTTTTTGTTGGTGGTGTTATTGTTGCAGTTGTTGAGTTGCAGGAGATACTCTAGTTGTTGGGTTGTAGGAGATACTCATATATTTTGGATATTAACCTCTCATCAGATAAATGGTTTGCAAAAATGTTCTTTTATTCTGTAGGGTACCTTTTAGCTCTGTCAGTGGTTTCTTTACTGCTCAGAGCTTTTTCGTTTGATGTCGTCCCACTTGTTTGTTTTCGGTTTTGTTGCCAGTGCATTTGGTGTCAAATCCAAGAAACTATTGCCAAGAACAACATCAAAAAGTTTTACAAAATCAGGTTGGTTTTTTTAAGTATATTTAAAATGAACTTAACTTTTTAGAGCAGTTTAGGTTCACAGCAAACTTGAGTAGGAAGCAGAGACTTCCGGTATGTCCTCTCCCCCAAACGTGCACAGCCTACGTCATTGTCAACATCCCCCCTCAAGTGGTACGTTTGTTACAACTGTGAACCTACAATGACACATCATTATCACCCAAAGTTGATAGATTATATTAAGGTTCACTCTTGTTGTACATTCTGTGGGTATGGACAAATGTATGATGACAGGTTTCCACCCTTACAGTATCGTACAGAGTGGTTTTCTGCTCTAAAAATTTTCTGAACTCTGCCTATCCATCCCTCCTCCTAACCCCTGGCAACCACTGATCTCTTTACTGTCTCCATAGTTTTGTCTTTTCTAGAATGTCGTACAGTTGGAATCAAACACTATGCAAACTTTCAGTTTGCCCTCTTTCATTTAGTAACATGTATTTAAGGTTCTTCCCTGTGTTTTCATGGCTTGATAACTCATTTCTTTTTGACACTGAATGATGTTTCATTGTCTTAACCTACTACAGATTATCAGTTTATCATTTGGAGGCCATCTTGGTTGCTTCCACATCTGGGCAATTCTGAATAAAGATGCTATAAACATTCATGGGCAGGCATTCGTACGGACACAATCCCTCAGTTCTTTGTGGTATATACCAAGGCGCGCAATCCCCGGACCTTATAGGAGTATATTTCATTTTTTTTAATTTAGAGATTTTAAAAATTTAGATATAATAAATATATAACATTATATCAGTTTTAGGTGTACAACATAATGATTCAATATTTGTGTATATTGCAAAATGATCACCACAGTAAGTCTGGTTAACATCCATAGCACACATAATCACAAAAATACTTTTCCTCTGATGAAAACTTTTAAGGTCTACTCTCTTAGCAATTTCCAAATGTACAATGCAGTGTTATTAACTATAGTGCCAATGTTATACATCACAGTTTCAGGTCTTCCATTTAAGTCTTTAATCCATTTTGGGTTGATTTTTGTATGTGGTATAAGGCAGGGGTCCAACTAGGTTTCTTATTCCTCCACTCTGTGAAGTAGGCTACCACTTATCCACGAATATCTATCTCCCAAAATGCCTGTTTGACATCTGGTTTTGATGTTCTCTCCTCTCCTGTTCTTTCGTCCTTGCTGCTTTCTGCAGTGGAACTCTCTGGCAGGTGATTTTGTGAGGGTTCAGAGGGAACACAGATAAACATGGGTGAGTTCAATCTGCCAGGTTTAGCCAAAAGCATAGATAGATTTTCTAATGAGACCTTCCGAGAATTTTTGAGGTCCTCCATCGTATCATGTGACTCTTTCATTCACTCGTGGACTGGACTCACTAATTAATATTCACTAGAGGATTTAACCTCATGTGTTTAAAAGCAACGTTGATGTACAATTTGCATTTACTTTGTATGTACCTGGTTTTGATAGCAGAAATATAGTGGTGTCATGATTTGGGGTGATTTGAAATTGCTTTAATGAATGAAAAGTGTATTTAATTTGCACACTTTCTTTTCCTTGAAGAATTGCTGGGAATTGTCCATAAAACTGTTTGAAACTGATACCTTCGTGTGTGGGTGTGGGCAGAGGGAAGGGTTAGGGCCAGTCTGGGACGGCATTATACATTTCTTCTGTTACTTTTAGTTTTATTTAGTGTTTCTGTTGACTATCAGTTTTAATTATTCATATTTTCCTAAAAAGTAATCATTTTTTTCTAGGTTGTCATATTTATTAGTAGAAATTATGCAAGGATTTCTTTTATAAAGTTTTAATATCTTCCTTAACTGGAGATACATTCTTTTTATTATTGTTAGCATCATTCATTTACATCATTTCTTTTGTTCTCTTGATCAAACTTTCCATTTTGTTGCTCTCTTCAAAGAACCACCTTTTAATTGTATTGATTCATTAATCTTTTTTTGTTTGAGATTTAATTATATCCTGCTTTTCTTTATTGTATGTGTACTATATTTTTTCTCTTATAATTCTTGTCTTCTACTTCCTTGGGAGGATAGCCTTGACTTCTTTTTTTAATAGCTTGACCTAAAACAATTTTATTTTCAATGTTTCTTGTTTTCTAATAAATTCATTTTAAGTCATGCATATTTACCTCTGTGCCACTTTGTGTGTATTTATTGTTTTTATATGTAATGTCTTTATTGGTGTTTATTTCTTAATCATCTGTAATTCTTATTTTGATTTGCTCTTTATTTTATTTGGATTTGGAAGCAGCTTTGAAAACTTCTCAGTGGATGGGCTGGGGACCCTTTCTTTGTCCTGTTGTTTATTATGATCTTATCATGTGCAGTTAGAAAATGTCTTCTTTAAGATCTGTTTCATTTGTGAGTCTTTGTTATTCCTTTTGTAATCTAATGAGCGTTGTTTTTGAGGCTTCTTCATGTTCGAAAGGCAGCCTAATGTAGGTGTTGATGCTGTGCTATCCAATGCCAGTCAGGAAGAAGGGAAGGAGCTGAGGGGGCGGGTGGGAAGGCTGAGGAGGGGGTGTTCTGAACCCCAGCTCTGACAATACATAGCTACAAAATATTTACCTTTAGTATTTTAAAGATTTTTTATAGGCCATTACTTCTGCCATATAGACTAGTAGGGTATATCTTATCAGTACAAAATAACCGTCTGCATTCTTTTTTAAAAAATTTTTTATTGTTCAATTACAGTTGTCCCCATTTATTTCCCCCCCATTGCTCTCCCCTGCCCTACCCAACCCTCACCTTCCACTTTCAATCTCTGCTCCCCCACCCCCGTTGTCTTTGTCCACTGGTCCTTTATACATGTTCCTGGATGACCCTTCCCCTTCTTTCCCCCATTATCCTACTCCCCTCTGGTCACTGTCAGATTGTTCTTTGTTTCCATGCATCTGGTTCTATTTTGCTCACTTGTTTGTTTTTTTGACTAGGTGCCACTTATAGGTGAGATCATATGGTATTTGTCTTTCATCGCCTGGCTTATTTCTCTTAGCATAATGCTCTCCAGTTCCATCCATGCTGTTGCAAAGGGTAGGAGCTCCTTCTTTCTTTCTGCTATATAGTATTCCATTGTAATACTTTTCAACCTAAATTCTATCAATATTTGTTTCTGATGTTAGTTCTGCTACAGAGCACCCTTAACTTGGCATTTGTTTTGTATGCCTTTTTCAATCCCTTTATTTTCAATCTTGTTGAACGGTTTTATTTTTTATATGTCCCTTATAAACAGAATGTGTATATCTAAACTTTGTTTCTTATCCAATATACATATTTCTATGTTTTATGTCAGTTTATTTAATTAACATTTATTTCCCTCCTTCTGGAATTTCCATTGGTAGGATGTTGAAGCATTAGATTATACAGCGTATCTTAATTTTTTTTCATATTTTTCCTCTTTTTTCTTGCATTCCAGAAAGCATAGCTAACTTTTCTTCAACTGAGTCTATTCAACAATTAACATGCCTACCTTTATTCTTTAATATTTTAATGAGGTATACTTTATACTTATAAAATTCACCCGTTTTTCCTTCTTTCTGCTGTGTAGTATTCCATCCTACCCTTAGCAACAGCATGGATGGAACTGGAGAGCACTTTGCTCAGTGAAATAAGCCAGGTGGTGAAAGACAAGTGCCATATGATCTCACCTATAAGTGGAACCTAATCTACAAAACAAACAAGCAAACAAAATGTAACCAGAGACATTGAAATTAAGAACAAACTGACAGTAACCAGAGGTGGGAGGGAATAATGGGGGGGGGAGTGGGAAGGGTTTTCAGAAACATGTACAAAGGACACTTGGACAAAACCAAAGGGAGAGTGGGATCAAGTGTGGAAAGTGGGGATGGCTGGGGTTGGGGGAAGTGCAGGGGGAGGAATTGAGACAACTGTACTTGAACAACAATAAGAAAAATTTTTTTAATTCACCTTTTTTTTTAATTGTACATTTCAATGACTTTTAGTAAATTTGTAGAGTTCTGCAACCATCACCACAATCCACATTTCGAACATTTTCACTACCCCGTAAAGTTCATTCACGGCTATTTGTAGTCAATCCCTGTTCTATTCTCCAGCCCCACGTCTACTTTATCATTACCCTACTTTCTTTTCAGAGTCCATTTTCCTGGAAAGTTGATATAGATCATGTGGTCTTTTGCATCTAGTTTCTCTTACTGAGAATAATATTTTTGAGGTTCTTTTGTGTTGTAGCAGGTATCAGTACTTCATTCCTTTTTATTGCTAAACAGTCCTCCGTTATACGAATCCACCACATTTTACTTTTCCATTCACCTGTTGATAGACATTTGGATTTTTGGCTATTAGGATAAATGCTGCCATGAATACTTGCATAGAAATCTTTGTATGAACCTAACATTTTCATTTCTGGGTAGATATCTAGAAGTGAAATCATTGGGTCATATGTTAACATTATGTTTAAGAAACTATCTTACAGTGTTTTCAAAGGACCATGTTACATTCCCATTAGCATGTATAAAGGTTCCAGTTTTCCCACAATCTTGCTAATACTTATTGTTTTATGTCTTTGACTGTAGCCAATCCAGGGGGAATGCATTGGTATCTCATGTTTTATTTCTAATTTGCTTTTTTGCTAATGATTAATGACATTAAACCTCTTTTCACATGTTTATTACCCTCCATATATCTCTTTGGAGAAATAGCTATTAAAATCATTAGCTCATCTTTTAATCAGGTTGCTTGTCTAATGAGTTGTAAGAATTCTTTACATACCTATATACAAGTTTTTCATTAGAAATATGATTGGCTAATATTTTTCACCCACACTGGGACTAGTTTTTTATTTTCTTTATGATGTCTTTTGAAGCACAAAAGATTTAAATTTTGTTAAATTCCAGTTTATCAATTTATCTACTCATGGGCAATGCTTCTGGTGTTGTAGCTACCTTTTTGTCTAACCCAAAGTCACAAAGACTATGTCCTATACATTCTTTGGAAAGTTTTTATCATTTTCACTCTGACACAGAATGCGACACAATTTGTAGAACTCCATAAAAGTCAAAGTGGGGTGCCCTTGATCACAAATCATTAAGAATTTCAAAACTGTGAAAGCAGAGCATTAAAGCAAACATTGGACCTTATATGACCATATAGATACAGGCCCACGGGCTGGCCTTGCTCTCACGTGAGTTGATGTTGGTATACGGTGTGAAGTAAAGGCATAAATGAATTTTTTGCATGTTGATACCTAAATATCCTTTTACCATTGATTGAAAGACTATCTTCTCATTGAATTGTCTTGGCACTTTTGTGAAAAAAGCATTAACCAATAACATAATGGCTTATTATGTTATTCACTCTCAGTTCTGTTCCATTACTCATTTATCTATTTTTATGCCAGTATTATAACTGTGTCGATTAATGTAGCTTTATAATAAGGGTTAAAATCAGAAAGTATAAGTTTTCTAACTTGGTTTTTCAAGATTGTTTTGGCTATTCTGGGTCTTCTGCATTTCCACATAAAATTTGAGACCAGCTTTCCAATTCCTGCAGAAAGTCCTGCCGGGATTTTGATAACAGCTGCATTGGATCCATACATCAATTAGGGGAAAATTGCCATCTTAAATGTAGTGAGTCTTCTGATCCATGCATATGAGATGTTAATTTTTATTTAGATCTTTTAATTTTTCTTAGCAATGGCTTAAAGGTTTCAGCATATAAGATTTGCATTCCATTTGTTAATGTTATTCTCCAGTATTTTATTCTTTTTCCTACCTTTATTTTTTATTTAGAAAACTCAAATTTTAAATTTCTAGATTTCCCAGTTAGTTGTTTTGTAGAAACAATATTATCTCATAATCTATAGGATTAGTAAATATATTTACTCTAAAATGTTGCTATTTTGACCCTGTTATTCCTATTTCCTCTGATATCACCAAAAACAATAAAAGAAGGATCTGAGGGACCTGGGTAAAACCCTGACATTCCTCATTAACAGCCTGGGCTATAGCATTCCTTCCCTCTCCCGACATTTGTTCCCAAGTCTACACAAAAATATAAGACTTTTATTACTTTGATTTGTATAAAATAGGGTCATATATTAAGATGAATTGATGTTTTCATTCATCAATAAAGTATGCCCTTCCATCCAAATGCTAGAAGTAAATAACTATATATCCAGAAGTATGGACTTTCCGTAATTTATTCAACCATTTAGCTGAATGAACCATCAGGCTGTTTTCAGGTTTGGGGGTCAGTGTTATGTTGTTATTGTTGTATTTTGCTAGGGAAAAATGCTTCAATAAAAATGTATGCACCTATGGGCATCTAACAAACAAATATTTATTATCACTTTTTGTGTATCAGGTACTCAAAGAAATCAAGGTACAAAAAGCCACAATCCCTGTGCTTTTGGCGTATATATTTTTGAGAGAAGATACACAATGAATAGGACAATAAACACTAAATAAAATATATAAGTAATTAATTTAGTGTATTAGGTAGGGAGTAGAAAGGACATGGAAAAAAGAGAGCTAGATTAGGTGGTTGGGAGTATATGGGCAGGATGAAGGGGCTATGGTTTTGATTTCAAGTAAGTTGGTCAAAGCAGGTCCCATTGAGAAGGTGACAAGGAACAAAGACCTTAAGGAGATGAGGTAGTTAGTTCACTAGATGGATATCTGGGCAAAGAGCACGCTATGCAGGGGAGACAGCCAGCAAGCACCAAGTCTGTAGTGCTCACAAGTGCCCGGTACAGTCAGAAAGAGCAGAGGAAGTGAGCTAGGGGAGAGGGGAGAAGAGCTGGACTATTTCGGGCCACTTGAGTACTGAAAGAGCTTGTTTTTCTTCTGAGGGGGAAATGGGGCACCAGTAAAAGTTCTGGAGCTCTAATTCTGTAAGTTGCAAACTGGTGTTTTTATTTCCATAGGCTAGGTTCCCAAAGTGGGGTGACTGCTGGACCAATATGGAGTGTATCTTAAAATTTAGTAGATATTGCCAGATCTTTTCTTTAAAGGCTTTATCAGTTCAGGCTCACACGAGAATGTCTGCTTCTGTGAATCTCCTCCCACGCTGAATTGTCACTTAGGAAATTGTGTTGGCCAATCTAGTGGGTGAGAAATAGTTTCTCTTTGATGTGTTAGTTTTTGTGTATGCATATGTTTAATGCACACTTTAATTTTCTTTTATCTAAGTGACTGTTCAGTTCCATTTTCTTTGGGATTATATGTCATATTTTATCAATAGGTTTGAGTCTTTGTCTATCAGATATACTAATCTTTAGTCATATGTGTTGAAAATATTTTTCTACATTGTCTTTTAACACTGTATTGGGTACTTTTTTTACATTTAAATCTATTGAATCCCCCTCTACCTACTTTCTTTTTACATTTTTCTTGGCCGGATTCATATTGTTTCTCATATAAGTTTTTATATTACTTTATCCAGTATCAGTGGCACTACAAGTTGCAAATGCTCCACATTTATACAATAATATCCGAACAGGTGCCCCAACAACAAAACAAACAAACAAGCAAAATACAACCAAAGACCCTGAAATAGAGGACAGGCTGACAGTGACCAGAGGGGAGAGGGGAGGGAATTTCAGGGGAAAAGGGGAAGGGTTTGCAGGAACAAGTATAAAGGACTCATGGACAAAAACTAGGGGTGAGTGGAAATGGGAGGGAGGTGGGGAGGGCTTGAGGGGGTGGGCTGGGATGGGAGTAAAAGACAGAAAACTGTACTTGAACAACAATTTAAAAAATAAAATAAAATAGAATAGGATAAAATAAAATAAGAATTGATGTTTTTAAATTTCTGTTTTCCTAATTGGGGGCACCTTGTACATCTCTATTTATTTAGATCGTATTTAATTTCCTTCAATGGTTTTCTTCATATAGGTCCGTGCCTTTCAGATGTTTATAAGAATGTATTTGCTATTGTGTCTGACAAATTATTTTTGTTTCTTCTCAGTTTATGTTCCAAATAAAATCTGTAAGTTCATATACTTATTTTTTATTCATGCATGTTGGTAAATTTCTTTTCTAGTTTTTATGGACTTTAGTTAGGTCCTTTGGGTTTCTATGTATATAATCATAAGACATATAATGTTGTATCTTATTTTATTATTTACCCCAATTACTTCATTTTTTATCCTATTGCATTAGCTAAAACTTCTAAATACATATATACATATACACATATGTATATATATAACAATTATGATAATGATAGGCATCCTTGTCTTTTTCTTCTATTTAGATGACTTTATTATTTCAATGTTAACTGTAATATTTGTTATTTTGGGAGATTTTATGTTGTATTAGCACCTATTTTATATAGTTTTTATAAAATAGCTGTTGGGTCTTATTAAATTCCCTTTTACTGCCATTTAGTGATTTATTTACAACTGCTTTCTTTTTGTTTGTTGATGAATGAGTTACATAAAGAGATTTCTTAATGTTGAACCATAATTACTCTTTCTCATTTCATTATTTTTCCTTTTTTTTTTTTTTGTAAATAGCCTCTAACAACAGGTTTTGTTTCATCTTTGACCCAACACCATACTTTTTGTTTTGTTTTACAAAATCTGCGGGTGGTTTATTTTTTTTAACATGCAACCTGTTTAGCTTCTGCTGATTATAACTCACTAAGACATTTTTGTGGCCAAGATTATAATCCATATTGACATACATACATTGCAAGGACATTGAAAAATGATGGGTTCATTTTTTTAGATCTTAAAATTAAATAATAAAATCATTCTTTCTAATTTCTCCATAGTGTGTATATTTTGATCATTTTTTTTGTATATGTGAAGAGTCAAAAACTAGAAGTGAATTGTTTTTGCTATCCATTAAACATTTGTCCCATTATTTGTTTCTTCAATTTGCTTGGATATGGAAATGAACATTCCTGTTATTTGTCTTGTTCACATTTGAGTAACTTTACTTGCCTGTCTCTTTATTTTTTTATTTATTTTTATTTTTTCCATAATCATCTATCCACTGTATACCCTCCTCTACCGCCACCCATCCCCGCCCCCCACAATCACTCACCTATCTTTGATTTTAATGAATTTTGTGTCACTTTGTCTTTCTTATGTCTCTTCTTGGATCCAATTTTTGAGCCTATGCCTTCCAATATTATCATTTCTTAATTTTCATTTAGTGTTTTAAATCATATATTTTTCATAGTGCTTTTATCTGTTTTAACTTTTAGAGTCCTATTGTTTTCCTTGTTTTTTCTTTCTAAAAATGCAAACTATGTTTCTTTTTATTTTTTAGTCTTTCAAAGGTTTTATAAAGTCTGATTTCATTCAACCAGTGGTTACTTTCAATTTTTCAAAATCATTTTTCAATCTATATTTCTGTATTCTTAGTGTTGAATTTGAAACCATATTGTTCCAATTTTTTATATTTAAAGAAATTATTTAACTTAAGTTTTCTTTACCACTCAGCTCAATACTTTAAGTGTAAGGAATAAGTTAAAGAAAAGATATGCATGACTTCTATACTAAAAACTCTAAACACTTCTCAGCAAAATTAAGAAAAATTAAATAAATGGGGAACTTATAAAATGTAAACAGATTGGAGCTTAATATTGTTAAGATGTCAGTTCTCACCAAGTTTATCTGTTGGTTCAATACAAAAGGCTATAAAAATCCAAAAGGCTTTTCTTATAAAAACTGACAAACTGATTTTCAAAGATGGGGGGCCGGGTAGAAACATTGGGGGAGAATACTCTGTAAAGTGTATGCTTCTCTAAACACTATGCTGCGTACCTGAAACCAGCACAAAATAATATTGAAAATAGAACAGCGGTGCCCTCAATAAATACTTGTTGAATAAAAAAATAATAAAAGATATGTGGAAAACCAAAATGCCTCGGAAAGCCAAAATAATCTTCCTAATTGACTCCCAGACTTCCTGTTACCTGTGGTATTCAAACCAATATGCCATTGGCTTAAAGATAGACAAATACCGCATTTTTCAGACTATGAGATGCACTCCCTCCCCAATTTGGGAGGAAAATGGGGTGCATCTCATAGTCTGAGTATAGCTTACCTGGCTCACTGTGGGGACGGGGGGATAGCAGTGGAGCGGAATCACAGGTTATTAAATATTTTACCACACTTTTTCCCTATTTTCCTCCTCTGAAACCTAGGTGCTTCTTATGGTCCAGTGTGTCTTATAGTCCTAAAAATACGGTAGATCAATGGCACAGAACAGAAAGTCCAGAAAAATACCCATGCTTATATGTACATGACTTTTTAAATATTTTCATTAAATTTGGGTAGGCAAAGATTTCTTAGTACACTAAAGTCATTAACCATAAAGAAATAGATTTGGCTTCATCAAAATTAAAATGTTTTCTTCATCCAAAGATATAGCTAATTTATTTTTTTCATTAGATTTCACATATGAGTGAAATCATATGATACTTCTCTTTCTCTCACGGGCTTATTTCACTTAGCATACTTCTCTCCAGCTCCATTTATGCTGTCACAAAAGGTAAGATACCCTTCTTTTCATAGCCAAGCAGTATTCCATTGTGTAAACCTAATGAACAACATAAACTAACAAAAAAATAGAAACAGACTCATACATAGATAGAAAACAGACTGACAGCTGTCACAGGGGAGGAGGTTGTGCGGCTGGGTGAGAAAAGATGAAGGGATTAAGCAAAAAATAAAAATAAAACTCAGACACGGACAACATTATAGAATTGTACACCTAAAACCTATATAATTTCATTAACCTATGTCACCCCAGTAAATTTAATTAAATAAAATGAAGCAAAAAAAATAGACAGTTAAGAAAATCAAAGGCAAACTGAGAGAAAAATGTTTCCAGTACATAAATCAAGCTAAAGACTTCTTTCCATAATATATAACAAACTCCTACACAATGATAAGTAGTACAAGACAACACAGTGATCTAAATGGGCCAAAGGCTTGAACAGACACTTCACAAAATAAGATAGATGAATAACCAATAAGCATGTAAAAATGGGATCCATATCATCAGTCATTAAGAAATACAAATCAGCCCTGGCTAGTGTAGCTCAGTGGATTGAGCTCAGGCCTGTGAACCAAAGGGTCGCCAGTTTGATTCCCAGTCAGAGCACATGCCTGGGTTGCAGGCCAGGTCCCCAGTTGGGGGCATGTGAGGGGCAACCACACATTGATGTTTCTCTCCCTTTCTTTCTCCTTCCCTTCCCTTCTCTCTAAAAAAGTGAATAAATAAAATATTTTTTAAAAGTCACTGCATGTTTTATAAAACAATACAAATCAAAGCTATTTGAGATACCACATCAAACATTAGAATGGCTGAAATTAGAAAGGCTATATTAATGGACTTTGAAAAACAATTTGGCAGATTCTGTAATGCTTAAACACACTCTTACACAATGACCCAGCAAGTCCAATCTTAGCCGTTTCCCCGAGAGAAATGAAAACATCTTGCCACAAAAAGGGCAGCTTTATTTACACTGGTCCCAGACTGAAATCAATCCCAATGTTCACCAACAGGACAATGAATAAACAGATTGTGGTAGAAACACACCATGGAATACTGTCTACAATAAAAAGGAGCAAACTTCTAATCATTCAAAAACATGGATGATGGGCAGAAGAAGTCAGATACATAAACAGACATGATGTGTTATTCCATATAGGAAATCCAGTAACAAGTGACAGTTACATGTGGTGACAGAAAGGCAGCAAGGTTTTATCTCTGGGGCTGCAGGGCTCCTGGTGGCCAGCCTGTGGGCTGTGGAGTAGAGGGTCACTGTCCTGACCCTCATTTTTCACACAACAAGTCAGTTTTCAGCACGGTGTCTCCCTGGCAACATTCAGTTCTCTTAAGGGTCCGCAGGGCACATGGCTGTTGTCCTGACCACTGGGAGGGTCCTCCACCTACCATAGCCACTACTGCTCCTCTGACCACATGTTGTCCTACAGATTTTGGTTAAAATCTCCCACCTACTCGTTGTGCCCGTCATTCCCTTTGTCATGGGGAGCCCAGTTCCTTTATTACCATTTTAGTGGGGTCCCCGATAAAAGAGAAAACAAAAGTTTCTCTTTACCTTCCATCCTTAACCAGAAACTTTTTCTTGCAGGAATTAGACACGGTTATGTGACATTATTATTCCCTGATGCTTATGGGGGACTGGAAAGTGCCAATAATTATTTTCTGGTTTGACAAAAAATAATTGTATGTGTCTTCATAACATTTAGGAATACAAGATGTGGATTAAAACAGTATTATCATACTAATAAAATTATCGACTAAGAACAAGAATTAGACTCATGTTTACAATTAGTTTCACCAGAAACAACAGCGATTTCTGAAGTTCAGGTGCAGGAAAAGATTCACCATATGTAACAAAGCACAAATAGATTTATATTAACACAAAGCAAAAGTCCCAGAAGAAATTATTGCTATTCTTGTGAAATAGTCAATTTATATTATATTATATCTTTTTCAAGCCACATCTTTTCATTTATGAACTAATTTTATAATGCAGGAAGGATGTTATGTCTCTTAACTGCTATTGGTCAGAGAAGGGACACCTTGTTTTTAAATTTGAGATTTACCTTCTACTTGTTGTTAATTAAGATGCATGTTCAAGGTTAGATTCTATTGTTATTCCACTATGTTTTATTTCTCTGTGGATGATCTGTTTACTCCATCATAATTTTGTACAGATTTAAAATTTTTAATTAAAAAAAATTCAGATATGTGAAGATAGCTTTACAATGGCTTTGACTGGGACAGACTGAACTGGACTTTTCTCAGTTTTGTGGTTAAGTCTTTCTCAATTTCCACCTTTAAATTCTTTTTTCCTTTAAATCTTTTTTTATCATTTTAATTTCATTTATTTTTCTCTCTACTCAAGACCAATAACTTTACCTATGTTGGTTCTTCACAGCCTATCCTTAATGCATAAAATCTTGCAGCCTCCACAAGCACCTCAAAATCTTGATGACCTTTTCCACATGGTGTCCTTCCTCCCTAGGATGTCCACAGAAGACCAGAGTAGAGAAGAAAACCTCGTCTATGACATTGTTTACAAGCACTTCAAAAGACATAAGACCGAGATTGCAAGTGCAATAAAAAAAGAATTTCCTTTCCTTGAGGTTCTTCGTGACCGTGAAATTATCACCGATAAAATGTATGAAGTAAGTAAGGTGTATTATGTAACAGTCACTTTGTAGCCATACAAATAAACAGAAATTCTAAAACTTTACATGAGAAAATATCTATGTAAGGAAATTGTAAAAAATTAACAATAAAATCATTTTCAGCGGCTCTTCCGTAACTTGGAAGACTGTGTTTATAGTTTCTCCATTTATATTTTTTAAGGATTGTCAAGAATCTTGTAGAAACCTGGTCCCTGTGCAGAGAGTGGTGTACAATGTTCTCAGTCAACTGGAGAAGAAATTTGACCTGCCACTTCTGGAAGCATTGTTCACTGAGGTCAACAAACAGGAATACCCTGAATTAAACAACATTTACAGAAGCTTTGAAAACGGTATTTAGGTTTATTACCTACCTCTTGATACACAAGGATAATCTTTTTTTTGACAAGTATATGTTTATTTCCTACCATGGGTCACACACAGTGGTGGGCAGTGGGGACATGCCAGTTAAGAAAATGGACATATCATGATCCTTCTCAAGGCCTATGGTATAATAACTACAGTGTAACACCCACCCTGAGGTCTTCTTAACTAGGCATTTAGAGTCACACAGGACAGCCACAGCCACAACGGCATCAGGTGTACTAGGAAGGACAAATCACAAGAAATACAACATCCCAATAAGGCAGCATCAGCTGTTGCTTTTCTCTGGGACCACTTGCAGTGGCCCACGTAGCAGTCCACCAATTTGAATACTACCTGCCTTGAGTGACAGCTTAGGTATTAGTGCAAGATTCACCCTGATTTAGCCACATCGTACCCAGGGGAGTCAATGTCTCATGTAACAACTCTGTAGTCATAACTTACAGAGATACCACAAGGGACAGCTGAGTTAGTTCCAAGAGTCACCACACTGGAGGAAGACCAAAAATGGTTTATAGTTTACATCTAGTCCCTCCTAGTACACACACAATTTACCTACAGTCACTGGTCATTTTTCACCCTAAACCTAGCGTTGGCCTAGTAACACAGAGGAGAGGCCATTTTCATCAGGTTTCCAAAGTAATGAGCCAGAAAATTAACCCAAAGTCAAATTTGCTCTTAAAGAAGGACAAATGGTTTTATTCCAGGGATGATAAAGCATCCATGCTTCCCACAGTCTTGTCCATCAACCAACCAATGGGCATGGTCCCAGAAGGAGCTCCCATCAGTGGCCTGGGTAGCCTTTACCTCCTTCCAGAGCCTCATCCTTCCTGGACTTCCCATGGACACACACACCCAGACTTCTTGGTTTATTTTCTTCCTCCTTACATTTGCTGGGCCACCTACATGCAGAGGCCCTGGGCTGGTGCTCTCTTCTCTCCTCGCTGGCAGCCTTCCGTGCCGCTGGTCCGGGCATCTCGGGACATCCTCCAAGGCTGAAATATCCACCTCCTGCTTGCAGCTTCGGCGTCCTTCCTTTGTTCCCGGAATCTGCGCCCCCTGCGCCAGGTCTGTCCACTTCCACCAGTGTCTTCTGGTCTGTCTCTTTGGGAGACACTCATCCTCCCTGACCCAACTAAGTCCAATCCTTCTCTTCTTCAGGCCCATCTTTAGAGCTGTTGGGCTTTTTCTTTTATACATGTGGATCTCTCTAGGGTCCTAGTTCATCTACTGAAGTCTCCCTCCATTTCTTCGTTACAGTTTGAGCAGTTTAGAAAACACATTTCACTTCCAGTATTGATTTTGATATATGCTTTCCCAGCCAAATGAAATTTTTTCACATGAGTTAACAGGCTCATGATGTTTTCACAGTTCTTTTATTCTGACATTTGAGTGGCTCCTTTCTGTGTGAGAAATATAGTGTTGCTTGTTGGGGGTTCTTTTTTCTGTCTAGCGATGATGGGGAACTTTACCATGAGGACGGCAACCCACTCAGCTATGAGAGAGCAAAGGTCTGCAAATTCCTAAGCAGGTAAATTTGAGGTCATATCTCTGTTCTTTGATGGAATTCACTGATGGTCTTCTCTCTTCATTTTCTCAGCAATCCATGAGAAACTTTGTCACCAAGACAGTGATGGAGAAGAGACCGTGGAGAACCTTAACACCCAATTGAGCCTTGAACAAGGTGATTGCAACCAGATAAAGACTGATTCTCATCTGCTAAGAAGGAAGGAGAAAGGGATATGGGCCCTGAGTCCCAGGTGGATTTGAGGAATCAGAGAAGATGCTGAGGAGCTTGGAGAAGACAGGAAGGGGTGCTCATATGAGTGGCAAACCACAGGCCGATCCCAGAGGAGCGGCTCTGACAAGAGACCATAGGCCCAATAATCAGGACAAAGGAACAGGAACCCAATGAGTCAGGAAGCCAGGCTTAACAAGAAGGTTGACCTGGAAGTAATTGTGATTTATAAAGACCCTGTAGCAGATTGAAACTGTGAAGGGCTAAAAACTGTGGGTACAGGGTCAACATCACACAAGAGATCCTTAATGATGACAGATAACAGGAGTGATTTAAATATGGGGACGCTGTTCAAGAGCAGAAGTATTTAAGGAGATGGGTAGTCATCTGGGGAGAGAAGAGGGGAAGTGGTAAGATGTCAAGAAGAAGATATGGGTGCTTTGAGACAGAGAAGAAGAAGGGGAAATGAAAGACAGGAGAAAAGGGTACAGGACACAATAAAACAGCCGTATTATTAAGAGCTCACTTAATTGAACATTTAATCTGGCAGTTGTGGGCTTAGTGCTCGCACCTGCCATTAGAGGTTAGTCTCACTTTCGTGCTCATTCTGCAGTTAGGAGACTGAAGTCTAGAGAGACCATGTGTGTCGTTGGCCTGGGGTCCAATGAGCAGGATGGACCCAGACATTCTGAACCCAGAGCCTGTGTTCTTAATCCTGTACACACCCAGATAAACTAATGGAAAAGACAGAAGCATGAAATAAAAACAGAGAAATATATGAAGAGAGAAACGTACAGAAAGAAGAATACAAGGATCTGGAATAAGTGCAGGAGAATCAGACAGAGAACCTCATGCAAAGGCCAGCAAGGCAGAGAAACAGACGTGCAGAGGCAGGGTGTGGTGGGAAGGAGGTAGGATGAGGCACCAGGACTCCGTAGGAACTGCAGTAAGGCCACCAGTCAGGGGCAGCTCTGGGGACAAAGGTTCACTACGGCCAGGGTACCAAGAAACACCACTGCCGGTTACTCGAGGTGCTCATGGAGGACACTCAGTGAGAAGAACTGGCCAAGACCCTCTTGTCCCAAAGAGGTACTTGGGTCTGATGGTAAGAGTCAGGCGGGATCCTCCAGGTCCCTGTCGTCTCTGTATTGACACCTGAGGGGAGGGGATCTTCAAGTCCTACTTTATAAGGATTAATTGGGGATTAGGGGAGAATGGCATTTCTGAAATAAATTTCAGTTTCTGAAATGAACTTCTAATCTCTTCTCCCTAGGACCTCGTGAGAACTTATATCCAAGCCTGTCCTGGAACAACCCCCGTTCCTCGAGTTGCAATGGTGTGTTCCTCGTAACTGTTTTGTGATAATTTGCTGTTTTTGTCCCATGCTGGCATGGGCAGTAGTGGGACAAGGGCTGCTGCTTTTTAGTACTGATTGCCCATAAGGGTCATTCTTTGCATCTGCAGTTTCCCCAAAGAGTTATATAACAGAGTCCTCATTTTCCTGGTTGCTGGGAGGGCCGGTCCTTCCGGACTCCTTAAATGCACATGCTGCCAGCTCCCGACAGCCAGGGCCTGGACCTATTGCCCATGCACCTGGCTTCACAGTCCTCCGCCCCTGTCTCACTTGACTCTGGCTACAGCCTTGCTTAACATCACATCCAGTGGTGGCCAGCACTACAGAGAGAGGGGTGGGTAAGGGTGATGAGTGTTCCTCCTGGGCCAGGGTCTCTCACCTGTTGGGTCCCTCACACAGGACAACGGACACCATGTGAATCCCATGCACCCCCCTCCCATCATCTCCAGAGCAACAGGCCAGGAGCTGCCCTCCAACACCTGACCAGACTCTAGGACAGCACTTTGGTACTTTAGCAACCAGTAACTACCATTTACAACTCCTGACCTTCCCTTAATCTACAATACTCTTAATAATGTTAAGACATTAATAAAATTTAAGACATTAATCATAGAAAGTTAATTTTCGGATGAGTCACAATATCCCTTCCAGTAATACAGACAATATTTTATGTAATCTTCTCAAGCACTTAAAATGATGGTATGTCATCTGGGTTTTTCAGAGAACAAAGAATCAGTTTAGAGACTTGGGCTACTTCTGCAGATTCAGACACTGACAATAGGGATTGAGCCTTGCCATAGGGCAGTATCAGAGCAGGAGGTCTGCTGACCCACACCTGGCTTCAAATTCTGCCCTGTGGCCTGGAGATGTGACTCTCCCTCTTTGTCCCTCAGTGTCGTCATCTGTAAAGTGGAGATGAAAATAGTATGCACTTCACAGGGTGAGGGATGGATTTTTAACAAGTTATGTCATGTAAGCATTCACAGTCATGCTTAGGTCTTCACCAGCGTTCCTAGCATTTGTTAATGTTACTATGTTTAATATTCATCATTATTTGTCTGGTCCAGAGTCTAAGCTATTAACCACTTCAGTAAACTGTGGGATTTTCTTTTCTCACAGATGTCCATGGTGGATTTAATTATCCCCCAGGCTGTGGAGCAGTGATTAAAGCCATACCAACCTCAGGCTGAGAAAAATAAATTGAGGACCACGGGTTCCTCACCTTAAAGCACACTAGGCTGTAATAAATTCATGTCTTTATTCCTTGCCCCTCCTATGGAAATGGGTGACATGGAGGAGACTCAGGGAACTTCCTGCCCCATGGAAGGCGTAATCTGTAGCTTCTGTGGAATGTGTTAAGAAAGGAGTTTCAAAAGTAGTACATCTTTATAGAAGAAAAAATTCCAGAGTGATTTTTGAAAGCATAGTTATACTTTTAGGAAGCCACGTTTACTCAAAAAGTTGAATTTTTAAGTGTATGAATGTTTATTAGCCGTGTACCTACCAGCGCAGCTGGTGGGAACGGGAAGGGGTGAGAGGAAGGGACTGTGACAGGTAATGAGCAGAGAAGGGATTCGATGTGCATGTGTCTGTGTCTGCGTGTGGAGGGTGTGGGTGGAGGAGGTAATGACATTATAACACACTATGTGATCCTGGGGCAAGCTTACCTGGGAGTGAGATCCCAGAGCATCTCAGTGAGGGTGAACAACGAATACAGAGAAATTTCAACCTACATTCCAAATGATGCAAACAAACCACCAATAAGGGTGTCCAAGAGTCTGACCCAGCAGAAATGGTTGACTACAACATGCACAGGAAAGGAAAAGGCTGTGTCTCAACCACCTCCCCACCCCCACCAGGGGAAGGCTCAAAGGAACTGTGGATGTGGCACAAAACATGTTCCATGGCACAAGTTCTATGTTAAAATTGTGGGAATTAATATTTAAATTATACTTTACATAAATCGCTTTGCTTAGAAAATAGCACTAAATAAAAGATCCAAACTGCACTGAAAAAATTATTTGTCCATTCATAAATTATTGCGGTTGGTAGGAACAGAATGGGATGGATCAATAGAATTAATAATGCGCAGAGGAAGTTGACTGTGAGGAAGGGGGTGCACAGGTCCTGCGTGGTTTACTCAGAGATTCATTCTTTATCATTCCCTGCTCTGCTCTGCCCTCTGTCTCTGGCCACAGACCCCTGCAGACTTGCTTGCCAGCTCACTTGCTACTGCTTCCTGCTGGGTTCCTAACCCGGGAGACCCTAGCAAGAGACTGGAGAGTGGAAGCAATTGAGAAGCCAGGTACTTTGCTGTCACTTTCATGGGCCTCAGTTCTGGCAGTAGCTGCATCTCCCATGACTCCACCTCCCACCAAGCGGGCAGCCATGGTCCAGCTTCCACCTACCCCGTAACCTTGGCACATGACCTCACCCTCGGTCCCTGGCATAGCTTCCTGTTCGCCATGCTTCGGGTTGCTGCATTCTTCTATTTGGACATCTCACCTCTTCCATCAACTGTATAACTAATCCCCTGGATTAAATTCCCTCTGCTCTAAAAGCTTAGAGAGCTTTGTATTTTCCTGTCAGCCCCTGATTGATACAGAGAGCAAATGAAATATCTGTGAATCAAAACGTGTTCTAGGTACAGCCCCACCTGAAAATGGACTCTCAGAGCGCCTCTCTGAAACAGAACAGACACATGTGAAGAGAAAAGGTACAACTAATGACAACAATGCACCTGAAAACCAGCAAGCAAATGAACAATGTGCCCAAGAGACTGAGCCCCCAGGTAAGACTGACTGAGTGGCTGGGTCTGATGAGTGTGGAGGGGCCAAGGGGTACTTGCTGGTGGCAGAGAATGAAGGCACAATTCAAGGAGACATCTATTAACAAAGAGGGAAATCACACAGAGACACAGAATGCAGAAATGGAGGCTGCTGTATTCCTAAGAGACACCTGGATAAAGAAAGACAGAAATAACTAGGAGACAAAGATTGAAGAGCAGCAGAGCCTCCCTGGGGAAGAGTGACAGAAACAAAGGTCAGGGAGAGATTGGCCGTGGAATCAATGAAGCACAATCACTTTCACTGAATGAAAGTGCGATATATGCAGTCAAGCCATAAGCAGGAACAGGAAAAGAGAAGCTGGTGAGGTTCAACAAAATGGTAACAGGGCAGAGCAAAGCTCTGTGGGCCTCAGCTGTTGTGTTTTTTATTTCAGAATTCTGTGAACAAGTACCCATCGAAGGGAATAACGGAGATGCAAGAAGTGAGACGCCCAGCCCATTGCCCCATAATGGAGAAGGTAATTATTACCTGCCTTACTAATGATCTAAGTACATCTTTGTTTTCCTACAAGTGCAAAAGCTTTCCTTTGTTCTCCTGTACTAACCACCTTTCCCGCCCAACTTAATACCACCCAGGACACACAGCCTGTGTGTAGCCTCTGGCTGCTTTTAACAGGAGGGAGAGGTCAGGGAGAAAGAGAGCTCACTTTTCCAGTGGAGGGGTGTGCCTACAGGAGAATGCAGAGAGAAAGACTAGGGAGAAGGTGGACTGGGAGATACCGAACAACAAAGTGCAGGAGTGAGATACAGTTCACATAAATTGCTATGGAATCCAAACAGTGCTGTGTTGTGGAGTTGGTGGAAAGAAATAAGTTGCACCTCATTTTTAGAAGTTATAACAGAAACATGGAAGTCATGGGTGACACTGCTGGTTAGATTTTCAAGTAAGGAAGCCCAGGTGGAGGACTTTTAGAAATGAACTGGCAGATGGAAGGACTTGACACAGGGAACAAAAACACAGGAGAAGAATTGGGGTGATGATTTGAACGCTTGACATCAGGAAAATGCATGGAAAGACAAAATTGATACAGAAGAGGTGTACACAGGTCACATTACTAATTAAGGAGCAGGGATAGAATGGGAAAAAGTAGGAAACATAAGTGAAGATAAACTAAAATATCTGGTAGGGGATGGCAGGGTCAGGTCTAGGGCAGGTAGGGTGACTCTGGGACACAGATAAGGAGGCTCTCACTCTCGACACCTTCTTGTGTGCTGGGTGCCACCTTTGAATCACCCTAGACCCTGCTGGGGGAAACTGATAAAAAGTGTGTGGGAAATGAGTACGAAGAGAGAAAGATACAGGAGGAAATGAATACCGGTAAATAGAAAACTTTGGGAAGGCACAGGGAGACCTATGTTGAGGATGAATAAAGGACAATGAATGAACAACTGGTAGAGTGGACCAGGTATAGAGAAAGAGGACAAAGCATTGTCTGATTTGAGGAAATAGTCACAGGAAAGAAGGCACAAGGGTCTGTTCCTAACACCATCGAGAAGGTAAGGTGTCCACAGTGATCAAAATGTTCGCAGAACCCTCTAAGATAAAAATAGGCCCTTTCCCAGGCATCTCATCCTCTCCATGGCTTCAGTCACCATTTATGGTCCATTGATTTCTAACTGCACATCTCCAGCCCAGACCTGTCACCTAGCCTCATTCAACCAAGTGCCCGAAGATCTTTGCAGGAAGATCTAACGGACGTCTCTATGTGAAGGCTGTATCAGTTAGCTACTGCTGAGTAAGGAAGAGCCCCAAAATTTAGTGGATTAAAACAACCATGATTTTATTTGCCAGTTCTGTCCATTTCAACTTCAAAATACCTCCAACCTGTCCATTTTTCCCCATCCCCAGCACACTCACTCTAATCCAGATCCCCAGCACTTGTCCCTTCAGTAGAAGAACGGTCTGCTGCTGGGCTCCTTCCTCCTCTCTTGCTCCCCTCGGTCCTTTCTCTGCACTTCAGCTTAGTGGGCCTTTCAAAAATCCAAACCAGATCAGGTGGTTCTGCAGTTTAAACCCAACATGGGCCTCAGCAGCAGGCTGTCCCACACTGTGGGGACCAAAGGACAGCCACCACAGCTGCATCTTCCCACTCTTCATGCACCTTCCCCGCAAGCAAACTTACACAACTACTCTCTGCCTTTGCAGACACTTTGGAAAACAGTTTGGTGTGATCTTTCAGTGGTTTTTTTAAGATTTTATTTACTTTTTTTAAGATTTTATTTATTTATTTTTTAGAGAGAGATGAAGGGAAGGAGAAAGAGAGAGAGAGGAACATGGATGTGAGAGAGAAACATCGATGGGTTGCCCCTCATATATGCCCCGACCAGGGACCAAACCTGCACCCAGGCATGTTCCCCGACCCAGCATTGAAACAGCAACATTTTGCGTAATGGGATGACACCTAACCAACTAAACCACACTGGTCAGGGCTGATTTTATTTTTTAATGGATAATTTCTATAATAGAATACCATATAGCTGTGAAAATAAACATGCAAAATAAATACAGACAACTGTAACTGCAAAATAAATACAGACAACACATAATGTTGAGAAAATAAGCCAAATGCCCACAACCAGATGACACACAGAAACGAGACATGATTCGACTTATACAAACTTATATAAAGTGCAGAACTGGCAACCTTAATCATCTATGATGTTAAAAGTCAAAGTGATGATCGACATGAGCCAGATTGGTGGGGACCGTTAGTGCAGGCATCACTGAGAGGCTTCTGGGTGATAGTAATCTTCTATTTCTTAACCAAAGTGGTGGTTGGTTACTCAGCTATGCTTTCTCTGTAATAATTCAATATTTATGATTTACCCATTTTTATGCATGTATGTTTTACTGCAAATATGATTTTATTTTTGAAAAAGTCAAAAAAATTATCATCAAAGAAGAACAAGAGTATGTGAAAAAGAAAGTAAAAACTAAAAAACACAGAGCTCAGAGAAACACGAAGGAAGGACACAGAGCTGGGCAGGGGAAAGCAGAGGGTGGGGGAGCGCTCCCTGCAGTGGGATTATAGGGAGAAGGGCTTAATTCCAGTGTGGGTCCTCACTCCCTTTTGGGAGACAAATGAAATTCTTCATTTCTTGCAATTTGGTCCAGGAGCGGAGTTACCCAACCATAGCATCCAACTAAATTCCTGTTCTGTATATCTGGTGGATATAAAAAAGGAAAAGCCATTTTTTGATTCAGAACTTGAAAAGCAAACCCAAACCAGGACTCAGTGTAAACCGGCATTTGACGTAATAGGTAAGACTGACTGAAAGAATGTGTGATGTGAATCCCAGGCACTAGGTAAGGGTCTAGGACATGTCATCAGGGTCCACCAAAGAGATCCAGGGGACCTTGCAGCATGGAGGCAGGAGAGGAGGGAACCAGCACGTTAGCTGTGGGTTTAGCAGAAGAGGGTTCCCAGGAACTGGAAAAATACCAAAAGACCGAAATTGCATGAATAATTATTGATGTCTGAGAGACTATTTCTAAAGCAAGAGAGTAAAGTATGGTGGTAGAAGATGAATAAAAGAGAAAATAAGATTCTAAGAAAGAAAATCAGAGAGCCAAAATATTTCTGAAAGTAGATGGAGAAAGAAACTCATGAAGAGAAAGAGACATATAAAGTAATACCATCGCCACAGTGACAGGCTTAATTAGGGGGAATGGGCTGAGTCAAGAGGAAAGTGAAAAAGTAAATAGAGAATGAAAGAAGAGGTAGAATGAACATGGAGGTAACAGGTAGACTGAGGGTGGAGGTAACAGGTAGACTGAGGGTGGAGGTAACAGGTAGAATGAAGATCTGAGTTGAAGTAGAATGAGGGCGGGGATCGGAGGTAGAGTGAGGGTGGAGGTGGGAGACAGGGTGACTGTGGGGTAAGAATTGCTGCAGAACGGGCACAGCTGCCCTCTGTGCCTGAATCTCACACCTTCTGTGTAGGACCTGGAGCAACCTGCAGGCCACACATGTTAGGGCACAGACCAGGGGGACCTGAGTTAACTTAGCTTCTAGGTCTTTGTGCTCTCGTTACGGGGTTTCCTGCCTGTGGGCTCCTTGGGCCACCATGAGATCCTGAGGGGTTTTGTCCTCTATGCAGTGATCAGCAGTGATGACTCCACAGAATTCAGTGATGGAGACGAGCCCCCGGAAGCTTCCACCTCAGCAGTGACAAGGGAACCTGGTAAGGAGGTGGGAGCTCAAGGCTTGGACTGCAGGAACCTGAATTAAGAGCTACTGTTTCCTGAGGCTTCTATTCTGGGTTCATTCTGCACCATGGATCCAGTTTATCCTGGAATCCCATTCTCTGCATTTATTTTACTTGACTTTTTTGGGAACTGTAGGAAGACAAGAAATAAGTATATACATAATTATTAAATATATACAGATTTTTTGAGGATGACATCTCATCAAATATGAGGATTGCTGGGTCCTGTTAGTCAACATACATACCTTATATTGATTGTATAGCATGAATATGCTAGCAAAGTGATGAGTTTTTTTTTTTAAACTAATTAGTTGCTATGCCTGTAAAGTGCTGAATTTCTACAGTAATTTCTATAGAGAACAGAAACCTAATATCTCTTTATTGGAAGGTCATATTGTCATCTGGCCACAAAATTTGAGACATGTCTGAAGACAATTCATCCAGCTCTCTAGTGTTAGCAGAAATAAAGACTTAACAGAGTTCTTCAGCAAGTCATGACATATGTCGTAATTTTTCAAAGGACTTTTGCAAACAGTATCTTACTGTTTTCTTTACAACAACCCTGAGGGGTAAGCAGGATGGATATTGTTATCCTTGTTTCTAGATAACAAAACACAATCACATAAGTCTTTCATGGTCATTTACAAAGTCTCACGGAGATAAAGGGAAAGACAAAGGTTAATGTCCCGGATTCTGCATTATTTCCTTTGCAAAACTGGAGCTCAAAACAGTTAACAGAATGTTGTTTCCTCAGTCCTGTGTGCAACGTGAGTTGTTGTAAGATCTGCAGCTCTCCAGTATACAGAATGGTGATTGCTTTTCCCTTCCTACTCTCTCAGAGGATTCTAGAAACATGCCTATTTATGAAAACACGCTAGGAAAAGACCTAAGAATAAGTAAAATTTTTACCTGATCTTCATGTTCCAAAGTCAAATATATTATTTTATTTTTCATTATTTTTACTTTTAATCCTCACCCAAGGATATTTTTATTGATTCTACAGAGAGAAGAAGGAACAGAGAGAAAGACAGAAACCTCTTTCAGTTGCTTCCTATATTCACCCCAGCTGGGGATCAAACCCACAGTCTAGGTACGTGCCCTGACCAGGGACCGAACCCACAGCTTTTGGTTCATGGATGATGCTCCAACCAACCGAGCCACCCAGCCAGGGCAAAGACCAATATTTTAAACAATATGTTTATTCTAATTGCTCCACTAGATCTTTCAAAGTAAAATGTAAACTTACTTCAGTCTTTCAAGACTGTACTCTCTAATTTTTGTCTTAGTGTAGGCAAACTGCTCTAAAAGGTGGTCTCAACATAGGTCTATGTCTCAGACACAAGAAAAGATTACTTCTTTTTACAAGATTCTTCTTCTGTTTACAAGATTACTTGTAAACAGTTCAAAGGGCACCAGAGTGTGGAGAGGAGGCTCTCTACCTTCAACACAAGATTCCCAAGTTCTCCCCACATGAGAAAGAGCAGATGAAGGACGTGTGAAATGACAATAGAAGGGGTAAGAGGAGGAAGAGGGAGAAGTGCAGGGAGGTCAGGTTCAAACAGAGCAGTGTGACTAGTCTCTGCTCAGGGGACAGGAAATGGGACATCGCTAACCTGCAAGGCAGGTGACTTAGAAGAACAGACCAGGTGGTCTATGTGCACACTGTGATATACGCGGGCTTTCAAGATTTTGCCAAGTTTTACTAGGGAATTTCCTACCGAACTGTTTCTGTGGTCACACACCGAGACACCTAAAGAATGCTATTCCTTTGTGCAGTGATCAGTCACCCTGACTCCTTAGAATCAAGTGAAGACGGAGACACCCAAGAAGCCACCTGCTCAGCCACCAAGACTGCACCACGTAAGAGCATTAGAACTGCATTCCTGTGTGAAAAATATCTAGAGTCTAAGCCCAGAGCTCTGTTTCCTGATGAATCTTATTCTGACATTCCCCCTATAAATTGATTCATTTACTTCTAGGGCATCATTTTCTGCATTTCACTTCTCTACCTCTATTGAGAAGTGGCATTATAACTATTGTTTAACTAGATGAGCCCAATCAATGAATATGTTCAAAACGTAGCAAAAATATTCCAGTAAAATTAAACTTTTTACTATGCACTATCTTATCTGTTAATACTAAAGAGTTGAAATAGTATATGTATTTTCCAGCAACTTGCTTTATATTCTGCAGAGCATAGTAAGCACAGTATTTCTGTATTTGCTGGCAATATTGTCATTAGTCTCCAACTTCAAAAGTCTTCAAGGAACAATTTGTGCTGCTATTTAATCATTAACAGAGAAATAACTTCAGCCCAGCTACTCTCAGACTCAAACCATAGTTAAACCATGAGCTTACATTGTGGTTGTTCCCCGGGCTTTTATTAATAAAGGTCCATTTTGTTTTCACAAGAACCTTAACAGGGAAATAGGGTACCTAGGTTATCCCAGCATTATGGATGAGGACACTGGAGATAGTCATGTTTGAAGGTCATTCACAAATTCACATGGAGAATAAATGGGAGAGCTGGGCAGGACCCCAGTGTTATGACCCTGGGCACCAGAACTGGGTTCAGGTGAAAGAAAGAGGAAAATGCTCATCTCAGGATTGAGATGATCACAAACCCTATCTGCTGTGTGATTTAATATAGAATTTGTAAGACTGTTGTGTACAAATAGACGTTTCTCCCCTCCTACCTTACAGGGCCTGTGGATTTCAGAAAATCACGTATATGCGGGAAAAGACTTTGGGAAAGTGGTAAGAACACCTAAGAACTCTTCATAGTTATAAATGAACAGTGTTTTCTAAAAACTAGCCATTCCAACTTTCTTTAAAGCCCTTCAAAATAAAATATAAATTAGCTTTAATCTTAGCCAGTTTGGATTTTAACTTTTGTATGAGTTAAGCTAGTGGCTGTAACATAGAAACACAAAGAGGTAAAAGACTCAAACACAATAGAATTCTGATTTTTCTCAAGTAAACATTCCTAGGAGTACGAGAGGTGGAAGGGTGCAGCTCTATTTCACAAAGTTATTCTGGGAAGCAGCCAAGTGGGAGATGTGCCTTCTTTAATATCAGACTTCCAAGACAGCTCTGGGAGAGGAGCAGAGCTAAAAATAAATGTGAATGCAGATACAAAAACAACAACAGATCCATAAAGAGACAAGAAAAAGGAGAAAGAGAATCTGGGAAAAGAAAGCAGAGGGCCAAGAGGAAGCAGAGGTGCCCACCAGGGATGAAACATCTCTGCCCCAGGCTCAGGGGACAGCCAGTGATAAAACACTGACCTGCAGGTCGTGTAAACGCAAAAGGCAGATCATGGAGGTCTGACGGAGGGCCATTCTAGCCCTGGGTTTTCAGAGCTTCCCATGTTTTTTGTTGGTGGTGGTGGTGGTTTCTCTGTCATACACTGAGACCTTCAAGGGCCATCTGCTCCTTCTGCAGAGAGAAGTCATGAAAGATTTTCGGAGTCCAGCGCAGATGAGGCGCCCCCCAGAGCGTGCAGCCCTGTGCTGAGAAGTGATTCTGATGAGGAGGGTAAGGACGGCCATCGCCGGGCTCCAGGCAGCAGGAGTCAGAGGTCAGGGCTCCTGTTCCTCTGGGCACACCGCTCGGCCCGGGAGCCCACTCCTGCCTTGGTTTCATGTGGCCTCTTTGAAAACTGCAAAGAAAGGAAACATAGTTCAGTCTTCACAAGGTGCCTCTGGTTGGACGGCAGTGCGCCTTCCTACATGCTCAGAGACATGTCATCCCCCAGGGCGGTGGATCACGTGGCGATGTCCATCTACTCAGCACCTGTTCTGCAGAGAGCAGAGAAAGTGGGACAGCCGGCTCTGGGTCAGCTTTGTCACAACCCTCTTCAAACCTCCATAGACTTTGGTCATACTCTCTCATTACTGACAGAAGGAGAAGCTTCTGGCTATTACCATAAAGTTTCATTTATAGCTTTGACAGATGACCTGATGTGACATTTGCCTATAAAGTGATATTCCAAAATGGTTTTAAAATATGTATATATTATTTTACACTTACAGCAACCTACAAGGTAGGTCAGGTGACTGTTGTTCCCCTCATTCCACAGATGGGGTAACTCCCATAAATAAACATATAACAATCTTTTATAGATCACACATGCTAAGTTAGTAGAAGAGGCAGAATGCACAGCTTGGACTCCTAGCAAACATCCAAAACATTTTATTCAAAGCCTTTGAAGCCAGAAGTAACATAATATTTTATTATTTTAGAAAGACACTGCAGTTTATATCCTATATATTACAAAACACCCCAATAGCTTCTGGGGCAAAATCCAGTTCTATAATATACTACAAGATATTAATATTCCTCTAGCAAATTGAGAGAATTCCCAAGTGTGATAAATAAAAAGTTCACATAGACTCATGGCAGCTAAGTCCAGATTCACTGACAAATCGGTTATCTGCAAATCTATGAAAAATGTCGGTTTTCAAAATTTCTTTGATTCTGCGTATGGGCTAAAGCATTGTGGGTCTTCACTTCATTTGATAATGATCTCTTTCTTTTAGATGGGAAGAGGCAGAAATAATCATCACCACATCTTCATGTTCCAAATTCTTCTACAATGTGAGGAGTCATAAGATAGAACTGCTTTCGTTACAGACTACTGATTATGTTTTCCTTTACCTCCTAGACCTTCTGGATTTTGGAAACCAGTCTACTTGCAGGATGAGCAATAAGAAAAGACGTAAGAACAATTAAAACTCTTGATGAAACAAGTAGCTTTCTTTGCTACAAAAGCTTCAGTCAGTTTTTTGGTTATATCCCTTAAAAAAGTAATTTGTTGGAATTTTAGATGATACACATCATACATTTTGCATTGGGTGGGCCGGCTAATTGGTATAAAAGTTCAATGACACAAGAGCAATACAAGTTTATTCTTCACTCACATAAAGGATAAAGTAGGTCCGGGGTGGAGGGGGGCTCTGCTCCATATGATCTTTGAGGGCCCAGCTGGTGGAGGGTTTGACATCTTGAAAATATTGCTTCCACGGTTCCCCTGGATAAGAAACAGAGTAGAGGCAGAAGTATGTGCAGACAAGTGGAAAGGTGTAAGAAATGGTGACAAAAGGGAGTGCCTTCCATGACAAAGTTGTCCCCTGTCCTTGGGGATGGTTCCTGGAGCCACCTTGACCAGCAGGTCAGATGGAGCCACAGGGTGGGCCGGCAGTAACAATATTCGTACCCCTCCTACACAAGCTTCCCTCGTCTAATTCCTGTGGAAGACTGTGTGCTGGGTTGGTTCCTAGGATACAGAGGGAGACTGCTACGGAATTTTTTCTTTCTGTAGGGATCAGCACTGGTGATAGTGAAGAAGAGCCTCAGAAAATTTTTAGCTCAGCTCTAAGAAGTCGGTCAGGTAAAGAAGATTAAGATGCCAAGCCTTGGCCTGCGAATGTCAGGAATCTGATTTAAAAACTGCTTCCAGATCCATTTTTATTCTGAGCACCTTGAAGACATTATGCCCAGTTATTCCTGGGAACTCCTTCCAGCATTCTAGGAGATGGAAGGAGGCAGGAAATCATTATATATTCATGTTCAGTGAGATGAGTCCCATCGAATAAATGTATGTAATTATATATCTCTGTTGTAAAAGAAACAATTACCAAAACGATGACATCTTTTTTAATATTTACTCTCATGCCTGCTTACCTTAAGATCTTAGATGTTTAATAGTAATGTATTGATTAACACCAATATCATTTTCAATTGTAAAATCTCAATAGAGAACTGGTTCTGCTATGTAATTATAGACAGAAATAAAAGCTTCAGATCACTCTCAAACTTTAGTATAGTTTTTGACAGATTTCTATCACATTGTAAATGGATTATATCATGTTATCTTAAAGTACTTTGGCAAACAAGATCTTACTCTGTCATCACAATATCCTTAAGATTTAGGCAGGCTAACTCGTGATATCCCCTTTTTGGAGTGAGGAAATTGATGTACAAGTTTTATAATGTTTAAAAAGGGTGGGTTTTTTATGCAACGGGCAGAAGGATAAGAGTTATGTCACATGATCAAAGCCCAAAACAGAGGTACAAGAGATGTCAGGGGGTAGAAGGGGCAGTTCACAGGGGAATGTATGAGTGCCCGATACAAGAAAACTTATTTAACAACAACAACAATAAAATAAATAAATAAATAAATAAATAAATAAATATGGGTGTTCGTGAGTATATATCTATATATATACACACATATATATATATAGGTAGGTATATAACAATCAATATTGGTATGGATACTGAAATATATATATATATCAATGGAGAGGTGAAATGAAAATCATAAAGAAACAAAGAGTTAGGAATAGAACCAGCTATATGATATATAAACCACCTAGAATAATAAGCTAAAAAGAATAGACAGAGAACTAAAAAATGAGCCGAGATTAACAGTATTGTTGATTTTAAAAAAAGAGAAACAGAAATCAGGGACAGAGAAGCTCATGGAATCAACATGATGGAGCTAGAAAATGTGTAAGTCAGAGCAACGAGCAAAAAACTGAGAAATCAGAGAATGCGGTACGACTAGATGGAAAGAGAGACAGCCACTGCACGCTGTGTGCGAGGTGTGCTTGTCGGAGTAGGTGCGCCGTTCCCTAGCTCGTCTGAGGTGTGGATACGATTCAGCATGACCACAGTGAAGGGTGCTTCCCAGTCTCCATCGTTGCGTGTCATTTTCTCACTTTCCTTCAGTGTCCTATGGACTCAAAGCTCTTCATAAGAATATAGGAAGAGAGTCAGATGGGACGCCAGCCAGTGAGCATGTGGGGAAGCCATCCGTGATGCCACTTATCAGTTATCTTTGTTCCCCTGTCTGCACAAAGGAAAAGCTCTTTCTTCTTTTACCTACCTCTCCCCAAAATCCTTGCTGCACATGAGCACACACTCATTTACAGCAGACTTGGGCACAGAGTAGGACCACATCATCCAATTTGAGGGAGCCGAAGAGAAAGAAGGACAGGACTCCTGAATAGGGGTGACACTGGGTAGATTATTGAGGAGGAAGAGTAGAAAAGATAGGTTGGGGTTCATCAAATAAAAAGGAACCTAAGGAAGCTTCAAGTTTTTCTAAGTGAACATAAAATCCAAATATCACCAGATGGGGCTTCTGTGGGGGAAGAGAAGTGATTTTCAAGGTATGTCTCAGAAGTTCAGCAGAAATATGGTAATAAAGTCTGAGACTGACTGTAGAAAGCCCGTCGGGAACTAGCTAAAGAACTCGTGGTCAATAGTGCGGTCAGTGTCAAAGATCAGGCATACGGTGACCATGAAAGTAGTAATCTGTGAGATGAAGCCAAACACAATGAAGAAAATATAAAGACAAAGGTTGAAATTGTAAAAACAACCAGAAGATCAAGATGAGATTGAGAGAAATAGACTAGAAGTAAAGAGAAACAGAAGGGAACTGACCGTGGAAAGAGGATTACCTCAATAATGAAACCAGATCCAGAGACAGAGGCATAGAAAAATAGATGGGAATGAGGTACTTACAGTGGATGATAAAGGGAGAGGAATTAGATAAGGCACAACAAGCACTGTGTAGAGAAAAGGTTACAACATGAGAGAAAAATGGTAAAGCAAAAGGGACAGTGCCAAAGGGAGAGAGGAGGGAGATGCAGAAATTGTGGGATCTGAGATGACCATAAGGCAAAAGCAACATTTACACATGGGGTGATTCACACTAGCAATGAGTTTTCAGAGTAAGGTGTCCCCAGGTATCAAAGTGGCCCCTGGAACTCACCCAGATTAATAGAGACCTCACCAGGCATTTCGTCCACTAAGGCTTCAATCACCATCCACAACTTAATGGTTCCTAAACATACATCTCCAGGCCAGCCCTGTCTTCTAAGCTTCTAAACTCACTCGTCCGAGTTTCAGCAAGACGGCTGGTCAAGGTCCTGAAGGCCCTAGCCTTCTCCACTTAGATGTCTTTCAATGTGAAACTCAACACTTCTGAAACTGAGCACATCATTTTTTCCCTAAAACCAGCAACTGCTCCCTGTTCTCTAGCTCTAGAACGCAGTATTAATTTGCCTATTCTTTCAAGTTCATACTCCCAGTCATCAGTGACATCACCATCTCCTGAATCAACATAGCCCTCTGTAACCTAACTCTATGAATTCTTCCTTTCAAATGCCTCCACCCTGTCCATCGCCACGCTGTTGCTAATCAATATCTACCTTCCCTCTCACTGGAACTAGAGCTACAAGCTGCTACTTGTCCTGCTTCTAATCTTGGTCCCACCAAATGTATTCTAAGTGACTGAGCTAAGCTGATCTTTCTCAAACATATCCATGCTGCTATCCTACATAAAATCCAATGTCCTTTACTTTCCTTTAGGGTTAAGTTATTTCTCTTTGTGGCCCTCAAAGCCACCTACCTCAAGGCTCCTGCCTCTTTCTCCATCATCATTGTTGCCATTAACTTTTCTATTGCACATTCAGGCATCTGAAACTCGTCACATTTGTGGAATGTAGACCCTTGCACATGCTTCTCCATCCATTTGGGGCTATTGACTTGGTCCCTTTCCTCCCTGATCTGGCTAACTCCTGCTTCCATGACACATCCTTTGGAAGAGGTACCTCATCACAAACGAAGCTAGTTCTTCCTGCCTTATCCCCACTCCAGAGTGTTCTGTGCAATCTGTGTTCTAACATCCAAGTTTCAATGTATTCACTTCTTTATGTGTCAATGTCATGGTTGCTCTTAAGATTGACAAGCACTGACACTTCAGTATGCCTTACATTGTCATCAGCATTCATTCGCCCTACATTGGGCATCAGCATCTATCTCAACACCTGGAACATGAGAGAAGCTTAACAAGCTTGTTAAGTGAATGGAAAGAATCAGTCACTCTCTGTATTCCAACATTTGGAAATTTGTCTGGCAAAAGTTAGTTTAGAGTATCTGTATGAAGTATTTACAAAAAAATAATAATTATATATACATATGTATGGACTTACAAATGTAACAGTATTTCTGGAAAAAATAGCATCACATAAAAATAAATACAAATTTTTGTTAAAAACACCATTAAGGGATAGATGGGAGAAGCACATAATGGAAAAATAGAAAAACAAAGATTGCAGGTTGGGGCAAAGAGAAAAAAATAATAGAGAAAAAAACAGATTGAAAGGAAGGGGCAGAGATGATGAGGAGCAGCAACAAAAAGATTTCAGAGGCTGAGCCATCTTTTGAAGTACCGGTGGGGGAAAAGGATATTGGAGGGTAGGGGGTACAAAATAAAGTTGCAAATTAAAATTTTTTACAAATCACAACATAGGAGCAGAGCTCCGAGGACTTGGAAATGAGAAGTGTTCCTGTGTCATGTGTTTATCAAAAGGTGTGCCAAGAGGCCAAGAAACAAGGACTGAAAATAGCCAAGCATCTGATACGGGTAAAGCTACCCAAGGGTTTGGGGGTAGAGGTGATTCAGCAGACACCACAGATACTTAGGATGTCAGCGATAGATGATCGGGGTTCAAGGACCCCATGAAGCAGTTCACCAACAGGGAGTTCATCAGTTATGAAGATGAGAGTCACAAGACCCAGGCTGCAGGATGTCAGGAGTCTGAAATCAGAGTTTCTGTTTGCTGCTGCACTTGACTCTGAGCACACGTTGATAAGGAAGTGATCCAGTTCATGTCAGAATCTCATTTTCCACATTTGCTTGACCTGACCCTTTTGGGAACAGCAGGAAGGCAGGAGATCATGATTATAGTCATGTTTAACAGAATGGATCCTGTTGATTTTATGTGGATGGTGTAGTAGAAATACACTGATTAAAAAACGGCAGTATCTTGTGTACTATATGAGCATATCAATTTTTGGATTTATATGATGACTTCTACCTTTGTTCATGTAGCAGAGAAATCCAGGTGTTCTTCTGTTGGAAGATAATAGTGTCACAACCCTGAAAGGACCTCAAAAGGCAAATAAGTGGTCCTGCTACCCGTCAGGAAAAAGACCTCAGATAACTATTCTTAAACTCAACACACAGTTTTGAAGGCTGCCCTCCAGCATCTACTGATGGATGCTAAGTTAGTAGAGGAGGCAGAATTTACAGCTTGGTCTCCTAGCAAACATCCAAAATCTTTTATTCAAAGCCTCTGAAGCCAGATGTGAAATAATATTTTATTGTTTTAGAAAGACACTATATAGTGATTTCTCATTAACTTTTCAAATAAGATCTTATTTAATTGTCACTAAGCAATCTAAAGCCTAAACAGGTTAACTTTCACTACCTACCTGTTTCATGAATCAGGAAAACTGGTGCACATAAGTAATGAAGAGTTTTCTCAAAGCCTCAGAGAAATAAAGACTTTAGATATCAATATGTATCTGATCCATTTAATTTTTTTTGAGAGAGAGAGGGAGAGACATTGATTTGTTGTTCCACTTATGTATGCATTCATTGGTCGATTCTTATACGTACCCTGGCTGGGGATCAAGCCCACAACCTTGGGGTATCAGGATGACACTCTACTAACTGAGCTACCCAGCCAGGGCTGTTTAATATCATTCAGATAATTACATGTCATTATAAACTCAGGTTTTCCACAATGTGAATTGTCATAAGATTTGTAACTTTTATATATAAATTATTTTTCTCTGACCACAACCTGTTACTTTCCAGATACCACAGATATTGGAAGAAATTCTACTTTGGAAAAACACAGTGGAAAAAGAAGTAAGAGTGAATAAGAATTTATTTGATTTTTATGTCACAGATGAACTGTTTTTTGATGCTAAAGTTTATTATAACTATTTTCCATTCTTTTCATAAGACCAAAAAATGCCTTTTAAAGTCACGATGTTTTTCAAAATGCTCATATCTTTATGTTGGTTTTTATTCTGATTTTAAAGTATATGTGGCTTATAAACTTTGGTGTACATCTTTCCAGAATTTTTGTATGCATGGATGAGTACATTTTGGAATATAGTTTTATTTATCTAACTAGGTTAATTGTATGTATACTTTTCCTTTTCTTGCTTTTTCAAATTAATATATCACACCTAGACAATAAAAACATTTAATATTCTAAGAATTACAAAGAGTCTTATTTAAGGCTGCTTTAACATGCACTGCTTTCATTTTTAGTGTGGTTGAGCGCTTTTTATTTGTTTTGGTCATTTGTTGTTCTTCATAGAACTGTTTGCCACAGAATGCTGTGTCCATGCTTCCTGTTATGATGCTTGTCTTCTTATGATGTTGGATGAAAATAGAGGCTGTTTTTTAGAAATTATTTTTTTTACTATATTTTATTTTTTTAATGTGTTTTATTGATTATGCTATTACAGTTGTCCCACTACCCCCTTCATTCCCCTCCACCCTGAACACCCTCTCCCATCACATTCCCCCCCTTTAGTTCATGTTCATGTGTCATAAGTTCTTTAGCTTCTACATTTCCCATACTATGCTTGCCTTCCCCCTGTCTATTTTCTATCTACCTTCATTGCTACTTATTCTTCGTACCTTTCCCCCTCTCTCCTCCTCCCACTCCCCTGTTGCTAACCCTCCATGTGATCTCCATTTCTGTGGTTCTGTTCCTGTTCTAGTTGTTTGCTTAGTTTATCTGTGTTTTTCTTTTAGGTGTGGTTGTTAATAATTGTGAGTTTGCTGTCATTTTACTATACATGTTTTTTATCTTCTTTTTCTTAGATAAGTCCCTTTAACATTTCATACAATAAGGGCTTGGTGATGATGAACTCCTTTAACTTGACCTTATCTGAGAAGCACTTTATCTGCCCTTCCATTCTAAATGAAAGCTTTGCTGGATAGAGCAATCT